>JAQLOL010000020.1:17016644-17044863 GCA_029783665.1 Naso thynnoides | reverse complement strand
AACCCGAAGGCATGGGTTGGGGGGGGGGGGCAACAAGGGCTCGAGTCTAGTTAACAGTCATCTCCGGGGCTGTAATAGTTCAGTGGTTTGAAGGAGGGAGAGAGAGAGAGAGAGACGGCCCTGAACTCTGCGCCGAGATCTCTGGTTACATCCTGTCTGTCTGTAGCCTGGCACCAGAAATTGACTGGATTACACCGTGATGCTATTCTGCTTACATACTATCTCCAAAACACACACACTGGATATACAATTTAAAGCTTAAGTACCAACTGTAAAGACTGTACATGAAGCGGCCATTATATTACAATTAAATCTGAATTTAGGTCTTCCTGCATTTAACCTAAAAAAGTTATTTACTTCTCCGGCCTGGACCATGCTAAACAAAAACCATGATGCTTTAAGATTTACAAACACTTTTCCATCAACAGTGGGTTCTGGCTTGGCCCTGGAGTCTGTGGTCAGTCGCATGTGGTGGAAGTGCAGCAAGGCTACAAACTACAGTAGGTGGTGACAAAAAGGGCAAAGAAGCTGGTAATCCCAACCAGGCCACGCAGACTGTGAGGTCTGGAGCTCAAGACAACATTAACAAATCTTTGCTAATAGGAACGCAGGCCACGCCTTCATTCCTCCCAAATTAGAGTAAGGATGGTTGGCTTTTTAAAGGACAGGCAATGCCAGCAATGTGACTGCCCGTGTGTGTGTGTGTGTGTGAGAGTGTGAGACAGAGTAGTACTACAAGTGGTTTCACATGTGTTTAAAAACTCACAATACTACTAGTAAATACTTGAAAAGCTGACTGGTGGTTAACTGCACATTTTGGACTTCAAAGGTACACTCATACACATATACACACACACACACACAAAATTATTTTTCTCCCTGACCCTGGCTGAAAGTTGACGACCTCGGGGAGCAAAGTATTTTTAGGCAGGCGTTAGTCTCGACTGCCAAACGGCGCAAAATATAGCTTTGCTTCTCCTGGTCTTACTCGCTTTCTACTTCAACTCCTCCTCTTCGTCTGTGTATGTGTATACGTATGTGTGTATGTGTGACTTCGGTGCTCCCTAAAGGTTTTGCCTTTTAAATTCTCCTCTCAAGCCGACCAGTGTCAGGGTAGGACGCCTGCTTAACAAGCTGGAAACGTGAGCTTGTTCCACATCTGTTGTAATTAAACATAAAGTTTTCGGCAGTGGGATGCTAGCTACCCCAGCTGAAAGAATTCCTAAGGATGCGGCACCTTGATCTTTCATAGCCAGTCCCTCTGTCTCCATCTGGGCCCAGAAAACCTCGGCTACCATGGAGACAGCGGTCCGCACCAGAAGCCTCATAATGCTAAGCCCCCAGCTCCATTATATCCAGCTGTTTACTGTAGACACGAGTCACACATAAGCCTTCAGCTTCTCACTTGCTTCCGCTCAGCTTTTACTTTTAGAGTTTTTGGCAGCACAAAAGGAGCTCGTTTGGAATCACTTAGTATGTATTCCTGAAAGAAAAACGGCAGTTGTTTGCAGTTTCGAGAAGTATGATTTAACCAAACTTCAAGCACAGGAACTGAGCAATCTGCCACACTCGAAATAACTATGGAGCAACAAAGAAAGACATGGTGTTTATTTCAGTACTTTGGTATTTTTGCTTCCATTAGTGACACTGGTGGAAAGATTTTTCTAAATACTGACTAAAAACACTTTAAATTTGGGCACTGATATAGATGCAAACAACAGACTTTTCAGTTATTTTGGGGACAGATATGTATTTGCTTTCTTGGAGACAGCCAGAAGACTGTTAGCTTAGCTTACCATAAAGACTGCAAACAACAAGACTGGTGGTTTTGCTTCCCTCAGACAGAGTAGGGCTAACTGTTTCTTGAGCTAGAAAATGAATATGTGAAAATAGGTGATCTTTTGCTTTTAGTGTGGGTACTTGATGACAGACTAGAGAGTTGTGTCAGAGGTCAGTAAATGACAAAAACAAAATTTTAACACTACATCAAAAATAAAACCACAAAAAAGCAGCAGTCTGTCGGCAGAGTCTGGGCTTTTTCAAATGAAAATTAAGTGACTAATGCAAGGACCAGCTTCCCATCGATCGCATCAGAGCTGAAACAACATGCATACCTTTAAAATGTCACTGTATATTACCTCGTCTTGTTTCATTTCCTCCTTCCCCCTCTGCAAAAAACTGAAAACACCTCGGGAAAATGTACCATCTCTTGTCTCACACGAAACTGTGAAAACTGCCACCTGTCGTTCCTTCAGGCAGACTTGGACGAGCAATTTTCCACCGATATGGTTTCACTCAATCATATTTTCAGACTGCAAAGATGGATCCTTCCCTTTTATTCCGGCTAACTCCCCTGATAAGAGTGCTGATCTGGTGTTTCCACTTTGAGCAGAGTGCCCTGATTTTGGTCAGCACGTTTACCACCGCAGGGAAGAAGGTTTTAAATGATCTTTTTTTACCATTTCCATTCCATTACCATTTTAACATTTCGAGAGAGGTGCTATAATGACGATGTTTTGTCTCTACAAAGTGTGCAAGGATTTCTGGTTAAAATTTAGAATCTTTAATTATATTAAAAGTATCACACACATTTGCTGATAAAAGGAATGTTTCAACTCATATTTAAGGATCACCAAAGGCTCCTTGTGCTCCTCTGGCTCCAAGCCCTCCACATGTTAAACACCATGTGTCACATCACCTTTTACAACTTACAACTGTTTTGAGGTACTGACTCATTGCAGGCAGTCAGTTAGCACCCAGGGCTGTCAGTTAGCACCCTGGGCTGTCCTGCAGAACACCCTGCCCGCTTGCCTTCCCGGTGCTGCAAGCACAGACCTGATCCCTGCCTCTCTACCTCGCTCCTGTCAGTGACAGAGGTCTAGTGTTGCAGCTTTCGCTCTGTAATTACAGGCACCGCTGACATTCCTTCTGCTCTCTAAACCAGGACTTCACTATGTTTATCCAACACCCAGCGGTCACAGCAGCTAGATAATGTGTAACTGTAACCACTAGCAACCCTGAAAACAGCGAGGGGTCTTTAAACTGGCCTCATCCGGTTCAGGCTGACATTAACCTGATAAAAACAATGTTGCTTGATTTATTTGAGATAGTTTTGCTTTCACAAAGAGAGTTTAGACATATTATATGACTAACAAAAGACTCTAGGAATAGCTCATATAATTGACATCCTCTTTGTTTGTGTCACTAAAATGAAATTACAGTTACTCACCGTAGAAACTTCCCCAGTCAGTGCGTCTCTTTCTATGCTGAGAGGTACTTCCATGTGCTGACGAAGGCAGTGGGAATGAGTGAGTAGGGCACACTGGTCACACTGTCCCAAGAGTCTGACGATGGATCATAACAGTCTAGCGTTTTGCACCTCTGAGCCCCAAAGTAACCTCCGACCACATACAGTCTGTTTCCTGACGCCACCGCATGGCAGCTGATCCGTTTGGCTGTCACGTCGCCAAACTTAGACCACTGGTACGTCTCGCTGTTGAACCGGTAAGCAGAGCTGGCGGAGAATTCAGTGTCACCGCCGATCACCACAACATGGTTGCCGACCACAGCTGCTGCAGTGTAGCGCCAAAGCTGCGGACAAGCGGCCGGCACGGACCACCGGTTCTGGCAAGGGTCAAAGCACTGCACTTTGGGGTATTTGTCTCTGTTTACACTGGTGCCCCCAAAGGCAAAGAGTTTGTTTTTGGCTCCCACGACAGCAGCGTTGCTCACACCTTCTCTGAGCGGAGCCACCAGCGTCCATTTGTTGGTCTGAGGGTCGTACTGTTCAACCTGTTTGAGAGACACAGATGGAGATGCAGGGAAGGATCCGGCAAGGGAAGTGTGTCCTCCCACAACATACAGTATGTGGTCAAGTTCTGCAGAGCCATGCCCGAATCTGGCAACCAACATAGGTGCAGCTTTGGACCACTCGTCATGTAATGTGTCGTAGACCCAGACGTCTTTGGAGGCCCCATTTTCAGATCCACGCCCTCCCGTCACATAAACCTGAGACAATGGAGAGAAATCACAGTTAGAGGACATCTACCAATAAAAAGCATTCTTTAAAGGATAGATCAGATACTGTACATACCTTGCAACCTATAGCACAGGCACTGCATTCTTTCCTGGGGCTAGGGATGTCCGTTTTGGGGGTGATCTCCTTGGTCTTGTTGTCAATCATGTAGACTTTATCACACATGAATGTCTGTCCTCCCAGCAGGAGCAGGGCCTGGCTAACTTTCCTCGGCCGGGCACAGAACCCTGTTACAATTCCGTCATTCTGGAGGATCCTCATTTTGCACCGTACGGCATCTTCAACAATCTCCCGACCCACCTTGTGGCACATCACCAGCTCCTCTGAAGCAACGTTCTTCAGCAGGTATGTTTCAGGGAGCAGTGCCAGGCGGACACAGCGCAGCAGCTCAGGCAGCTCGCTGTGCCTGCGCTCCATGTCGGCCTTTACCCAGTCAATAACCGCCTCGTACACGAGACTTTCATCCTCCACCTCCAGTTCCTCGCTGAGGATCAGCTCCTGGACTTTGTCTCTGGGCAGGCTAAGAAAGTCCTCTGTCTTGAAGAGAGTAGCAAAGTTTGCCAGGCACATCCTCCACGACAGCTCGTACAGTCTCTGGCACTGGTGGGCGTCTGACAGCAGCATCATCCCCAGACAGTTCGACTGGTGGAGGTTCTTTTCTAGAAACTCCGCCGCTGCGTCCCTGATGTCGTGGAACTGAAGCATGTCGCCAGCCTCCAGGAGCGACTCTGCATTTTCCTCATTGATGATGATTCGGGCTGAGTATGCGTAGTCAAGCAAGAGCTCCAGCACCTCCGGATGGAGAGAGTCGTGGAAGTTGACATCAGCATCCCGACTCTCCCTGAGCCCGCCGCTGAACATGGCCTCAAAATATCGGCTGCAGGAGGCCAGGACGGCCCTGTGGCAGGGGAAGGATCGGTTCCCAGCCTTCAGGACAACATCTGTGAAGACTTTTCGTTTGCGTAACAGGTTGAGCTGTGTCAATAGGCTGTCCGCGTGGGACGTCTTGTGAAAGAGTTGAATATTCATGGAGCCAGAGCTTGAGCGGGACTTTCTGTTTTCGTGGTTACTGACAGACATCTTGCCTTGGACCTGAAGAAGGGAACAGAGGATTAAAAAAAATGTGAGTACACACTGAATGAGTCCTTTACATTTGCTGAATTCAACTGTTGCTGACAAGTTGACGGAAATAGGAGACTTTGAGATCATTCACCTTTCTTTTGATGTGAGCGCCACCATAAACACTCAGCAAACACTCCCATTAATGTTTAAGCAAAACGCAGTGCCAGCAGCTCAAAATAAGATATAAAAAACCTCATATCAGTGTGCTAGGGCACATCGGAAATGAACTTTGGACTTTCGAGATGAAAGGATATCAGATTAGGAGCACACCCAGAGGAAATCAGTCTGTGTACACTCTGTGACACATCAATTTACACTGGAGAACATTCCCCAGAATCAAGACTCAAAATGTGTGACGACAAAAGAGCTACCCTGGCCTTTAAAATAAAGAAACAACACCTGGGTGTGTTGTCCTATATCACACATTTCCAGCCCCTGTAAACATTTCAGGGCTGTGAGTCACCAACAACTACAGCCAAAGCTATGAGCTTCCTGCCAGCTTGTTCTGCTCCTCAGCAGGCTTACATTCAAGAGGATGCCAAAGGAAAAGCTTTCAAGCCCACATAAGATGTAACACCTCAAACCAGCTCCTTAAGGACCAAATTATGTAACCACTGTGCAACAGATGAAAACGCAATTTATCTTCTGGATCATCTGCGGTGGATTCGCAGCTCTGCAGCCGCCGCATACTGAAATGGACACGCTTAATTTAAAAATAAGATAAGCTTTATTAATGTATAATAAATATGATTACGTAATAACATGATATCATTTAACATGTTCATTTTAATTAGGAAAATAACAGTCATTAAGATTGCACGGCACTGTGGGTATAGAGAGGCTGTCCGCAACTTAAAAACGACCAAATAAATAACTTACGCTTTAAAGCCTCCATTGTTTCAAAGCAGATAAATTTAAGTCTGCTATTCAATCCCTCTGAAAGGGGGACGGTGGACTTCCGTGGAGGGACTCAGCGTGAAATCCAATTCGTTTTGTGCAGTAAATGTGAAACTACGGTCAGCACTTCAGCATGCGCTCAACTTTCCTCCCAAGTTAGCAGCAGCAGCCTGCAAACATCCAGCCTGCTCCAGCCGCACAACATCAAAGGACCCCATGTTACAGCCTGAAACGGAACTCCTCACATTTCGGAAGTTGTGGACACGTCAAACAAGCACGCATCTTGGTGATCGATACTTCAGGGTGGATTAGATTAGGCGTCTAACGCTTACCTTGATAGGCGCAAAGCTGATCCGGATTCCTTTATCTCGGCTACAACTTGTTCCGTCGCTGATCTGCTTGAAGTTGTGGCACGATTTAAACAAATCCGCTTTCCAACGTCGACACTGTATCGACTCCCAAACTGCTGGGAAGTAGTTCAGCCATTTGTCTGCGACGCGAGTTTAGAGTTGAAAGGCGTAAAAACAATGCTTCCTAGCGTTAGTCGCTCCGTTTTTTTTGTTCTCGGGAAGCCACGCAGCCTGCGGGAGAGCAACGAGAGGAGCGGAGAGAAAGAGCGGAGGCAGCCGGAGTGTTCAAACTGACTCCTCCCACTCCTCCTGCTGTTGTCCAATGGGCTAAAACTGCCCCAGCAAAAGCCTTTCTTTATTCTCCATCCAACTTCAGGGTGAGCGCACATCTTTGTAAGGTGTCAACAGGGTTGGGAAGGTTACTTTGGAAATGTAATAGGTTACAGATTACTATCAATCAATCAATTAAAACTTTATTACAGACTCAGGGTCCAAGATAAAAGACAACAACAAAACAAATAAAACTAGTATAATAAAAAATATACCCTTTGAATAAGGTACTAATTACCCTATTTAAAATGTAAGAAGTAATATAAGTATTTCAATTACTTTATCAAAGTAATGTAACTTATTGCATTTGATTACTTCTCTAAATTACTAATCAATGTTTTCAACTGTTAACCATTTTTAAATGTTTAAACTGGGTAATGGCAGACGTGGGGTGCTGCAAACTCAAACAAGACAATCAGTCAAAAGCATCAGAATATCAAACTTAACTAAACGGCCTGAAATGGCAAAAGAAGGCGCTGTGCACATCAAAAACATGCAAAGCAACAACATGAACATTATTCAACATACAGCATAAGCTTTTTACAGAAAACATCCAGATGTAATCCCTCTTGTAACCAGCAGGGCCCGACCAATATGGGAGTTTTGGGACAGATGCCAAAACCAATAATAAGGAGTGAGAAAATTCTGAGGTCTGATATATCGGCCGATATTCTGTAAGTAGTATTTTGAATGTGGTTATCAAATACATGTAACAAAGATGCGTTATGGAGGCAGGAAATCCAGTAAACTATTAGTAAACTATTTTCTAAACGTCAGTGTACTGGCCAGTAAACACTTCACTTATTAAATTATGGATCGCCCTCTGCTGGACAAACTGCATGATTACACCATTTTAAATCACGAGTTCAAGCTTTTTGTCCAGCCTTAAATAACAGTTTTAATATCGGCACTAATCAGAGAACATATACACTGATACTGATATATCTGCTGATATCGACCAATAATACTTGCAAACCGATATATCGGTCGGGCCCTAGTAATCAGTAACATTTTCGTAAGTAACTGTAATTTAATTACACAGTTTTTCTCAGTAACTGTAACTAATTACAGTTAAATTTACTTTGTAATAAAATTACGTAATTTTGTTACATGTAACTAGTTACTCCCCAACACTGGGTATTATTGCCATAGAAAAACACAAACACCTGTCTTTGCATACTTTACCTGCGAATTCTGCAACCTACAAATTGCCAACAGCTCTGTTTTGCCAGTTGTATCAAAGGTAAAGTGGGTTTATTTGCTTAGCATAACAAGTCACTTTAGCGTGTTTTGCATGAGACATAAAAAGGTATTAGAACGAGATCATGACACATTTAACTAGAAATCACAAAGGTTAAAATATTATCATAAAATAAATGGATAAAACAGACTCTAATTTAATATTTATAGGCCTGTTTATCTCTCTTTATATATTTATTTAGCCCGAGCGTAAAAGAACTGACAGTGCTATCAGACTTAGTTGGCAGTTTAAAAATGCTTTCTGTAAAATGTTAATGCCAAACCTTAAATGCCATTTCCACACTACCAGGAATAAGACGTTGGGGGAGACGTGCTAAAGCGATCATGGACAATCCCTCTCATCCTCTCTTTGCCGAGCTGAGGCAACTCAGGAGCACATTCAGCCACAGACTCATCCAGCCATGTGCCTCAAAACCCTTGGGGGGTTCCTTCATACCATCAGCCATCAGACTGCACAACACAGCAGCACCCAGTACAGACTAAAACTCTTATCATGCATCACCGGTAGCAAATGACAGTCTCTGCTCATGCACATAACTTAGAGCCTGTGTAAATGCTTCCAGTGTTTACATTACAGGATCCTTTAATGCACTTTGCACATTGTTCTGATTACCTCTGAACTGTACATTGTGCATTTCTTTGTTTCACTTTTTTACACCAGACTGGCCCAGTATGTGTCCCATACCTGGGCAACACACTAGCTGGCTGTTGGCTGCTTATTTGTTAATACATGTCACGTCAGTACATTGCACACTTGTACTACTATATTATTATTATAGCAATATGTATTACATCCCATGTTATGACATTACATCTCATGTGCACCGCCACAATAAATAATGTACAACACACACTTCAGTGCAATCTGTGCAATGTGAAATGGACATGATGTCTTGTGAGCACTGACGCTTTAAATAATTTAGTCAATTTGCACAACATACCTCGGTGCAATCTGCACACTGGCACTTTACCTGCACTGTTCTTGTTGCACTTTTTTGTTTGTGTATTGGCATTTTTTGTCTGTGTGTTGGTATTTGTTTACACCTTTGTCTGTACAAAACAAAATTTCATTCACCTGTACGCTCTGAATCTGGGAAAATGACAATAAAGTTCGTGTTGAGTTGAGTACTATTTATTTCTCACCTTGCACTGTTTTCAGTATGTTTCACCCTATTTGACTGGCCCAGTGTGTGTCTCTAACCCAGGCAACACACTGGCTACTGGTTGCTAACTTGTTAACACATGTCAAGATATATATATATATATATATATACATTTACATCTGACTCTTTTTTCCCCTTAGTACAATTTCTACCATTGTGCTGCATCAACCTGAATATCTCCCACGGGAGATCAATAAAGCCATATCTTATCTCTTATCTTATTTATCATTTAGTTGATGTAAAAATACATATTGACTTCAAAAGAACAGGAATCAGCTAGTAAAATGTAGCCTGCATGTACAAGGTTTTTACTTATTAAAACTCCCTTAGCTTGCGTAAAAAAGAAAGAAAACTAGATAACCCTTTGACACAAGAACTGTGTCACAAGACCTGTGCGTTATTTATGGCTGTGTACCTCTAAAACAATCCGTTTCAAGGACAGTGCATTCATCGCTCCGCATTACTAAAAATCTTGATGATCATATGGTTGCCGGTTAACTTACTTCTGAGGACCATGAGATAATTCCTCAAGGAGAATTCTCTGCATTTTCTAAAGGATTTAAGTGCACGTGAGCGATCAGAATGAGAATGAGGTCAGGTGAGTACCTGCCAAGTCAGCCTGCACGTTCAAGAAAGTTCATATTTTTGCTTAAAACATAATACGACACAGAGGGTGGAAATATTAAAATATAGCCAGGCAAAACAAGTGTGTGTGTGTGTGTGTACTTGTATCGCTACTTTGTGCAGATCAGTTTTTACCTTCAAACCAGGGTTGTGAGAGTTCAGGGTCATTCAGGGTGGCCTTCACAACTCCAAAGGATTATCTGAAGGTTAAGACTTGTTTTTTAGGTTCATCCTCAAATCAAAATGGACTTCCTTGAAACCTGGCTTCCATCGGTTTATTGTTGAACTCAAACAATACTGTAGCTACCTCAACGGAATATCTGAGGAACAATAAAACCGCAAAGACATTTTGTATTTTGAAACAAATGAATTTTGTTTGATCTCTTGAAGAACTTGTAAACAGAACACTGGACACTCTTGGATTTTTCAGGACTTGTTCAAACTTGTTCAAAATTTGAATATTTTTTGCACTTTTGCATAGAATGGTTACAACTTTAATGGATGTTTTGTTGTATCTCTTTGGTGTAAATAAAAATATTTAAAAAAAAACAAAAAAACAAAAAAACTTGTTTCTAAGGTTAGGGTTAGACATTCAGTGTGATGGTAAGGATTTGGGTTGGGGCTCAGGAATGCATTAGTCTATGAAATTTCTAAAAAGGAGAGACCAGTGTGTGTGTGTGTGTGTGTGTGTGTGTGCGTCTTTCCTATGTATTTATAAAGAAAAAATAAAAGCGAGAAGTCTCTAAGTGCTTGTAATTGAAATTAATTAAAATTAAACATTGTCCAGAAATTAAAAAAAAAAAAAAAAAGGAGAACAGGTTCAAGTATTAAGTCTCTTTTCTGTGAAAGATTCTTTGTTGGGACATGTCCCAACATGTCTGCAGGTGCAATTACTGACATTATTAATCACTTGATTCCACATAGGTGTGGCCTTTTGTGCATGCTGGCTCTTTGCCAAACTGGCAAGATAGTTAGTGTTGATAGTTGCACCTTTACCTGTCATGCTTTAACAAGTTAAAATGTCAAGTACCTAAAGGCCCCATGGCAGTCAGAAAAGAACAAAGAGTAAAAGACAGAAGAATACAATTGAATTTTACAGTTATGCATAAAACAACTAGAAGATCAATGATGGTTTGAATATTGGAGGTCTCATTTTTATTTAAACAATAGAGGCTCTGGGGACAATTTCGCTCAGTTTTAAAACTGACTAATACTGTCTGTTCACAGAACTGATTGATCTCCATCACCACAAACACCACCACTAGAGTCAGTGCAACACTGCTCAGGCTCCCCGCCCTCTCTCGCTCCTTCTGTCACTCAACAGCTGCTTTTGAAGATTAAAAGCTGCTGCTGTTTCTCAGTTCTCTGAGTTTGTGTGTGTGTGTGTGTGTGTTTTCTGTCGGCTTTCCTTTCATCCACCATTGTTTCCTCACAATACATTTAGTCACCAGCATCTTTTTTTTTTCTTTTTTTTTATGCTCGGGAGCCTTGAAGTAAACACAAAACAGTCTTGTGAAACTTCAAAGTTTGACACTAGAAACACACTCACTGGTTAATTCACATTCACAAACCATTGTTGCTTACTGAAGCCTCCCATCTAGCTGACTGGGCCAAATGCTTTCATACACACAAGTGTGCCTAAAGGAGATTAGGAATTTAAGCAGATTAGATTAATGAACTCATGATTGTAATCTGGGGTTAATTCATTTTGCTGCACTTTAACCCAACCCTCCCTTCCCCCCAGTCAACTCAGTGGCGCCGAGCCAAACTGGTCGACGGATTTATGTGTATGTGTTTGCATTTGTTTGGGTCGAGCATTGTGTAACTGGTCATTAATTACTCCAGGCCTGCAAGCCACTAATCAGATCCCCCACAATTATTCCTCAATGCCCCCAGCATCGCAGCAAGCCACTCATTGAGAGTCTGTTTAGATGACAGTAACCGTCACTCTTTTGTTGCTTGCAGACTCACTGTACCACTTATTTGTTCACTCAAGGCAGGTGGTCTCCTCAGTGAGGTCATCCTGTCTGGAACATAAGGAGAGGGTCCTGGGAGGGAGTCATCCTCACGCCCAGGCCTCAACAGCAAACAATCCAGAGGCTCTTATGACTTTCTGTTTATGTATTTATGTGAAGTTTAGTTTTAACTGACGTTGTTACTTATTTTTCCATTTACAGAGACAAGCTGCATGCAGAGTGGATGCATATTATTATTATTTTTTTTAGAAAGTTACTTTTTCCAATACAGTTTGTGGTGTAGGATTGCAAGGAGGAACACACACACACACACACACACGCACACACACACACACACACAGGCCTACAGGCTTTATTACACAAACACTTTATTTTTAGGTTTTATTTAATTTAACATTCATGCAAAACTGCCTGTCTGTAAAGAAAAAAAATGTAGTCTAATTCTAATTCACTCCATAAAAGTTAGATCGGAGTGATTTAGTGGAGTATATCTCCACCGTGTGGCAAATATGCGTCCGTTGTTGGTAGAAACTGGGGGGGGGGGTACGTATAGTGTGTGTGTGTTGACAATCCATCTGTGTGTCTTAAGTGTTATAATCATCACTTCAAATGTATCAGATTGGATTTTTAGCAATGCTATATTTATTGCACTAACTCGTATTTGTCCAATCACCAAAAACTACATTTCCCCTGATTGTGTCAACTACAAGGAAATGACGTATTTAGACTTCCGCCGCTATCAAGGGCATTGAAAACTTGCGTTAGCCAAGTCTAGCAGTTGCTGTCTGCACGTGCAGTTAAAGTCGGTCGACAAAGCTCCAGTTTTCGGTAACGGCTCCGGCAGAAATGGACGGGTTCGGTTCAGACTTCTCCGCAGGTGGATCCGGTGGGAAGGTGGACACCGGCACGATCATGGAGCAGGTCAAGGTCCAGATCGCGGTGGCTAACGCGCAGGAGCTGTTGCAGGTAAATCACTGGGCACAGATGCTAAGCTAGCAAGACCGATTCAAAACATAGTCCAAGGAAGAGTGAGGGTTATTAAAGTTTACTGGGACTGCGTTATTGCCCTAATAATCATTAAACATTATGTTAGAGGAAGATTTTGCCATTGATATACCAACACATATCTGAAATATGCGTCATAGAGCAGCAGTCATTGAAACGCTGTTGACATCATAAAATAACGTTTAAGGTGAGGAAAGGACATCTGGAGGAAGTCTTGAAGTTTCAATTTTTTTACACATGAAACGTCAAACAAATGCAAAGTGTTCTGTTGTAGCGGCAAGTCCGACAAATCTTTCAAACTGTAACAAACTTTTTCCCTTGTGTTTTAGAGAATGACAGATAAATGCTTCAAGAAGTGCATAGGTAAACCAGGGAGCACGCTGGACAACTCGGAGCAGGTGTGTGCTTGTTCATTAAGAGTTACATTTGCGTTCAGGTGCAAGATCATGAGTGCTGAAACTATTTGACAATTTCACTAATAATCCAAATTTATTTAGTAAATGCATACGCCATATTTACCATAAAGTCCAGTGGTTTTAGCCTCTCAAAAGGATTTGCTGCCCTGATTTTCTGTGATTTCTATCATTCTGAGTGCAAGTATTTGGATTTTAAGCTCTTAGACACAACAAACTATTGGAATATGTCACACAAAATTGCGAGAGAGGAATTCAGGAATATTTTTCAAAGTATTAACATCCCTGGTTTTGTCATCACAGAAATGTATTGCCATGTGTATGGACCGGTATATGGATGCCTGGAACACCGTGTCCCGAACGTACAACTCCAGATTACAGAGGGAAAGAGCTCGCATGTGAACATCCCTCCCGTCGACCTCCCCTTCCTCAGCCTGCTGCTCGCAGTGAGGAGCGCAGTGTGTCACTGGAGGCCAGTCGCTGTGCGCCAGTGTGTCAGAACAGCAGCAGCACACCATCAACTTCTGTCATAATACCTCACAGACAGGCAGAGCAGAGCCTGTGGACTCTAGCCATAACAATGTCTCTGTGGACATTTTAATTTTACTCCGAGGAACAGTTGGATAACAAAGTTTGATTATTTGTGTTTTTATGTTATAAATAAATAATCGTCTGGTGAACACGTAAACATGAATTGTACGAAGCTGCGATCTGGCGCTGCATGTCCAAAGACATAAAGGTGCGGGACATTGGAAACTCTAAATTTCAAGCTGGCATGAACATGAATAACAAGTGTGAATGTGTTTGTATGTATGTGCAAGCCCCTGGTGATCTCTCCGGGTGTACCCCATGTCATGTGCAGTGCATGCTGGGAGATGATTCTGCCCCCTGCAATGTGTTAATCATAAATGAGGCAACTGAAGAAATTTAGCTTGCTTTTGAAGCAGATAAATAATGTTTACAACAGTGTGGCTTCAGTAAAACAAATGTGTTCCTGCTGTAAAAACAACTTTAAATAGGCATGTGTTGTTGTATAACTTAAAACAGTCTCTCAGTATCTTTATTTGCTCCTGAAATGTATCAGCAGTGTACCAAGCTCTTTAAATATTTGTACTTAGAAAATAAGCAGCAGAGCAATAACTGGAGTCCTTAAGAGACAACCCAGGCTTTCCTCCACATGCTTTCACTCTAAAGACTTACTTAAAATCACCCTGAGGACCAACTTGGTGTTTTCACAACCTTGAATCTGACATTCACAAGCCTCCAAACAGTCCTATATCAAAGTACACCTGGAGAACAAAACTGTTTTGTCTGACCCGTTTTTCCAGTCGTCACTCTATCTGCCGCCCTCCACAGTAGTGGGCTTGTTTTCGAAGGGTCTGCCTTGCTGTACACGGGGTACTTAACCTTTCCCCGCTTTGTGTGCATGGTTTGTCAAATGTCTGGGAACCACAGGCCTTTTATTTATCCTGCTGCGTTCTTGTCGGGAAGTAGGAGCCAGAAAAGCCTGAGAATGTTACTCGGGGTGTGATTGTGAGCAAATGGAATGATTTTCATGAAAACTAAATAAATCTTGTCAATCAAGTTCTTGTGTTTCTTATCAAAATCAATATTTATTCAACATCACAAGTTGCCTTTATCAAACTCAAGTTCATTTGTTCAAAACCGATTAAGTAAAGTCACTTTTTCCACACAACTATATTTTTCCCAGAAAACCCATTTTTCACTTTGCACTTTTGTCTTATTTTTTTTTAAATAGATACAAAAAAGACAACAAATATACCCATAAATGAACCACATATATTCTGAACCCCACACAAAATGTAAAAAAAAAAAAAAAAATTGCACAAAACCTTGTACAGTGAGTTCACCAGTCTGGAAAATAAATACCTGAAATAAATACTCTGACTTGTGCATGTGATAGCAGGATGTCCGTGAGCACAGTTCAGCGTTCTTAGTTTTTCAACACATTTTGTAAGAGGTTGGTCCCACTTTGGATAATTGCACAGTGTTAAACAGCACCCATGACTAGAAGGTCACATTGGTCAATACTTCGGAAACTGTGATTGTGTATGTGGCTTTTAGTTTGACTTCAGTCCTTGTACAGTACACTTTTCTGCAGAGGATGTATCAAAAAATCCACTGTGTCTGTTTAGTTTTTTTGTCAGCTCCTTTTTCTTCAGAACGGCAGGTATGTAGATATCCATTTTCTGATGGACGTAATGCGAGTGTAAACCCCCGGAAAACCAGTTCGCCCACATCCATGTCCCCAGCTGGTCACTCCAGCAATAAACCACTGTCCAGAGAGCTGACGGCAGGCCAGCGGGCCCCCAGAGTCTCCCTGCAGGAGAGAGCGAACAAAGAACAAATGACTGGCTTTTAATAGTTTGCTAATCTAATCTTAAAACTAACCTCTGTGCTCTGAGATCTCCAGTATGTAGGTGGGAATAAAATGTTTAAGGATGAGTGAGGTAGCAGAAGAGTGAGGTGCACAGAGAATGCCACTTGGATCGCTGCTGAGATGCCAGGTGCTTTGACCGAGACAGGAATGCATGTGGGTTTCCTTACATAAGAAGATTACAGAGAAGGAGAGGGGCTCTGTATTTGTAGGAAAGAGAGCATTCGCTCTCCCATCAGATAGGCGTTTGTAAAGTAAGTGTTGCAATGTTCCTCAACAAGCAACACTTGGATTTCTCCAGCATCTTTGGACTATAACTATAATATCCAGAAGTATTTTTAAACCATTTTGTCATTCACAAAAGGTTACTTTTTTCCAAACGGAAGTCCTAGAAACCTCTAAAGAGGGTTAAAGTTAAAAGGGCAAGACTGACATTGTTCTGACCTGGTTAACCATCCGCTGCAAAATTTGAGTCATGGCCTTATTTCCCTCATCCTCTGTTCATTTGTGTTATCATGAATCACAATCTTACCACTCAGATGCTGCCAACACTGTACTGCATGCCCAGGCTGTGTAAAGGAATTTGTGTCACACAGTATAATGTCATATAATGTCATCCTGCCTCTTACCAAACACGTGTCCCTGCCTCCCTCCATGTAACCCGCACACATCATGTTAGGAGTCAGCACATTTCCATATGAATGCTGGCAATCTGCCTGGTCAATGATGTTCACTGCAGCTTTCTGCAGCAGGTTGGTCAATGAACCTGTGCCAAACAAATATTATTATGTTAGTGGGTTATGCGATGGCATTTTTCTAAACTCCTGTGCCTGGCCAAATGCGGATAACCTTCACTGCTCTGGTGTAGCAGCAGAGCTTCACTGGTAGATCAATTAGAGCTACAGCAGATAAAAGAGAAACTAGCTATTAGCTACATACCAAATGGGCAGGTGAAAATGCCGTTTGTCATATCATCTTGTATCATATTGTACAGCTGATAAGATTAAGGAGATGTAAAGGCTTACCTCAGTAAAAAAATCCTTATGATCATTTTCAAAACTAAGTTTTTTAGACTGTTTTCCAAAACCTTCAGGATCATAATGAGGGGAAGCTTCTCTGACTTTAATCCACATCTTTCAAATGAGACACTTGTTCTAATTCCCCTCTGGACAATGATTTCTAATTGTCCAGCCTGCTGTTGTGTTCAAAAGATGATAGACAAGCTTGTGCACTAAGACAGAGGAAGCTAGCTCTTGTTATCTGCATGAGCAGTTCAAATGTATGAGTGATTGTGCAGAAAGTTTGAAGTTAATCATTTTAGTTGTATTTCTGTTTCGGCAATGGAACAATTGCAAGTCAGGACTGTCTGAGAAAACCGACATTGGTCTTTCTGTAGTCATCTCTCTCTGCCTCGTTTCAATTCAGCATTCCGCTGCTACAGAATGTTGTAAAAAGGGGCACACTCCCCCCAGTGTTGCTACAATGTCCTCGTAGAGGAATGAAAGCCGGTATTTTCACAGACAGTGCTGACATGCAATTTTCATTTGCATGGAACAGAAATACTGCAGAAGTTATTGACATTCTGCATAAACACTCAACTGGACAGGTATGCTATGAGGGCTGTATAACTCTTCATTTCTACCTTCAGCCAAGACTTGTCAGTCTTCTGTGCTTCATCCTGCCTGTTTTTATCATTATGTAACAACAACAATGCTCTCTGGAAAACTGTGCCTGATGTCAGTGGGACTTTAAATCTCTCACCTCCTTCCCTCATGGATCCCCAGCCTGCAATGTAGCACTCTGCAGTCTTCAGGAAGTGGTGCACAGGTGACGGCAGGCAGACAGACTGGATGGTGTAGGACATGGGGGCCGGGAATGCCAGCTCCAGCAGAGCCACGTCATGGTCCATGTTGGTGCCATTGAAGGCTGGGTGAATGACTATCCTCTGGATGGGGATGACCAGGGCTCCAACCCCGGAGCGCAGCACAGACCCCAGGCTCACAGCCCAGCTGGTGGGGCTCGGGTCACTAGGGGTTACATAAGATTGTGTTAAAAGAGGCTAAGTATTTTTTTTTCAGTACATGTTTTATTGAATTCCCAGCTAAACACCCAATACCTTTTGAAGCAGTGTGCTGCTGTGAGTAACCATTTGCTGTGAATGAGTGTGGCTCCACATCGGTGAAGTCTCTGGTACTGGAGACTGCCAATCCAAGGCCACTCCCCCCGTCGAGCTGTTACTCCACCCACAATCCTATGAGAGCCCAACGCAGGACGTAAACCGCAGTCTGAAAGCAAAACACACAGCTGCATCACTTCCTTTAAAACCGGCATGTGCACAACTCCAACCATGTAAACTTACCACAGTTTCTTTCATCAGCTTGGTTGGGGCAGTCTGGGACTCCGTCGCACTCTGGGTTGACCTTGCTGATACAGAAGGTGGCGCTACACTGGAAGTTTCCACTGCAGTTCCTAACTAGAAGACATGATGGACAGATCATGAAGCATGAGTGTAAAATAAATAAGTTGCACATTTTCACAACTGAATCCATACCATTTGTCAATTCTGCTCTCTAATAAGTTAAGCTGCTTTAGTACCAGGTAGTGTCGGTTCAGATGACACATCCATGGCTGTGGTTCTGGGTACCAGTGGATGATTAAAGCTTCTTCCTGTCACAGTAGCTGCCACAGTGGGAACATAATGGTAGTAATCACGGACCAAGCTGGGATCTGTGTAGCTTAGAATCCAGTTGCGCAGTTTGGTGACACGGGAATAAACTCCAGGCCTGTTGATCTGGGCGCAGCCCACACCCCAACTCACCACCCCAGCCAGGAAGAACCTCCCTGGCGCCCCCTCACACACCAGAGGCCCTCCAGAGTCACCCTGCACAGAATACACAAGACATACTTTGCAAATGTCTGGTGAAAACTTTGTCATTTGCCTGATTTTTTGGTTTATTGTGTTCAGTTTGGTGTCAGGCAGAGGCGTGGGCTCGAGACACATGACTTGGAATCCAGTCACAAATCTGATGACATTAGACTCGACTTGACAATGCTGTAAAATATTTACAACTTGACTTGGACTTTAACACAAATGACTTGTGACTTCACTTGGACTTGAGCCTTTTGACTCTAAAATACTGGAGATTTAAATGTATGTTATTTTAAAAGTGTGCGATGAATCAATATATTTCCCTTCATTTCCTGAATAAGCTATCCTTAACGCTTTTCATTCTCAGCTGGTCAACACTCTTTCGCATAGAATCCACTTTGTTTGGACATCCAATCAAGTTAATGAACAAACCATGAAAAAGTACATTATGTTGTCTCCTTGTTTTTAAGGTTATCTTGAGAAGTAAGTTAAAATTTTAATAAAGCATTCACTATTTGCATAAATTCAATAGATTAAAAGTGTGCTAATGACTTGTTTAGGACTTGAAATTTAAAGTTTAGGACTATGGACTTGACTTGAGACTTGAGAGCAAAGACTTGAACTATTTGTGACTTGCAAAACAATGACTTTGTCTCACTGCTGGTGTCTGATGATAAGTGTTTGTTGATTATTTCCATGATTCTACTGGCGAATTATTGAACCTTTTACTTCCAAAATGACATTTTTAGAAGCATCAAATGGCTTACAGATTCAGTATTGTGTAATGGGAGGCTAAACTGAGCCTCCTATATGGAAGAATGCCCTGCTTGTCACTGTTATATTAACAGCACACATCACATCATGTTATGCTGAGAGATGAAAATATCTGTGACAGCCTACAGGCCTCTATTTTTAGGGTGGGACTAGTGTTAAGAAACAATTCTGACCCTACTTTTAGTTTCAAGACAGAAAAGGAAGGATCATCAGTGTATGCACGCAAACTTTGCCCCGGGACAAGAAAGCATTGTTAGAAAATGTAAGGTGATCGCGTGTGTCATTGTAACCACCTTTACGTAAACCGGTGAACAGCACTGACCTGACACGAGTCCACCTTGCCCTGCAGGAATCCAGCACACATCATGTTATGAGTCACGGCTCCTCTGTACACGGAGGATTTATTGCACACCTTGGAGTCGATGACTTTCACCACTGCTTTCTGCAGGGTTGGGGGCACCTCAGCTGAGTGACAGAGGAGCACAAGACGCCTAAATTCCTCATACTGGTTTAACTTGAACACAGCAATGAAAACAGTCAATATGTATTAAAAAGGTTAAGTCAATCTTATGTTTAGATCTTAGACAATCTAGAAATGTGATATGTGGTGCTGAGAAAGGTAGAAACATAATATTGTAATGAAAGGCTAAGGTCATATGAGACTATAATAATAGTTTAAATGTGACCTTTTTCTTACAACACTGTTGATGGATACAATTTCTCAACTGACTCACATAAAATAGCAAAGTCTCCATGCTTATCTGCAATAAAAAAAATAATTTGTTTCATATTAAAATCTTACAGAAAAATATCAGAAGCAGAAAAGGGCTTCCTGGCAAAACTTGACCTACTTCCAAGTTGCACAGAGAAGGAAAAAGTCTAACAGAGGTCAAAACTCCAGCAACATTTGTGGTACTTGGATGAAATTTATTGTTAGACCAACATGTTTCAGCTTGTGGGTTCGGGTTTATCGGGGTAAGTTTGACCCTGTGTTGTTGGAATTTCAAATTCTATTAGGAAAATATCACCTTAAAGCTAAAAACAGTCTAAACTGATGTCAGAGTACAGTGTGCATTAAACAATCGGCTCCTCTTCTCTCTAAAATATTAATTGTGTGTGAGCTGTACTCTGACTCACGATTAAACTGGTGTAGGGCACCCCACCCTGACACCACACAGCTGTGTCCGGGGGCAAAGATGTGAGACGGCGAGGGCAGACAGACAGGCTGGATGTAAGAGCTGAAGGTGAGAGGGGTCTCCAGCTCCAGCACAGCAACATCATTGTCAGTGGTCATGGGGTTGTAGTCTGGAGACACGACCAGTGACTTGATGTTAAACATTTTGGACTCAGACTCTTCACCGCTCACCTGCGTGGCTCCTACCAAAGCTGTCCACTCTCTGGGATCATTGTCCCTAAAAACAGAAAAGAGATGACAAACTTGATCATATACAGAATTTGCAAGAAGTGTTTTCTTTCCTTTGCCACTGTCCTTTATGATTTAACTCTTTATGTCATGTTTTTAAACTGGCCTTATTTTTTATTCTGTTTTTATCATTTTAATTTCTCATTGTACAACACTTTCTTTTTTTGTTGTTTTTAAATGTACTTTATAAATAAATCGGGATTGGATTAGACTGGAAGTAACTTATTAGTACATTTATTTATTTATCATGTATTGCATGCTGTTACAGTGTGTCACTGATTTGAGAATTTCACAGAAATGAACAGTGCTTACCTCTCAAAGCAGTGTGCCGCACTGACCAGCCAGTGCTCGCTGATGATGGAGGCCCCACAGGTGTGGCGTCCGTGCAGCCTCAGACTGACCTGCCATGGCAGCTCTCCTTCCCGAGCATCCTCTCCCCCCACCACCCGACTCCCCATAGCAGGACGTGTACCGCAGGCTGAGTGGAAAAGATGGATGATAGGGCAAAGATGAAGATGAAGCAGTGATAGATTTTCTTACAGGTATGTTGGGTACCTCACAGTCAAAGTATGACCTGTGAGTGCCGGTATGCTCTGCTGCAGTTTGTAACCAGGCATGCCAACAGAGAAAGTAAACTGACAGTGAAAAAGGAAGTTTAGAGGGTCATTCACCACAGCGAGCTTCATCAGATCCGTCTCCACAGTCGGGGATGAAGTCACACTCTGGGTTTAACTTGGTGACACATTCTCCGTTGTCACAAGTGAAGGTGTTTTCAGGACACCTGGCTGGAGAGATCACATTGTGAAAAAATGGTACGATGACTCTTACAGAGAGAGGAAACTCCAGACTGGAAGAAAACAATACATCTATATAATGTTTATTAATTGTCTTTTTTTAATTGAAGGGTGTTTAAGTGCATGACAGATTTTTGTACTTAAGTACGATTTAACTAATGTTACAGGGCTATGGATGATAAGTTCATATTTTTCGCATTTATCTGTTTTAAAACAACACTCACATGCCCACATGTATTTTGCATTACAGAACTGTTCATACTGCATGAAGAGATTCTTTCTTAACATGACTCCAATGTGAGAGATTAGGGACAGCATTCATAGTCCCGTTTAATCAGGGGTGTCAAACATACCAGAAACGGCCCACCAAGAGGTCCAGTCCCGCCCTTTTGCATGATTTTGTTAGATGTGAATATTGACGGGAAAAAAAAATCACATTTCACAATGAGGTACACTTCTTCTGTCTGTCCACTGAGGGCGCTGTCCTAATAAAAGTGTTGGAAACCCCTCACCCCGAGCACTCACTTGCAGGCTTCATATCAAAACAACACATCAAAATAGTTTAATAATAATAATAATAAAAATAAAAAAAAATCATCATCATCATCATCATCATCATCATAATAATAATAATAATAATAATAAAAATAATAATGCCAGTAGAAAATGTCTTACGGGAGAAAAGTGGACACAGATTGTCGAGTTTTCCAAGAATAATGAACCACTTCTAATCTTTTCACAGAGGTAAATGGGAAACCAGTGTGCTTATGGCGTTCACAGCATATTTTTCTACTGAAAGTATATCACCTTAAACACCACTATCAGACTCATCATGCCGAGAATTACAATAACTTCCAGCTGAGAGCAGAGAAGATAGGGGAATTGCTGGCTGGTTTAGAGAAACAGCAGTCTAATTGCAGTCATAGTCGAGAGGTGAGCGACACAGTCGTGAAAGCTAGCCACATTATATTACCTTTGAAATGGCATGCGCTTTGAAGCCATATTCCAATAGTGAGTTAAATTTGTTGATGATGTTATTTATTGATTATTAGGCTATAGCTTTTTTGGTCTGGCCTTCCTGATGTTAAACTGGGCTGCATGTGGTCCCTGGACTTTAATGAATATGACAGTTTAGATGCAAAGCTACATCAAACTTTATCTTACCATGATAACAAGCCTTCTGCAGTCTGAATGAGTCCAAGGCTACTTTAAAGTTAAGTTTTTTAGGTATAAAATTCCCTTTTTTGTGTCCCAGCAATTTTTCTTCCTATAGGATACAGCTCTTTATCTGAATGACTAGGACTCCTGAAGACTCAAATTAGCTTCAGATAAACTTCATAATGCATTTTTATCCAAAACAAGGAGTTTGGATTCTTTTTGTTGTATTGCATAATGAAGGGGTCTCATCACTGCTAGTATGAACGTCAGGAACAATTACACAGACAAAAAAGTCTTTCAGTGTTTATATGTAAGGACATATTGTTTCAAGATCTGCATAAACTGAGGATCTTTCTTTTAAAAGGCACAGAAAAGACGTGGATCAAGTCACAGAGAAACACGTTGAGCATGTTTGTCTGTTATAAGCAAGTCACACTATCTACTCTGATATTAAAGACACAACCCCTTTGCTATTCCAAAAAGGTATAAACATATGCTGAGGGATTATCAACAGGCACACTTGGGTGTACAACGTATTCACTCACCTATCATCTCGTCCCCAATAAGATAAAATGACTTTCCACTGGCTCCTGGGAATGAAGAGAATAAACAAAAAAAACAAAACATCAGCTCCTATGAGAACTGTGAAAGCCCTTAGGCAACATATGGCACTGCTGTGGCCTATTTTTATCCGTCCCATCACACACACATCCACCCACTAACTGATGACAATATAGTCTCACTACCCAGTAAGACGATAGCGTTGATCTCTCCAAATTCTGGCACCTCCATTGGTTTGCCGTGCATGATGGAGCTGAGCCCTGCTCTCAGCAAGTCCTGCACAAAGTTGTCTGAATACTGCTGGAGCTTTGACACCCTGAAGACCAGCCTGAACGTCGCCAACACGTCACCATTAATGTTACTGGGAAGACAGGAAAACAGATGTTACTGTTGCTTCACATAAATGATCTACATCGGTTCAGCTCTCACTTACCCATAGGCAACAATACTGCAATCAACGTAGTGATGTGATATTGATGAGGCAGTGAAGACAGTTTTAATCTGCAAGAAAGTGAAAATGTTCAATTTAACATCCTTTTAAAGGAAACATTAGGGTCTAAATGTGGTGAAAGCCTGAACTAACCTTGGACTTTAGAACTGTTGACAGCACAATAGAGAAACCAGAGCTCTCATCCTGGAGAACAGGGTCATACTTTAGGCCTTTCAGCTCCACCGTCTCCATGAAATAATGCTGCTCCTGCACCAGGTAGGCTGGAAATGACAGAGGAGAAATGGTTCATAACAGATGGCTTCACATTAAAAGTGTGTTTAACAGAGCAGTCTGACTATGACTCACCAGTAAGCAGGCCTACAGAGACCCCGATGAGGAGGAAGAAGAGGCAGAAGGCTATGAGGGTGTTCTTGTAGCAGGCAGAGTGAGAGGGAGCAGGAGATGCTCCAGAAGGAGACCACAGCTCTGCTCCTCCTCCATCCCTCTTCACCTCCATGTTGGATTCAAAGCACAGATCTCACAACTCACATTCCACTGGATCCAGCATCACAAAGCCTGATAAATGAGATGAGTCAGAGCTGGAAGACATACAACATATTGTTCTACTATTAACTGCACTGACTATGAAATTGAAGTTGCTGTAAGTGGTATTTAAACTTTTTTCCCATAAAATTTCTCTACTAAGTGTTAAAGAACTCTACACTCAGACAGACATCACTTGTATCGAGTGTTTTGTGGGTCCTCTGCTCTGCCAAACATTTTATGGTATCCTGCTCCCACTCTCCTCCAATCAGTAGAGAGGATTCCAGAAATGTATTTTCGGTTTACTGCAGAATGGAGAGACTTTGAGACCCACATTACTGACTAAACTCTATTGTAAGTGTTGGCTGTCAGAATGTGCAGCTATTTGACACTTACTTTAATTAAGTGCAAATCAATTACAGTACTTTTAATATTAGAGGATACTTTTTAGCTCTACGAGTTGGATTTCATATCCTGATATTAACTACAATGCATTTGCATTTGTATCGACCATAGGTACATGAAAGGCTTTGTGTTTCATTGCTTTGCATTGTTTCAGACAAAAAACTGTACACGTGAAAACCAACAACCTACGCAAAAAAGTTTGTTCATTCCTTTTTTAGCAGCCTGGACACATTAATTTACGACGCAGACCCGTTAGAAACGATCAAATGTGTATCCACAGCCTAGAAAAGTCGATAAATACTGTAATAATCAGTTCAGGAGAGCTGACTGGGATTGAATTTCTGTGCGTAAAAGGAACGGGAGAAGCCATGTTGCTGCCTGGTGATGACAAATCATAAGATGTAGCAAAGAGTCACTCTAAAAACAATTCAGCTCCCCAGGAATTTTACAGAGGACATGATTTTAATGAATAAGCGAACTTGTGGGAATATTTACTGATCACCGCATCAGGGAATTACGCACAGTGACTCCAGGTGCATCACAGTGCGAGGCTTCAAACAATAAAGGCTTTATGTACTGAAGTCAACTCACTCACCTCTCTCCTCTCTCATTCCGCCGAACACAAATCACGATGTCCCGCACTCCAAGACACAAGAATAGACAACTGGAAAAAGACGAGGGACGGAATCGAGAGGTCCGCTATTTGTTCCACCTGCCGAGGGGCGTGCCGTGTCCGTCCCGCAGGTAACTCACCTTTTCAGTTTACTTTCGGCAGTCGGCTCAGCCTCTGAAATCCCCCGCCTGATCCCATCGGCCCTGATCCACTCGGTTACACCCCAGTGTGCACAAGCATTTCACTGTCACCTCAAGGATGCCATAATCTCCAGGTTAAGAAAGCAAGGTGCAGAAAAGTAATGACAGAAAAATAGGTATTAAAAAAAATCCTTAGCAGAGTTAAGTTCTCCCTCTAGTTGCTGCCCGTCTGCGCTCCATCGACACAATGACTGAGCAGCATAGGAGGAGCGAAGCCTCCTGGAATTCTGCCTTTTAAAAAAACAAAAAACAAACAACAACAACAAAAAAAAAACGTTTCAACACCTGCTAAACCACTGAGGGTCCTTAAACCAGGATTACAGCCTCCCTGATTAATTAACGTGCCTTTCCAACTGGACTTTATCAACCAACTCCACTCTGTTTGACAATAAGAGAAGTGAAGTTAGAGAAAAGTTCACCTTAATGATTTTTGTTTTCACAAACCTGATATTACAAAAAAACCCTAACAATTCATAGGTCTAAATATTTAATTTTAGGACGAACTATTTTGGAGGGGGCAGCACACACTCAATCCCTCCTGCAGCCCAACCCAAGGAACAATCCCAACAAAGGTAAATGGCTTTGCTTAACTACATCATTCCCCCACCCTGCTTAAAGCAACTGTTTTTACCACAAATGTCTCTTTGTCAGCATGCAGACAAGCTTGAATGGCTTATCTTTGTCCACAACACACACTCCCTCTACTCCTGTAAGCATTTTGAAAAATGACAATCAAATACTTTTGTCACTGCATGGAGTCAATCCAGCAGTTTAGCCAAAGACAGTAAGCAATGGTTAAATTAATCAAAGTAATCTGAACTAGCTGACCTAATCTATTAACTTGTGTTCATTGTGCATCTGCTGTTGTAAATTAGCTGTAGCCCACTCAGATGCATTTCTAACACTTCACTTATAATTAATTTGGCCATTAAACTTTTTTTTAGCCAAATTAGTCAGAAGTGATGCCAAACTGCAGACAGTTAACAAGTGACAGTAACTACAAAACACCAGTACAGACGGCTGAACTGCATATAGGCCTAATAATTCCTGGAAAAGGAGGGGAAGGCCTCCTACACTTATTTCCATGATTACGCATTCCTGTGTGAGAACGATTTGCCCTTGTGTGAAGGGGACATGTCGCAGTAATGTATGGGGCAACGTTTTTAGTGCATCAAAAACACCAAACTATTAGCTAATTCTTTATAAAATTTGCAACATATTTGATTCCAGGTAAAATGCATTTGATGCACTCATACTGTGCTTTTTTTGGTCAGGGGACTTTGGGCACTCTGATGCATTATGGGAGTGTCCAGAAGCGCAATAGTTCTGGGTCAGGTAGTGAATAAGGTGTTTGATTTGGTGGAAAAAATGTTTGCCCTTAGACCCTGTTCCTCTCATGACAGCAGTAAACAAAAATCATACTTTTATGTTAGCTACTCCCCCCCCCGACAACTGTCCTTACAGTACTGGTTACAAGCTCTCCTTGAAGTGATATGGAGTTAGTAGTTCAAAATACAAACAGACGTGGAGGAATCTGTTATGAACTTAAAGTGCCCTTGTACTCTTTTTGTTTTTTCGTCCTATCAGCAACCTCATTTTATATGTGCTTCATATTCTAAGACAGATTATTTTACATGTGGAAATCGTTGAATTGAGCATCAGAGTATTACTTTTTTGTGTGTGTGAGGGATAGTAGGTGGGATAGGAGATTGCAATATTTATTTCTATGTATGCCATGCAATCCTTAAGACTCAAAATAAAAATTAAAAAAATTACCGGAGCAGAACTAAGGCTGCCGGACTGCACAGAAAACAGCAGCTCAATGTCCAATAAATTGCTGCAGTGTTCATGGTTCTCTGAATCATATCTTCCTCATCCAAACATGCAACAAGAAGAACAACACTCATACATTTTCGGTTTATTTTCATATCAAAAACAACAAAGAATAGTAAAATGTTGACTGTAAAAAGAAAACATTACTGTTCACGCTTCCCAAACTTGTGGGCTTGACAACTGAAATCTTTATAAACTTGCACATCACAGACAGAAACTCGTGAGGTGCTTTCAACAGTCCTTCTGATCAATGTATGACTTAACAACAGAAATATGCTTTCTTTTACAAATTATTACCATAATGTTTAAAACTAAAAAAACAAAAAGTCCACAAAGTAAGAAGTGTGCATGATTGTTGTGTGTGTGACAACAGTGTGTGTTAGCCATCCTGCTGCTGTATAAACGGGTTGGGTATGGCCTCCATGCCGTCCTGGGGACAGATGAGCACGACGGAGGTTCCTCTGCAGACCACCAGCCCCAGCTGCCTGGTGTCTTCTGTCAGCTTCAGCTGGTCATCTGGATCTGGATAAACAGGGACACACATTAACACGATTAATACATAACCTGTGGAGTTTTACTATTTATTTATTTATTATTTGGCACAGAGGCAGAGGGGTGAAATGTCGACGGCAAACTTTATATCTCGAGTTGAGTCACAACCGCCATCCTCACGTTGTGCATCAACTTAAGCCAAAATGCAGTAATGTTACCTTTGACTCTCTTCGAGTTACCACCCCCCCCACCAAAAAAAAAAAACCCTGCTACACTCCGCCTTGTGCTGCTGCATAACAGTTTTCCTCCTCCACTCAAAGCAGCCGTGGTAAAAGCACCCAAACTTTGCAGGTCATCCTTTAGTTTAAGAATAATCCAGTGTTGAAACTCGTGTTGAATTTGGCAGCATAAGAGCTAGTTACTTAGTTAGCAAACTAAACACGGTGCCATAAGGCTGCATTATGATGTGTTCAAGGTCCTGTCAGTAAAATGACTATTAGGCAAAGATAATGAAACGCTATCATGATGCGTACAAATGTAATGTTAAGAC
>JAQLOL010000020.1:16974444-17007081 GCA_029783665.1 Naso thynnoides | reverse complement strand
GTTGCATAAGAGTAAACTGGTCCGTCTCAACTCCCAGACACTCTGTTGTCGTCAGACGCAAGTAAGAGCATAAGGCACGAACAGCTAATAAGTTCCTACCAACATCACCTTTTGCCAATAAGTGCAGCATAGACCGGCCAATCAGAAAAGAGAGCATAGAGAGCATCACTGATTAAGCAAATAGAATGGTAGTGATCAAATTTTAATCAATCCTGAACACAGAGGAATGGGAAAACACAAAGATCTCGCAGTACTCTCAAACCACATCACTTTCTAACAGCTGTCTATGGGTATTATGACATTTTTTCCAAACAGAACAGAAAAAATTACTGATATTCACCCCAAAGCACCTGTCGCAGCTTGAAGTTCGAGATGGCGCTGGTCTAGGCTAGTTTGTCAGGATGCTAACATCAGTAGATAGTCTAAGATATAAGGTCTGACCTGTAACTTCTTACATCATATTGTTAGTTCATTTTTTAAAATGTTTTAAACAAATTCTGCCCATATTCTACAAGGACATTTAAATATTCGTTAAGTTCCTTTGGATCGATCTGGAGTCTTCTTAATTTGACCTCTTTGTTTACTTCAGTTCAAGTTTTCCCATCCAGCAATGCTCAGTTTTAAAATGAGTGCAAACGCAAAGCACACAAAGTTATGATGTAATAGCAGATAATCCAGTGCATAATCCGTATTAAGTTTAATCTAGCATGGGAAAAACAACATTTGGATTACACTGTGCAAAAGAAGTGATCACATTTAGCCTTCGTAGTTTTGACCATCTGACTGGAAGCTTAATTCTCAGGCACAAAATGAGACTAAATGCAGAGGAAACCATCTGAAAACCAACAGGATGTCACTGTGAGGTTTTTAAATGCATGTGTATTTGTGTGTGGGTGGTGCATTGAACATTGAGTTCACACTCACTTTTCGTTTGACATCCACTGAGACGCACAGAAGCAGCGACTCATAGAAGCCCATTTCCAAGATGTAATACCAGTAATGAGCCTCAGCCACCGCCTGCAACATGAGAGAAAGAAAGACACAAATAAAGATTTAGAGTCAGTGAATGCAGCTGCATTAAAAGCTTTATAACTTCCTGATTATCTCTGTACACCCAGGACAACATGCTGTACATGTACGCTGAAGCCAAAAGAGTAGAATGGACTGATATTGAGTGACTTTGGTTCCATCTGCATGTGTGTGCTGAGAAAAATCATTAGTTTTGTTGGATTTTGGAGGAAATGGGACCCCTACAAGCATTACCCAGGATTTCATATGGCTGGGTATTTAAGACTTCACCCTCTTTGGTGATTTTTTGTGTGTGTATGTGTGAGGAAGTCACGCAAGCGTTCAGTATTTCCAAAGCTCTTAATGGTTATATAGAAAATCTTTTACATTCCCACAAAGAACATACCATATGTAAACAAAGCTGTCAAACAGCTTTAACGTACGCGGAAGTGTTTTATCCAAAGAAAGTGGCAGTGTGGGCCGGCTATCTCAAAATCCAAACACCTCTTGCAGAACGCACTGCAATCAAAGTCTGCAGCACCACAATGGAAGGAAGTTGACTGAGGCATTTAACCTACAAGACCTCAGACGAGGGAAAAAAGTCCAGCCTTGCCTGCAGGAGCTGTAATCAGTCAAACAGCAGATACAGAGAGCGTTGCATTTTTTTCTAGTGTTTTCTGTGTGAGGCCATGACCCCACAAGGAAGAGCTGTCTTGCCAGGAGGAATACCGACCTGCAAGCAAAACTAATTGTCATCGACACGACAGAGACATTAGCTTTTAAACTCAGGGTGAAAACAGCTGAAAACAAAAAAGCACTTAGGCCAACTGTTGAGGAAGTGAAGGAATGGAGATGAAAGTTAGTGTGTGGGTGGAGTGGACTGACTAATGTGCTGTAAACCCAAAGTCTTCTGTGGCTAAATCCTTCAACACAGACTAAAGATTTGTTTTGTTTGGTCCTTCCCAGCCATTGTATTTTATACTCTTTAAAGTCCGTTAGGGTGTCCCAGTTGAGCTACAAACCAGGCTGAAGTTTGCATTGGGGCTGTATATGATAAAACAATTATTCTCACCACTAATAAATCTGTTGTTTATTTTTCTAAGGGGATGGAAGGGTGATGTTTCAACATGTTCTATTTTGTTTGACCAACAGTTAAAGCTGGGGTAGGCAAGGTCTGAAAAACAAGCTAGCTGTAGAATGAGACTCCTGACTAAAAACCTGCACCGTGCCCTCCTTGTTTTTGGTTCTGTTTCATTTGTTGTTGCTCTCTTTTTTATGGTCAGTTAGCACCAAAGATTCAAGATGAGACGAAATGGTTGCAGTGGAGTGAACTTGTCCGTCTCAGCTCGACTTAGCCAGGTGACGGTGTCGCTTGCAGCCCAACATGTCAAGTCGCCTGAGGCCAGTTTTAGAGCGTAAGGCACATCATTTGTTTCAACAGCCAATCTGCTGGTAGTAATGTCACCTGTCACTTAGAGGCGCAGCATGGAGCAGCCAATAAGAACATGCACTCTCTTAATTGACCCATGATTGGACGAAAAATGTCTGTCACAGTCTGAATGCCGAGCCAAGGAGAGGCGCAGAAGTCTAGTGTTCTTTCAGACCACCCGGATTACAATATCTTGACAGGTTATCATGAAATTTTTGCCTGATAACTGCCTACCTCAGCTTTAAAGGCAAAGATGTTCAATTTACAATCATTTAAAATGAAGCACAGAAGCAAATTTTCACCTTAAAGGAATTTAATAAATAAAACTCTTGATCAATTTTCAATAAAAAAAACTAGAAAATGAATGTCTTTATTATTTCAGAAGTGTTTTGTACAGAGACATAACCTAAAAATGAATCTAAATTAATAGACAACCTATTCAGAGAGTAAAATCATTGGAAGTTCTTTCTGGCATTCCTGAGTTCCTTGAATATTAGCTGGATTGTTTTGTTAAAATACTGCTGTGTCAATGTCTGACAAAACTTTCGTTTTAAGTCGTATTTTCTGCTCACCTGTTTGGGATAAACCCTCCAACATTCGCTGTGATCCCAGAACCACGAAGTCTGAAAAATCAAACAGTCATCAGCAGAGGGTTCATTTGATGCAAGCTTTATCATCTCATTTCTGTTCATACACATTGTATTTGTAAAGAAAACTTGCTTGTGTTTTACAAGAAATGAAAGTGGCCAACAGACTTACATTAATTAAAGAGAAGAGACCTGCAGTGAACGCTACGAGGTAGAAGACAAAACGCCATCTGTGTAGACAAATATACACATCAACATTTGTCAGAGGATACATTTAAAATTCAAATGAATTTGAGTCTTTTTTATAAAGTAAAGAAAGGGCAAGGAAACAGCAGGACAGGGTATTTACATGAATGTGAAACATGCTGGATTTTACTGATGTTATTCCCTTTTGAAATTACAACGTAGGTCTTATCATTTGCTGACAAGACTTTGGAAAAAACACATCACAAGAGAGAAGACAAACCACTGAACACATTTTAAAAAAGTCTGTAACAGCAAAGATGACAACTACATGACACATATCCTGCCTTTTTCCTCCAAAAACCAATTGTCTGCTTGACAACCATCCAACTGGGGAATATACAGGAATTAAACGAATCATGTCGAATACTCTGAACTGAGCCATAAAAGTAGTTGGTGTTGTGAAAACTTTTTCATGCTTGGCAGAAGTTAAACCCACGAGGAAAAGGGGTTTTAAACCTTATTTTGCCATTTAGCCGTCTGTCTGTCTGCTATACGTAGGCTAAAGCTTCACCGGACAGATAGAAAAATTATGTTTAAGAAAGTAAAAACTCACGAGGCCTCGCAAAACTTTTTGGTGTTGCTGGGTCGGTCCTGGTTCCTTCTGTGTCTGAACCATGTCTGGATCTTCCTCTGGGAGAGTCCACACTGCTTCCCCAAGCTCACCACTTCACTCTGAATACACAAACACACGTATAAATACATTTTCACACATACAGTGTGAGTGTACATGTATGTATGGTTAGATATAAGACAATGAAGATGTTTTATGCTGCCTGCTTCTGGCTGTTCTTTAATCTCCTGAGGTACAAAACTTTACATGTGACATACAACCTACCAGAACTCCTTGTTAATGTCCCAGACATGCTTGTTACTAATTCATGAAAGGAAAATACCGATGAGAAAGCTGCTTATTTACAGGGGACATGTTATTCTTTTCTCTCTTTCAACCTATAAATGATGTAACAGAGTCAGATTACTGTTTTAAATGATGCCACAGTATGAAATAATAAGGTAAGCGTATGTAGCAGTAATACCTTTGGACTGTCTGTAATGGCTCTGAATGCTCCGTTCTCATCAGTTTTTTTAAATCTCAGACCACTAGCGTGTCACACTCTGCTGGTACATCTGGAGGGTGTGTGTTTGAACTGGCCAATCAGAGCAGAGTAAGCCTTTAATGTGGGGCAGGAGCTAAAACAGAGCATCTCAGACAGAGGCAAAAATCCCTGTAAAAACAGGGTTGCTGTAGTCGGCTGTATTACAAAATAGATGAGTTTTTTAGCATCAAAGCATGTAAACCTGCTCCAGTAGTAACCAAGAATAAAATATATAAAGCCAAAAATGAGCATAATATGGCCTCTTTAACCTGTCAAAATGATGGACTTCTTTAATGATAAATGTGCACAATTCAACCATTTTTTCCAAAAGTCTATATCAAGACTTGTTCCCTGCTCTCTCTTTCCACATACTCATACTTGTGTTTATGGTGCTGCCTAAAAGGCTCTTATGCTTGCACAAAATATAAAAACTGAAACCAAGACACTGAGGTGGCACCGTTTTTTCTTGTAACTGTATTGTGCAAATGCAGGTCATAAAATACAGTCATACTTTTTTTCTTGCGTCATGTTTCTATGGCCTGATATTCACAAGGCAGAACAACAACTCATTCAGCTGGTGCTCATGAGGTCATAGAGACAACAAAACGGAGCAGTTCTCATGGAGCATTAGTGTCGCAATGTCAGATGAAATCAAGAGGAGGGTGGAGAAGTTGTGTGAAAGAGCATTTCTTTGGAACTTGCCTGCACCTGTTCCCTGTTTAAGGAACAAGAAATAGAATATTCTCTACACAAATGAACAATTGAATTACACAGTAATTGCAATGTTGTTTAGTTATTTTGATGTAGAAAAAAATCATGTTGCAATATTTTTGACAGATTCAAATATGATCCCTGATTTTAGGGGGGAAAGCTGTTTTTGCATATCATGATTTCAAATGATGATGACCTAATTTTTACTGGTCTCTGCAATAAGCATGTTGTTTTACGTCTGGGGAATATAATTTGTAGGGCTCTGTATCTCTCTGGCATTTATAATAGAATACTGCGACACATTTTACCCTAATTCAAAATTTCAGCTCCTGTGATTGGCCACATTGATAATATTTGGATTACTGGTTCATCCCTAATGCGGAGGTTAACCAACATTTTTTATTAGTATTTACACATAAGGAAGTCATGGTATTAAAAGTATATGACTGGTATAACTGGTATATAACAGACAGCATAATGATGGCAGAACTGCTTAAAGGAAGCAAGATTTTCTCACCTTTTCTCCCACCTGAGAGGAAATATTACCTGTATCATGACGTAGAATTGCGGTTTTATTACGCATCAACAGCTTAGCTTCAGTGTGCTCATAAATTGTCTGAGTCTGTCAGGGATTTTTTTTTCTTCTAGTTCCTTGTTCCAAGGTTACTCATTCAAATAAAACTGCCAAGCAATCGTGATCTTCAGCCAACAACAATCAACACACACTAACAACACATACTGCACTTTGCTCGGCAAAATGCATGCTAACATCCATATGTTTGCATTAGCAGGCATGCATTCTCCGTTAATGCACTTCACTATTAGCATAATAGTGCTGAGCTGAGCATAATGAGTGGGAGGCTCATAGTGAGAGCTTCCACTTAGTGTTGCCTCCAGCCTGCAGGATTATAATACGGTATGTCTGAGGACAAACAACCTCATTTTAACATGACAAACTTTTATACACATTTCTAATTTCTCCCGCTGGAACCAGAAATGTAAGTTTGGTTTCATAAGAGTGTGGGATATCATGGAAAAAAAAACATTTATATTAATTAATAAAGAAAACGTGTTATTATATAGCTGGTTATCATCCTTTACTAATAGGGGAAATATTCTATTTATGATAACATTTAGAATAATATAATAGTGTCCTGACGATGCTTTTTAAGTATTAACAGTCTATCATCTGAATATCATTTTGCATGCTTAAAAATAATGACTTTTTAGTTTTACTACTCATATTCCCTTTCCTTAAATGATTTCTAACATCTTTACACAGTCTATGGCAATGTATATTAATGTGCACCGTCCCTTTAAATAAACAAATGAATAAATAGAAACATTTGCATTGTTAAAAACTGTAAAAAGCAGTATCTTTTACTGCCTTTAATCTTCAATTTGTGTTCAGTTGTAGTGTCTTTAAACTGTATATCAAAACATGGATCAAAAGTTGTTTTTTGGGGTCGGCAGATCCTCCTCTCAGGCTGCACGCACCACCAACAAGGTTAGGGCAGCCAGTGTGAAGCCTGTAAAGTGAAACTCAGGGCAACATAAGCCCACAGAGCAATTGCTGCTGCTCGTAAAGCTTTTGCTGTGAGTGCAATTTAATATTTAAAGGCCACCCAGGTGAAAATAATGGGGACACCTGTTTGGAGATTACAATAAGTAAACAAACTGAGGATCTAAAAGTAGAGAGAACTAAAACAGAATTAGGACATTTTGAAGAGAACCAAAAGACATCTTCTGTCAAAAATGAGGGAAAAGAACACAAATACAAACCTGAGATGGTTGCCGACTGTTCTGTTTGTAGAACATCTCCAGCTTTGGGATGGAAGCAGCTCGAATTCGAACTCGGTCCTTCACACCTAAACTTTTGCTTAATGGGACAGCGATGAGCCTGACAGGAAATAAGACAGAAAATGGAACAGAAAAGAAGAAAAGGGTTTTTTAATATACCAACTTTCAAATTGACCATACAACAGACTGGATTGTAATTCCAGAGGGATTAACATGAGGTGACATCAACAGTTGTCCAATGTGATCCTACTACTGTACAGTGAGTAATGGCAACAAGATAGCTCATTATGTTGCTCCTGACAGCCTGCAGAGCGGCTCTCATGTGACGTACTGTGACATTTGGCCAGACTGTCTGTGTCATTAGCTGATATGGCATCAAGAGACACTTGATATGCATGCATGTGTATGACCGAGAGACGGAGACACAGTGAACAGTGAAGAATTAGGACAATGTGATTGTTCAAGCAGCGGAGAGATGGTTTGATAAGTGTGTGTGTTGATTATGCACGTGCGTAATCACATGTGTGTAACTTTAGCTCAGACACAGTCATGCTGAAGTGGGCAGGGACGGAGAGATCAGAGGGAATGAGAAGGTCAGGGCAGCTTTACATTGAGGCGCAGACATGCTCTCTGGTTACAGGAACCTCAAACACACACACACAGTAAACAGCTGCTACCCTGGATAATCAAATGAAGGCAACTTTTCACCTTACAGCTGACTGACAGCACCTCACACGTCCACCACTACCACTCAGGTGAATGCTGGTATTCAGCATATGCTTCTATTCACAAACCCCTCTTCTGCTGTTGATACAGTGACACTTGTCACATGTCATGCAGTTTTTCAGCTTCAGGACTGGTCGAACAGTAGCTGATAAGGGAAAGCATGCAGACACCAGTCTACTATCTGTTCATCCATAACATGTACCAGCAAAACTAGTTAAGCCTACAGGCTGGTTGACTTTGAAGTTGCCTTTTACAGCAGCCTTGTTGTTAAACATCAACTTAGAGTCACACACCAAACAAATCCTCAACATTATGGACTGACTTAACACATTGATCTTACTAAACATTAATATTTTAGATGATACAGGGCTCCTAAGCTGCCAGGTCTCTGTTTCAAACAATGGATGCAAATTCAGTAGAAGCGCAACATGACAGAGGACCTGCTCTTGTGAACTTTTACAGAGAAGCGAGAGAAAGCATCCAGGCTGGAAAAATTACAAATCAGCATGTGATGTGCCAGGCCCAGGACAGGTGGGCTCTGCAGACCAGCCAGTACATTACTGGTACCCATCGACTGAGCATCAGTCAGGTGATGTACCTGTGCTGGATATTAATTCTGACATTTAAAAATAAGTGGAAACTTAAAATTAGAGGTGTAACAATATGTTTAAAAAATGATATGATGCATATTACAATACATGGTTGACAATATGAGACAAGAATGTTATGGGCTCATTTGGAGTGATTCAATATGATACCATTTAATGACCATAAAAAGATACAGTGACGTTTTTTGGCTAAAAATAGAGGAAAAGAAAATAAATATTTCCATGCAGTGACAGAGGAGGTAAAATCCTGGAAAAACTTGACAGACTGAACTACACAAACATTCAATGGAAAGCCTCTATTCCATCTGAGTGGACTGCAAACGCCGTCTGAAAATCACTCGTCCTCCTGGTGCTTCCCTGCCATGAACTGAAGCGACGCTGCTGATGAACTATTCACTATTATTAGTGCAAAAAATACATCCACACAACAACGTTTGACGTGCTAAACAAGGCAAAATTCTTTGTGTCGATACAATTGATTTCTGCTTTGAAAAATGATTTTAGATTGATAGAAGTCACACAAGAAGGATGATTTGCCATTTACCTCTTAATGTAGTTGGACTGTAGGAACATAAATCATGACATCAATGTATCTTTACAACCCTACTTGAAATAGTCAACCAATAAAAAAGTAAGAAATCAGACAAATTTCAACACAATTTTAACATTGAATATCTAATACCAATGTGTTAAAAAGTAAAATGTTATTGTTAGTATTTTTTAACTGCTGTAATAACCCTGTTTGATAAGGATGGTATATTTTGGACATCTGACTCTACTTCTTTGCCTTTTAAGGATATTGGTTGCTTGTGTGGTAAAAAGTTTGTTATATTTCATACAGTTGTATGTGACACTGCTGGGTCCCATTTCTGATAAATAAATTACGTGGTATCGGATCAGAGCACAAACTCAAGTACTCACCGATATAGTATCAATACTGAATTGCTGGAAGAACCCTAAACTGTGTACATCTCCAAAGCTCCGCCCACAGTCTGTTATAGTTTATTTTTCTGACCTATTTTCATTTATTTATTTGTGTATCTTTTGCTTAGTGAGCAGTATAAAGGGACTGTGACTACCATTTCATTATACCACTTGATTTGCAGAATAAAAATGCACTTTATACCTTGTGTAGCTTCTTCAAGTTAATGATTTATATATTTGAATTATTGTCCAAGCTAACAACATCGACTGGTTTCTCTGGTGGAATGGTGCAGAACAGTGGTCGAGCGTGCACAGAAACTGTTTCAAATGTTTGTTCGTGTTATGTAGTTCTGGATATGAGCATCACCAAGTATTTTAATGTATTGTGATGTACTGTGACACAAGTCAGGGTTGAGGAAAAGCCTTGTCGTGACCGCAGAGATGTTTTGACCTTTTCGAAGAAGTCTCTTGATGCTTCAGCGAACACATAATAAGCCCTTCTGGGAATATGCAGTGAAGTTTTCCTATGTCAGCACCCACTGGTTGGTGTATCTATACAAGAGGCTGCAGAGGCTGTTAGGTCCTCTGTAATCAGTACTTTTAATCAGCTGTAACCTATTAGAACTTCCATTTAACCCATTAACTTAAATTTGAATTAATCCTACATCAGCTATACAGAAACCACAACCATCATTGCCATGTAACAGTTGTCATCCTCCTTGAGGTATCAGAATCGGAATTGGGAAGGAAAAAATCATGTTGGAACATCTCTGATAGCATTAAGTGAACAGAGTTTCACAGTTTTGAAACTGTCATTCATCAGTTAATTGTAATTGTAAGTCCTGATAATCCGATGGTGCTAACCCTAAACATTTTATTTCTGTTATAAGTTTTAAGAATTGTTTGTTGATGCGACATGCCTGTTAACTCCTGCTTTTTAAAGGCATGATTGTGCATTTGACACTGAAACAGTAAAGTGTTGCTATTACTTACTATAGTAAGCTTTCTATGTCTTTTAACAATGATGCTGATTTCTTCTATTCCTATTCAACTACTGCTCAGATGTATCTTTGTGCCGCTCCGTCCTTTCTATCCTTACTTTCTTTTGCAAACCCTAACAGCATGAAAGACCATTAACAAATATAGTTTAAGCCTCTCAGCCATCTGACTGTACCGAATCAAGCTTCTATGGCAGGCGAATCCAAACTTCTGAACCGTAGCTCGCATTACATTTAACAGGCTGAACCCAGTTCCTCTGGGAGGAGGGAGGACTTTCACACAGTCAGCAGCTAAAAACTGTCCACTCATGAAGCCTGCCTCCCACTGCATGTCTAGTCTCTACCCTCCATCCTCAGGAAGCACTGACAAGGGGTAAAGGAGCCATTATCCTGGGCCACACAGGCAGTTTTAGCAAACAAATCAGAAAACACACTGTTACACATTTTCTTTCCGAGAGGAGTCACCATCATGCTTAAATGTCTTTTTGACAAATTCAATATATTGTTCATCATTTAAAAATCACATTGTACTTCAACCTTAAAAATAGAGTGGTTCTGATACCAACACCAATATCACATAATGCTGCCAATACCCCCATAATGCTGGCATCGGTATCAGCAACTACACCGGTCTGTGCACCGATCAGATACCATATCACGTTTTAAAGTACCCAGCTACTTTACAGTTAGCTTAGTCAGCTCTGACTGACACTACATACCTGCAATCAATATTTTTTTTACTGCTTTAAATCACAACTCAGGAAGTTGGGCTGTTCAGCATCTGACAACTACTATTTTTAATAGTGACAAAGAAGAACGGAGAGACCCGACAAAGCTAGCCAAATTTCTTCATTTAGCAATATTTTACACTAGAAAGTCAAAGAGGAAGTGTAAGGAATTGTTTTTTATGCACTTGTATTGGATCGGTACTTGGTATCAACTGATCCACAAGTCTGGGTATCGGAATCAATATCAGGATAGAAAAATTAGTATGAGAACTTTTCTACTAAAAAACTGGAAAACGTACAGCAATTCATAACAACAACACAAAAGCAAACGTGAGGGAGGCAGGCTTGTCTCACCTCTCAAAAACATATCTGAGGGCGATGAAGGCAAAGGCCAGTGGCAAGGTGTAGATAAGATCCCTGGGTAAAGGAAAGTGGCCCTCGTCCTCCTTCATCTGCAAGTCCTGCCAACGGGTACCAGGAGGAAGCCAGAACTCCTCCTGCCACAGCCACTTGTTTAACAGCGCCTCCATCCTGAGGGGAGGAGAGGAGAGGAGGAGAACAGTGTTTCATGTGAGTGTTTACGGCGTTCTGAAGCAGACCTGGCAAGTTAAAACACTGATGCCTTATTGATATTAATGCCAAACAGCAGCTAAGACCCTGAAGACATTAAAAGGCTCACAGAGGGAGCAAAGCAGCATTTTGCATGCTCATGCTTGATTTAAATAAACCACTATCGGGTGCAAGTACAGATTACTTGAGTTTTTGATTGATCTGAACACAACTATCTTGATCTTCTAATCTTTAATATTAACTGCTGGTTTACAAAAATGTAGAAAATAGGGGAAATGTGATTTAAATTTTCCAGAGCCCAAGGTCATGTCTTCAAACTCCTGGAAGTATCCAGGGGAGCTGTAATGATTGGTCGATTAACTGAGCAGTCACCACTTGTTGCGTTATTTACCTTGATAATCGATTAATCCCTTGAGCCAAAAATGTAAAAAACTCTCTGATTTCAAGTTTCTTTAGTGGTTTCTTTAGTCTTCTATGAAAGCAAAAACTATATCAAGGACATTTAAAAAAAACAGCAACAAAGAAGTAATTTAAGGAGCCACCTTAGACTGTGAATTTCTCTAAATTTACCATTTTCTGTTATTCTATGGTCCAAACAAGTGATCAAATGATCAAGACAGAGTTTTACAGATTAATTGATAATGAAAATAATCATTAGTTGCAGCCCTAAACCGTCGGTCCAAAACCAAGATAGTTTGTTTACAATCAAGGAAAGCAGAAAATCGTCACATGTGAGAAACTGAAGCAGAGATGGTTTGGCACATGTGCTTGACAAATGCCAGAAAGGGAAAAAATCTATTTACAAAGACAGTTGTTCATTCGATCAATCAGCGAAATGCTGTAGCTCTATTCCACACAGTCAGACCACTAGGAAACAACAGGAGAAACAATAGAACGCAGCGGGACTTGATCCAAGCATGAGTCTGTGCTTGTACCCCGACATAACCTGATCGACGCCGCCGCCGGTTCATGCGAGGCTTCAAGCATCCAAACATGCGCGCGCAAGCACACACGCACACTGACACACAAACACAGTCATAAACACAAACACATTAACGCAAATCCCTCCCCGCGTTAAGGGAATTACATGCTCGGAGCTGATCGATCCGCGCGTAAAAGCTGCTTCCTCCAGCGACTCATTGATCGGTTATTGATCATAACGGTGCAGCATAAGTGCCCGTGTTAAAAGCTCCATGCAACAAAACAAAACAGCCTGCGCATGACGGCGAGGGACTACACCAGAGGGCTCATCCTACAGACATTAATAAATCAGGCTCAACCCTAAAACACAACAACATACATTCATAACAAACCCGTGAAGCCTGGCAGCCACAGCATGAAGCCCACCGCTCACATCCAAACAGCCTGAGCCGAGCCCCCCCCCATCAACAAACAGCCTTCATTCTAATTCACGTGTCTATTTCACAGGCTATGCAAGAGACGGCGCAGAAAATGCCTCATTGTTGTTCGGCAACGGAATAGAAAAACAGAAATGCGACATTGCGGTTACCTGTCCGCGTTCCCGTGATGGGGATGAGAAGCGTGCAGAGGCTAATGGGAGCGCAGGAGGAGGAGGAGCGTGTTTGACGCAACCTGCTCGTGGGGGCGGAGGGAGGCACGCGCTGTCATCATCAACATCTTCATCACCTCATTGGGTTTCCCTGACGCCCTGCGTGAGATGCGAGCATCTGGATTTAAATGAATGACTGAATAAATTAATAAATATAAATGTTTTTTTTTCTTTTTATGACATTATTGAATCATTTTATGTTTATTTAGCTGCTACTAATGAGCCTCAGAATTTTTAGGACAGCCTCACAGGAGCCTGTATTCCAGGGGCGTGCCAGACATTTTGAGGGGCTACTGCTAACCCTAAAAAATGGGCACCCCCTCCCTGATTTTAGGCATCACCCATGACCTGTCAGCATGTATTTCAAAGGTGTAAAATACGATCACATAACTAAACCACAAATCAATTTTAAATTTGCAAATGGTTAAAAATTCTCACGATTAATTACATAAAAAAGCAAACGGTTTGTGTAAGCTAACACATTATTGCTTATATAGTTTAAATGCTGACACAGTGACTCAGTGATTCCTGGTGAAACTCTGGAATGAAACTGAATTCTGCCCTACTTTCCTCTTGTTCTGCCTCCTAAGGTAAGCAGAGAGAAATTTACGGAGACATTGGAGAACAAGAACAAAAAGTTGGCAGTGCCTTCATGAATGATCTCATTGTAACAGACCAATATGTGCGTGTCTCTGACACTTTTCGTTGCATCTTATTATTGTACTTCCCTAAAAGATGTAGAACAAAACAAATTGAGACAACAAAAAGGAGTGACAGAGATGATACTGTCGTATCAGGGGTTTGCAGAGTCCCTAAATCACATTGGAGAACACAATGGGAAGTAAGTGAGGGAACTTAACTTTGAGAGCTTCTTATTTTGGCTGTAGGTACATTTTCACTTCGACAATGAGATATTACCTGAGTTGATCCCAAAACATGTAACTTTGAACAAAATTATCTGTACCTTATTATTGTTACTCACAGTTCAATTGTGAATACACAGCTTAACAAGTGATGTAAAGTTTATTTCATTGTTTAAAAAGAAAACACTTTTACTGCACTGGGTGGATTCAGGAAACTACACTGATGCTGGCAGAGAGAAATGCAGTGTTGGAATGTTTCCTTTCACTGATATCATTTGTCAATCAACGGTCACATTACAAGAGCTGATAAGCTTCAGTGCCGGGCGTGCTCTCGTGATGGTGCCTTTCATACCAATCATACTCCAACAGCACTCACAGAGAGAAAGGCCTCCAAAGGCAAATGACATCTGGTAGTTTCTGAATAGAAAATACAGTTTAAAGGAAAATGGTGTTGAGGTTTAGTGCTGTACATAAAAAGCAATCAAGTAATTAACATTTTCATTAAAATTTTTCACATTTAACTTAAAAAAATCTCCCAAGTTTTACTTCTTTCCTCCAACAGGGGAAACACAACTGCTGTCATATGTGGTTCAGTTCTTTCACCAGGCAATGTCATACTGTATTTCACAGAATCTCTAACCTTTTTTACTAATGCAGACAAGAAGTGGAAGGTTTTATTATTGGTTTCTGGGGTTCTAGAGGTTAAAGTCCTATTTCACTACCACATAGAAAATAAGAGTTGTCTCTTCCAGATTTGCAAGCCTACAGGGAAGGAAGTAAAAAAAAAAAAGGATATTCATTGTAACTCTATAACTGTAAGTACTGGCTGATTCATGCAATCATCACTTCCCCAGGTTACTTCAAAATGCCTGACAGTAAATACAAACATCAGTGTAGCGCTCAGAGGTGAATGGGGCAAATCAACAGAGAAGACACCTTCACCTGCGCTCACAGGGTTATGCATGGGTTCCACAGCAGACATCTTAAGGACCAACACAGGTGTGACCAGTGAATGGCTTTGTTTCATTGATTGTCACTGCGAGCCAGGTCAAGTCAGGAACAAGCTCATCTAATACCCTGGTGGGTTTCATGATGGACATTTTGATTTGAAAAAGCGCAGGTGACATTGATGACATTTATGATGGCTACTTCAATTTAGGTGAGCTTGTTCCAGAGCTCTGGTACTGTGCGTGCTCCCTCATTGACCTGACTTACTGTGACACTTAATGGAATGAAACCATTTGTTGGTCACACCTGTGTAGGTCCTAGATGTCTGCTGTGAAACCCGTCAATAGTGACGAGAATGTACTGCACATTTAAATCTGTTTTTGCTCCTAAGTATGTTGTTTAGTTTGCTGGACTTGTTCATGAAGCAGACAAAACATGTGACAGACAACACAGCCATGATGGAGAGATGGAGAGATTTTTCTGTCGGCAGCTGTGGAATTCATGAGATATCTGTGACAGGTCCTGCTAGAAGTCGATAACACATAACGCTGTAATTTAGCAGGAACCAGGCTTATCTTGCAAGTGTTCTTATACTTGAATTTGCCTTTTCTTACATTCTCATACAAGCACCCTGACAGACTCTACAGACATAAACTGTTTACACAAATATGTACGGACACTCACATGGTCTCTTTTTTTATTTCCTTATCACACACACAGGGTGTGATCTTACTTCAAGCAAGTCATCAGCAAATTTATGAGATGTAATTGCGTTATCGACACCTGAGGTAGATTTAGATTGTCTGAAATACCAGGCACCCACTATCAGTTGATCAGGCCACTAGAAGGTAAACACAATGCAATGAAAAAAGAGAAGGACACAGGTGAGTTTAAAGTGTTTGTGTCTACACACAAACATGCCTGTGTATGACTCTCTCTCTGTGTGTATCTGTTGAATAAGTGCTAATAACTGTGGTAATAAGAGGAACACTGGTGCAGACAACAAGAGTTCATTTCCCATTTTATAGCCAGTCACAACAACAGACGCACAGATGCAGAAAATTTGGTAAGATAGTAAATAGTAATTAATGTTGGACATACAGAATGACATGTTAAACTTGTTCAGCATTAAACCATATGTGAAACTACCTGGATTGTATGAATAATGTATTTGTTTTTATGTTAAGAAACATGGTTTTCTGTGCTCCTGAGTCCTAGTGAACCTCTCTCCCCCTCTGTGATGAAACCTTTCTCTGCCTTCTACTAACTGCATGTAGTTTGTTCTTGTTGTCACCAGCAGCCACAAGGAGGCAACAGCATGCTAGAACAATAGGAAAAGAATACATTAAGTATAGGCCTAAACACCTAAATTGCCAAAATGTAGTGGGAAGGTGGGATCTCTGGAAAAGGCAAGTAAACACCACACTGGGGGTTTAGCAAAATGCTAACATCAGTGTCATTCATAATGACAAGGCTGACATGTTTATATTTAGCAGGTAAAATGTTGTGTGTGCAAAACGAGTGTAAACTTTTAATTCAGCATGTTAGCATGTTAAAATTTGCCAATAAGCACTAAACTTATGTGCCAGCTGAGGCCCATGGGAATGTCGTCAGCAGGTATTTGATCATGAACTGAAGTACTGGACGTATCAAAACTTTGACCTGATGATTTCGTTTGGTAAAAAAGTAAAAGATTACAAAGTTATTGTTATTCTTCCTGATGGAAACATAAATATATTCGTACCAACTTTTATTGTATTTTATTGGTTAACTCAAACGTGAACCTAATGATGATGCTAAATGAATGTCAGGGAGATCACCAAAGTCAGTTTTATTCAACTGGAGACCACGGAATTCTTGTAAAGATTTTGTGCTGGTCCTTTAGGTAGATTTAGAGCCTTTTCACTGGATATGTCACAACTTTGTCCTGCTGGAGGTGCTAGAGTAGAAGTCAGAGGATAACCTTTGTCGACAGGATTCATCCCCTGGGAGTCAGGAAAGAAGACAAGAATGTCTACACAAAAAAAATCATGACAGTCTTTTCAGCACTAATGTTGACTGACCATGCAACTGACTGACTGACTGACTATCCAAAGAGTAAGGTTGCTATCTTTGCTTTTGTCCACCAGCTCCATCAGCTACATCTACACGCTTTTTCAGGGTCTGAAGGCCCTGAGAAGTAGGGAAGGCTGCTCTGAGACCCCTGGTTCTTAGCTGTGTACCCCTCAGTCTGAGCCAACAATAACAGAGCTGATGAGGTTGGGAATGTGCACAGGAAACCAACGTTTCTCAGCAGCAGCGGCAGTGTTGGTAGCGGCGCTGAGCCTGGCTGAGCTGAGCTGAGCTGCTAAAGACCTGGCTGGAGCACAGTCACGTTTCAGTCAGGGCCAAGGGGGGGCTCCTCCAGGAAACACACTCACACAATGCTTTCCCACGGGATCCTGACTGGGGATTACAATGTGCACAAAAGCACACGTGCACTTATGCTCATTAGCTGTTTGTCCAGACACGCAAGAGCAGACACAGGCACACTTATAGGTTAAAAACACAATGATGCTCCTGTATTTTTGATGAATATTCTAATTCTTTTATTTCTCTTTCATTAGTGTGGACTCAGACACACAGTCTCCAGGCTTGCACAAGCTCTCCTGATCTTCTTTTTGTTTAATATCCCCCTGGTCCCTCTGAGCTTTGACACTCCCTGTCATCCCCTTCTCTTTCTCTTTGCCAGGTGTTTTGTGTGCACCCTGTGGCTGTGACACAACAGCCCCTCTGTTCTCGGCTCTTTCTGCATTTCTCTTCATTCCTCCCTCTATTAATTTCTCTCTAGGAGCATTCCTCAAGCTCTTTACTGTTGTTTCTCATTCTTCTGTCTGTTGTTTTTGGCGTCACTTCTCCTTCGGACCCCCAGAGTGAAGCCAGTTAGCTCTTGGGCTCTAAGCTCTAAAGACAACAGTGCAAGGCCTCCTCCTCTTAACCCACACTCTTTTTGAGACCAGGCTAACACAACAACTGCAGGCACACAGTAAAAACTGAGCTCCTGGGGTAATTTGATGTCTCCCTAATGGACATGCTTTGACCTCATTCCTATGCTGAACTTAAAAGTGACACTATGTTATTCCAGCAGATGGCGCCACACATTGCAGGATCTGCAGAAATCAAACAGACTACAGTGTACTGTTGAGACATGCATCTGTGAGGACACTTTGTCATCTAATTGTTCATCATTCATGAAATGTACCTAAGAGCACTGCACTTAGTCCGGTACTTAAATAAGATTTGAGGTACTTCTACTTAACCTGTGCAATGCATAGTATTTAGATTTTATGGCACTTTATATTTCTACTCTATTTCATTGGAAAATATTGTATTTTTTAAAAAGACTATGTTGTTTATCTGCTTTAGTGATTAGGTACTTTTGAAATTAAAACCATATGTAAATATATCACTTAAAATATTTCAAAATAAAATATATTTTTGTGGATTAACCCAGTCATCGCCAACCTTTTTGGCCTATGACCTCATAGAAACTAGAAAAATAAAACAATCTTTGGTTCAGGCTCCATCTCACATTTCAAATGTCTATAAGTTGTCAGTAGGTTCACCAAAAAGAGACTGTTTTTAGTCTCACAAGTTAACTGTTTAACCCTTGAAGGACTAAAACTCCTCGATGTTTTAGAAAAAAATCATTAGATAATATTAAACAAAAAAATTATTCAAATTTTTTGGCAACCGAATGGGATTTTTCTTCTTCTTTTTATTCTCCAATTAAACATCTCACAGCCCCTCCATATTATATTTTGGCCCTTTATAAAAAGCACCAGGTTAATAACCAGTTGACTAAACTACCTAATTGTATATAAAGTGGTTGAAGCTAATACTTTGATTTTTAACTTTTTATGCAAACTTAAATGTGGAACATTTCTGCAATGAAATGGCTAAAAATGTCATGTTTTTATTTCAAGGTAACTGGTGCATTTCATTTTGTCACTGTTTCATTTTAACTTTGGGGTAACAGCAGTCAAACTGTGAGAGAAGAAGTCTACAAACCTGACTGAAGTGACTGTATAAAACTTTAATACTGTACGTGACCTCATCTGTGAACATTTCTGAGTCAGTCAGAAAGATTTTCATAACAGTGGGTTGTTTGACAATGAAATTAATAAATCCCATGATGCCACGCCATTTCTCAGCATTACTACACTACATTATTTCTCTGGAGCTACTTTTATAACAGTGAAGGATGTGTCAAGGGTGTTGAATATGTTTTGACCTCAAAACTTCAGTTAAATCTTAAGGGTATAAAAAATATTTTTAAAGTTTTTTTCAGCCCTACAGTAGTTACTTCTCAGACATATATATAAAAATGTTTCCACAAGCATCCTGTCTGTCACGCTGTAATGATCCAAAACTCACAGGAGTAACAGTTTTTGGAGCTCTAAGCTGTAATTGATGGGGAGAAACTAAATCTCCTCACATTCCCTTTTTGGACCAACTGGCTCAAGAAAACAAATGTATTTTTTCACCAGAAAATAATCTTTTTGAGTCTGTTGTACTGAAATTATTCATCCTTTTAAAATTTTTAGTTTATTGAAAGTCTTATTTCCAGATGAAAACAAGCCGCTCCGAGTGGTTGCCAGTAAGCTGTAGCCTGCAATAAGAATTATTATTTTCAGGTGCACTTTGTGTGCCAAGAGAACAATGAGAGTATTTTTAATGAATTTCTGCTGTTGAAGCAATAACAGAGCAAGAACACTTGACCTGTTACAACAAGCAGCTGTATGGGTATTCCTTACATTGCGTGATTTTGTGTGTCTGCGTGCAGACGTGTGTTTGTGTGTTTATGTGTTTATGTGCATGTGTGTCTGGTGAATGGTACATTTCCCTCCTTCAAGGGGACCTGAGGAGGTAAACATCATTAAACTTCAAGTGAGGAAGTTTGATTGTCAAGTATAAAGTCGGCTACAAAGCTTCTCTCACCCACCTGTTTACAGCCTTAATTAACAGGCAAACTTCAAGTCAGATGGAGGTTATGTCATCAGCCATGGCGAGCTGGGGGTCAGTCTCTCATGGCTTCACTCTGCAAGTATTTAAGAGACCCTGCGGTCAAAAGAAATAACCTCCCAGAGAACCAACCAATGCTGAGTAACGTTTGACAATAATGGGGCACAGTTCCACGGTCATTATTCTTACAAAAAATAAAAAATAAAAATTATCCAAAAACACAGCAGGCCTGCAAGTTTAATTTGCTTCAGTCTAATTAGAAATCTTTATAAGGTCAAATTGTTAATTTTTATTGTCTGCTCAAGGTGTGTTCTTTATGTCAGAGAGAAGAGAAACAATGTCTACCACTGAAACACTGGAACAAACACTTACACACAGCAAAACCATAAGACAACAAAAGACATTTAATTAGGCATTTACCTGACACGAATTGTTAAGTTAAATCTGAAACATATTTTTAAAAAAAGGACGAACAAGAACATGATGTAAAATGGAGATTTCTTGAAAATATTACTGCATTAAAACTAATGGCATCAGAAATAAACAAACCTGTGTTACATTTGTAAATACTTAGTAATGTTTATTTCAAGAGACATGAAACACAGATGGCAGAGGTTTGAATAGACCAGTCAAAGAGAAGGGAGCCAGAAGACTTTCTCTTGATTCTGTAAACATTTAGTTATTTGCTGTAATTGTCTTTAGGGTAAAAAAAATCTCCCACTGAGAATTAATGTGTGCTCACACAAATATCACTAGACCCATGTTTGTATTTTTGATATTTGGATATCGGATAATGGCTCCGAGGAGTTTACAGAGGAGTCCTGACTCTCACTGTCATGCTTAACTTGTACCTTCAACCAACTTGCTCTGAAACACCTAGAAAGAGCAACCAGGTGATGCTGACTGTCAAATCATGGTTATCTGCCATCACCTCTTTTCCCCGCTAACAGTTCTCCTCACTAATGACCTGCAATTATGTCCAGCTGGTGTTCAGGGACTTTTGTTTGGGTCAGAGGTCACTGGTATTCTCGTCTGTTTCGTGGCATTTCTCAGCAAATGCTGTCTTAGTTTTTCAGCTATGTAATTCTGTGAGATGTTTTTTGCAAAATACTGAATTTTAGTACATTTCAAGATCTAATTATTTATTCCATCTTCTTGTCTTTAAGAGAGATTGAATTACAAAAGATCATAAAAACATGTAATGTATAAAAAAATTATATTGCTGAAAAACACAATTGACGCATTGATAACATGACATTTTTTTTGGCAGCTTCTTGACAAAAGCTTCCTTGTTATATTTTTTCAGACTTCATTAGTTAGTAGAGATGATAAATAGAGGTTATACCTGGACCACTAAGAAAAAGGAAATAAGCAAAAGAGTCAAAAAAAAGAAAAAACAAAAACAAACTGGCATGCTCTGTATCGGTTGGGTAAATGCATGAAGACAAGGTGCTCTTTGGTTGAGAAAACAGGACCGTAAAAAGCCTGCTTACCTGGAGAGTGGTGAGAAGGTGGACTGAACAAGTAATTCAAGGCACTCTTGACTAGAGGGAAAGGAGAAAGCCTGGACGAGGGCCATTGAAACGCGTCTGCAAATATGACTATTTCACATCTTTTGCTACTTTCTCCTGTCTTCCCTCTATTCAAAAATGACTTGTATTTAAGTCTTCCTCCTCACTACTTGTGAGGTCAGCAGACTTTTTATGGTCAAGTGAATGAGTAATTAGGCATTTATACATAAACATCCAAAATATCATACTAGGAAGTTTAGCACCAGCATTATCTATGACCTCATGTAAACTAAGGGAAGAATTGTGCTGAATATGTTCAGCCCAGTAGATGTTTTCCAGAATATCTGTCTTTAGTGAGCCAAATGCTGTTTGTTTGAGGACAAAAGGCCAAACCACAGAAAAAGCTTTGTTTTGGAAAAAATAAATAATAAAAAAAAAAATCCATGTCTGTGTGGACAAGGCCTAAGTCATGTGAGACTTTGGTAGGAAAAACTGGTTGGTTTGTTGTTGGATTTGTCAATGATAAGAAAAATAGACTATTTCAGGCAAGCTAATATTTAGAAATGAGAAAAACTCCAACCCTGAATCTGGAATCCAAACTCAAATAGAAACCATCACTGCACGCCATGTTGCATTTGCACACAGCACCTATAAGGTCTGAGCCCCAGATGATTTTCATTGTTGTAGTTTTGTCAGTTTCAAATTAAAATGTGCCCTCATCCAAATAAAATGCCCCCCTGCCAACCCCAACAACCTTTACCTTTATACCCAATCATTCTGCAACATGTCCTTCAACAGATGGCAAAGCTCGAGCCCTTATGATAATTAAACCAGCGTCTGGATAAATATCTAAAAAGATGCTGTCTTTAATGAACTCATCTGTTCATCGCCTGATCTTCCTCATGAGTCCTCCTTCATCCCAGCTGTCCTCAGCTTCGTCCCTTTGCTTTGCAGGTCGGGACGTGCACAGCTGTCTCTCCCCGCCTCAGCCTCTCATTGTGTTCCTGTGACATCATTGAATAACTCACAGCAACACATCTTTCATCCTCATCTCAGTAATGATTATCATTATCATGCCAACATTGAGACCTCTGCGACTGCATCATCAGCATATTTGGCTGACTTCCTTTGCAGTTGGAAAGGGAAGAAATGAGATAACAGGAAGTGGTGAATTGTAACTAAGTACTTTTACTCAAATATTATACTTAATTTTGAGGTACTCACTCTTTACCACAGTACTTTCATTTAACGTCACTTTAATTTGTACTTCATTGCATCTCAATTATTGCTGCTTGCTTTAGTTGTTACCTTCTGGTCCCGTGAAAGCCTTGTATCTCCAAATTAGGTGCTTCTGAGTTAGAACCTGACTTTCCACTGGCATGAGGTCAAGTCAAGTCATGTCACAGTTTATTTATATAGCACGTTTAAAAACAACCTAAGTTGACCATAGTGCTGTACAAGCTTAAAACACAATAAAAGCACAATATAGAGGTATGAATCAAATAAAAACATGATAAAATACAAAAAACTCCCCAATAATTATAGGAGCATAAATAAGAGACAAGAGTCAGAGTCAACTTGTATTGAATGCCAGCGCAAAGAAGTGAGTTTTAAATAAGGGTCTAATATTAACAGGTAGGCTGTTCCACAGGTTGGGACCAGCTACAGCAAAAGCTCTGAGTTACCAGCCTGCACCTATGAACATCCAGGAACATCTGATGTGTTGACCGCAACGCTCTAACTGGAGCAAGGAGGTGCAACAACTCACACAAGTGTGGTGGTCCTAGCCTGTGCAAGGTTTTAAAAACAGGTCATAAAATTTTTGAACTGGATCCTGAAACTGACAAGGAGCCGGTGAAGGGAAGTCAGGACAGGTGTATATGATTCCTTTGTCTCTTTCCAGTCAGAAGGCGAGCCGCCGCATTCTGAACCAACTGCAGACGATGGAGCAAAGACTGATCCACACCAAAATACATTTTTGGTGACCTTCCCCAAGAGTCGCAGCTGAAAGAAGCTTGTTTAAACTACTGAATTAATCTGTTGTTCAAACTTAAAACAACTGTGAGTAGATCATGACTGAATTTTCATTTTTGGATGAACTATCCCTTTAATGCAGCAAAAACATCATACATGATAGCAAAATACAAGAGGGAACAAATTTTATACATAACTGGCACTTTTACTTTTGACACTGAGAACTTTACATACTTTGACCTTGTAAAGGTTTGTGTAGCATTTCAGATGCTGGACTTTTACCTCTAGTAGAATATTTTCTCATTGTGGCATAAGAACCTGAATACTTATTCCACCACAGGAGGATAGGCGAACAGGGGCGGGGTTAGGGAGGTGATGAGACATGTGGGGTGGAGATGGGTGCTGAGGTTATGGGAGCACATTTTGAAGGCCAGTGGAAAAACATTGCAGGAAACCACCGCTGGTGCTTCACTCAGATCATCTAAGGAGGGGTTGTGTCAGAATCTGCCACCTGAACTTGCCCTTACCTTATCATTATCACGTAAATAAGAAGCAATATTATCATCATGTTATTATTATTATCAGCTGCCATCATTCTCAAGCAGACATATCACCGTTTTGCCTGTTGCTCACACCAGCTGCTGCTTTGATTCCTCCTTCCACCACCTCCACTTATTTGTCCTGTTGGTTTTGAAGTGGTTTGAGGCAATTACATACCACACCTTTTACACTATCTCACGTGCTACAAGCCCAACTCTTTGTTCGAGTGGATAATGACTGTGTTGTTTCAAAGCGGGCTGCGCTGACCACTCACAATGATAGGAATGATCAAGCATCAGCAATGAATGTGTAGCTGTAGCCTATTATTGTTTTTGTGAAATTTGAAATGTTCATTGTTTTTTTTTCCAGCCTACCTGTGCACATCCTAACCAGTAGCATTAATCTTTACATGATTAAGCATCTGTTTGGGATAAAATGAGCTACATCTGTAAAGCTACGTAAATCTTTTTAGTGAGCAGGGGTTTAGCTCCGACATTGCTCCCCATGGTGAAAATGTAGTGTAGGCTGAAACCCAAGCTTACATGGATGGCATATGCTTTAGTTCAGTCTGATCGCAGCCTCCTCAGTACACAGCAAAGGTGCTCAAATGGCTGCTTGCCTGACCTGGCCTGCCATCTCTGCTGAGGCCTTGTGTCAACAAGACTTAAGAGACTTTAAACACTGTAAAACCTCGCACCTCTCAGAGAAAACCCTGGACTTGGAAATGACTCTTTGTGGGTTTTCCCTTGTTCTGTCTCTTTCTGTTAACCCCTCATCAATTTTATTTTCTCTTGCCCAATAATGTTCCAGATTGCTGCCAAATAATGTACATATATCTTGCATTAATCTGCTGGCAAAGTCTTGTTAAACAAAACAAAAGAAGATGCATTAGGTCTTGATATTACCTTTCCTCTCCTCTCTTTTCTTATCTTCTCATCTCCTTTCCCCTCTCTCTGGTTCCGTTTCTCCTCTCTTCAAGGCTCCTGACCCCTGCTGTGTGTATGAAACTTCACTGATCCCGGTCAGGAATTTGCCCTATATCACCAGAGTTGGGGCCCGTAGCTGTAAATCACATGACCAGTATGTGGGAACGGCAATAATGAAGATGGACGGGCTGGAGGGAGAGAGCTGACAGAGCCGACTGCATTCCTCAGACTAGTCTCCCGATTGTGGTGATCACACAAAAACACACATCCACACACACTTATATCACTATAGCATGTCATTTTACACTGAACTAAATTTATTATATCCTTATTCCTAATTTATATGTAAACTGAATCCAATTTCTACCATAATTAAAGTTGCAAACTTTTTCCAGTGTTTCCCATAACTTTTTTCCGTTTCCGCTCTCAAAGACACACAAACATGCTTGAGTATGCTGAGTGTGTGCTCATGTGCAAGCACAGGAAATGGGGAAAGAGGCTAAGAGCAGCGATATTCTCTCACACACAGTTGTTTCTCTCATATTTGACAGACTTTGTTTAAAATCAAAGGGTGGCTGTTCTTGACAAATGTGCACTGACATTACGGTCTGTTATGCAGCTCTACAATATCTGTGTGATGCCCACATGTGGTGTCTTTATTCTGTTTGGTGACGCAAAATTCAATAAAGTATGCTAATCAAGTCAAACAGGGCACTAATGCGGTGGAGACTTTCAAACTATGCAGAGCACATTCAAACCACCAGCTTTCAACTAGTACCAGATGCGGGAGACCATGTTATAGAAAGGCTTACACACACTTCCTCAGAGAGACCACACACCTCCATGGTTACATTTCAGCTCTTCTCACTTCCAAGAAACTTTACAGGAAGTGTTGGGAAAATCAATGTCCAAGTTTACTCTGCATTTTAAGTGTTTTTTTCAGCTTTGGATGAAGAATTTGAAGAACCACAGAAATGATGAGCTGGAAGCTCAGCTCTATACTCCTTCAGGGGTTCACTGAGTCTATCACTGACTCAACCAAATACACTAAGCGACAAATATTGACTCGTCCAGATCCTGTCTTTCTGTTGGGCTGCAGAGCAAACAGCTGGACTGCTACAGCACCTCCTTTCATCCTGACAAAACCTCCTTCCCACCCCCAGGCCCCTGTCTGCTCATACACCAACAGTGCTGCTTTCTTCATGTGGGGGGCCTGCGACACTTCAAAGGCCCCATGTGGGAGCTCCAATGGGGTGACAAGCAGCTACGGCCCAGCTGAGCGGAGTCGCTCTTGTCAATGCCAAGCAAACACATGTTGGAGACTTGGTATTAAGGACTTCTGGTTTTGACTGAGTGAATGAGTGAAGCAGATTTATGCACATAAAAATACAAATTATAGTGTGCAATTAGGTCAGACAGGAAATGCATCTGCATGTGCAGTTTATCGTGTTTATCAAGCCCTCCATAAATTCATCTGACATCATTTTTGGCTTTTGTGTTCTCCTTTATGATTGATTATTGCCAAAGGAAATGCTATTATGCATTCCTTTAGTGCAACGCACTTTCCCAATCTGCACACATGTAAAATCTTTAAAATACTTGGCCCAATAATTAGCTGTTACCAGCAGAAATCCAGCTGTCAAATAAATTATTCTAAATCCTATGGTCTGAAAATGGAAAGCAGGTTTTAACTGTGCTGTGAATTCAACTTTACAGCAGATTTTACACCAGCCTCTGGCAATGGATGTTCCATTTTAGTGTCTGAATAAAACAGAAAGAAATGTTTACATGAGTTGGATGACTTCTGACAAACAGGAAGCATTCTTAAAGGAATAGGTCAGGAATACTGCAGAGTGTTTAATGGTAAGATCCACAACCTTTCCTTTAAATAGCTATGAATCTACAGCCAGGAGGTGGTTAGCTTAGCATTAGGACTGGACCAAGTTGGGAAATATCCTCTCAAATAACTTCCCGTAACATGATAGCTTGTGATTTTTAAACCTTTGTTTTTGTAAAGGTTTGATGTAAAGGTGGCCTGGATTTTTTTTAAAATCAAACACTTATTATCAATGTGTTAGAATATGTGCATTTTCCGACATGTTGAACTAATCCTTTAAAGCATAGTATTTAATCACAGTAATTAGCAAAACTGATTCTTTTTCCATGACAAACAACGACTTGACCGGTTACAAGCAAGTCAAATGGCAACACAAGTTTCAAATTAAACTTTGTACCGAGAGCAGTTCTAGATCATACTCTTTAATTTACCAACACCCATCAGTTCCCACATTAGCAAGAACTTGGTGACAGCAGGAAGGGAAAAACTTCCACATAACAGGCAGAAACCTTGAACAGAACCTGGCCTCAAGCAGCGACTCTCCTCTTTGACCGTGTGAGGAAACTCCTCAGAATGAGCGCAATATGAAAACTGACAAGGTGTTTGAGTAAACATGACTGTAGATTAATGCATTCGTCCTTTGGAGCAACACGATTGCTGTGACCTAGACTGACTAATTTAGATAAATGAGCTAAAAAATGAAGAGCGTAGGAGGGAAGGAGAAACAGAATCAGGTCATAGTATCACAATGTAGAAACACAGCAGTCACGTGTTGCCTTTAACCCAAACTGACCTACCACTCTGGTAGCGACCGCGCAGCCTTGTGTTGTCTGTGTTTGTGTATGTGTGTGTGTGCACACAAGCATGGGACCATTTGTATATCTTAGCAGTTCAGAGCGTAAAAATTGACTCATCATATCCTCAGATCTTTCCTCTTGTCACTACCTCTGCTCTGCTGTGTTTCTAGACCAAACCACTTCCCCCTCCCCTTCTTAAGGTTTGTGTAAAACTCTTGGGTGGTCCATTGATACGCAGCTTTAATAGACCTCAGAGCATATGCGTGTCTTACAGCAGTAGAGGTTTGACCCTAAACAAATGTGGCACAGACAGTATCTGTTTGTGTTGATAGAGGGACACGACTTCAGTTTCCCATAAAGAGGATAAGAGAGGCATTTTCTGGATTTGTTTTATCAGAACTTATACAGTATACTGTATGTTTTGTTTCATTGCAGCACAAAGTGACAATTTCTTCAAAGAACTTTGGCATATTTCTATCAGTCCCTCCGTCTTGTTTTTGTTGTCTTCCTCCACGCCGCTAACATTACAGATGTACCCCCCCTCTTTTGTCTTCGCCTCTGTGATTCCCCGTGAAAACAGCTGCAGCTGAACAAGAAACAAGCGTGAGACAGGGCAGGAAGGACCAGAGGGATGGATGAAAGATGGAAGGAATGCTGATAGGCAGGTAGGTTAAGAAGATGTTCCAAGTATCTTAGCATCTGTTGTCCAAACCTCTAATGATCACAGTTAAGCAGTAGATTGGGGCAGGCAGCAGGTTGAATGCTGGCTGGACGTTCTGTTCTCCCATTTGTCTCAAGTACACCTGCTTTACAAGAGTTTCACACTCATAAAAGGCTTTTTGTGGCTTTTCCAACTCGCACACTGACAACACACGGACATACACTTGTGCTCCTATAGGTATGTGCACAAACACAAGTCAGCATGTGGGTTCATAAGTTGTGGTACAAACACATACAAGTGGAAGTGCAGATGCCTCGTGGTTTGTTCCTTTGCTCGAGGTTCAGGTTGACAAGACACTAAAAATGAAAACATTGTTCAATCCGCTTAAAGGACATCACATTATGTTCAAACCTTTGGTTTTGATGGTCAGATTTCCTGTCTCTTCTCCTGCTGTGCAGATGGTGAGCTAATATTTAAGGTAAAACTTTTATGCTTAGCCGACAAAGATCAAATTATGTTTGCATTGGTTGAGAAATGAGATAGAAACTGGTAACCAAATTGATCAGTATCACCTGCACTTATTATAGGAGAGAGGTGCTTAGACTGAAATTTTATTTTGACTGAGTATTTTCAACCTTCAGGATTCAAACCTCCATACATGTGAAGAGCTGCCAGTTCCAGCATTGATGTTGATGTAAATCCAATACCACTGTTGACATTTAGTTTAGTTTAATGCCCTTGAACTTAAAGCCCATCTGGGTAACTTTCATTTAGTGTTGATTGTAGCTGCATGTGTGGACGTAAGAGTTACTGCTTATTGTCGTCAAGATCTTGTCTAGCACTAGCATTTGTTTGGGGAGAGAGTGAAAGAAGCATGCAACTTATTTGCAAAATACCACTTAGGCTAAAAATAAAATATTCAATTAATCTAAAGTGAAATGCCCTCAGCTGCTTCCATCCATAGACATAAACATTTGACAAAGTGGAGCAATATGCTTGTAAACAACAAACCGTCTCTCCAGAGAGGTTTAGTATTAAATTTAGACTGCTTCATACCCAGTTAAAAGTTCCTTGTAGAGACTTTAAGGCCCCAGCAATGGTTAAGTATTAAACAGCACACCTCTGTAAAGAGTTAATGCTCAGGATAGGATAGAAGTTTCTAGAGAAAAGAGCCAATACTACATTGGAGATCACGAAGAGAACCAACTTCTGGACTGAAAACATGATAGTGTTATCCCTAAGCCTTGTGGCTACAGAATCCTCCATGAGCAAATCCTGACTTTTTCAATTTTAACATAAATATAAGTATTTTAAAACGTTAGACTGAGTAAATTCCACTCCATACAGGTACATAAACTCTATGGACTTCAGTTTCAGGCAAATTACAGCTGCACTAAAATGGAGATGACAAGTTTATGGCACGCTTAAGTGAAAAAATTGTAAGAGGAGAGAAGGGAAGGGGATATCAAAGTTACTCAGAGTCCGAATCCAGGTTCAGTTTGACAGATTGTCAAAGAGAGTCAGTGACAGGAGAAGGAGGATTAGGCTCGATTTTTAACCTTTTTCCTCTATAACTTAGTGGCATAAGTCATTTTGAAGGACCACAACTCGGTATGGACTGCCTCAAACTCACCACAGAGGCTGGGACTGGGGAAAATACTTGCAGGGTTTTATTAGAAATGACAAAAAAATATGAGCTGAACTTTGTCATTGAGTAGAATTACAGTAAAGTAGGTTACACACTATCCTGATACGATCCCTGCAGTCAGAACTCAGAGCCAGTCTTTAAATTAGGGCTGCCAATCGATCAAAATATTTAATCGCCATTGATAGCATGATGGTCTGTAGTTAACTTGTGTTTAGTTGCAAATTAATTTAAAGATTTTTAACAGTTCTTAATATACCTTGAAATGAATATTTTTCAAGTTTTTAACACTCTTATAACATGGAAGTGGACAAATATGCTTGCTATATTGAAAATGTATGTTTATTTTTTATTGCAACAATCCAAAACAATGACAGATACTGTTCAGAATATCTACCCAGTTAGCTTTCATGGTAGAAAGTTTGTTGCTTGTGGAGTTGTCCACACGTCTCCATTTGCAAACTATCCAGTGTGGTCCACTTTTAGTGAGGGGGAGGAGGGCTCTCTGTATCAGCTGTATGCTTGGCCAGTGAGTGGTATTTGAGACTCGACACACTCGGTGGTAACTCAGCTCATATTGACAGAAAATGCAAATAACTTTGGTATTGTCGAGGGAACCATTTGACAGGGCTTTGAAACTGAACTTAGCATTCAAAAGACATTTTTTCTTTGTCTATTTCTGCTCAAGAAGGTTTGTGTTAAAAGGAATTTGCGTTAACTCGTTATTTTTTTGTTAACTTCAACAGCCCTACTTTAAATATACATATCAATAAATACATACATTTACACCTTCAAATACTTCAAATGGCCTTACAATGATTTGTTCATCTATTTGCTTTACTTTTATTTTATATCTTTTTAAAGCAATGGTTCAACATTTGGGAAATGTGCTAATCTGCCTCATGGTTGAGAACAAGATGAAAAGATGATAGATACCAATTTCATATCTGTCAGTTAATTAAGGCTACACCTGTGTTCCTGCCCTTTTCTATTTAAATTTTGAGTAATAACACTTCTGATAATAAGTATAAATCTCACCTTTTTGTTGCTTGTCTGAGTACATTTTATAGTTTGGCATGACCTCATTGTTATGCACTGTAATGAGCTCATTACTGCCTTCTGTGGTCACAGGGTGTAAAACAAAAAAGTCATTGGTGAGGACTGTGAAGTTATTGTATATTTTTTCTCCAGTAGCCACAAGGGGCAACAAAGAGCCCGGCAGTTCATGGCACACTCAAAAACAAGCATTATAAAGCAACACAGAGGTGCGATTCATGCTTCATCTGAAGTGTTTTCAATAGTATCTTTTGGTTACGTAAAAAAAGGGTAACACTTTCTACAAACCAATGAGGAACTAATCATTACCTACCCATTTGTTCCTTATCTGTTCCTCAGTAACTACACATATTTTGTGTACCTTATTGTGAAGCGTTATCAGAAAAAGACTTAAGGGATGAAGACTAACTATTCGGTTTGCCACATGGTTTACTGCCGCATCTCCGTTGAAGAGCAGCACAGAGCCACTTTCATACAGTTTTCTATGTAACTTTGAGCCTAGTCCCACATATATTTAGTTTTTGTGTAGACTGAATAAATGCAATGTTACGTTTGTAACTTAGCAAATAATTAACTTTTTTTAAAACTGGTCTATCACAGAGCAGCCATAGTGTGCATGTGATTAAGAGTGGACTCACACACACACACACACACACACACACACACACACACACACACACACTTGTGCAGTCAACTTTACAGTTGGAGCGAGAAATGACCTCACCTCGTCAGAGTCCCAGCTCCCCTAAAGTTTGAACAGGAAATAAAGCGAAACGCCACCCCCGCCCAGCTCCTTGCACACATTACACCACTCCAAAAGACAAAACATCAACATTGGAAAAAAGTATGGAACACAAAAATGAAATGTTCACTGTAATTAGAGAAATTACAGGACCTGTCCATGGATGTAAAACACATAACACTTGTAACACGAGCAAACATGAGATAAACTTTTCTCTCTAACCTCTGTTGTGAATTTTCAGTCTGTGAATTCCAGCCGTTGTTTGGATTCCTCTGAGAGGGAATGTTTTATGCTCCTTTGAAAATACAAAAGACGTTGCGCACATCTGAAAGCCATTAGCCCCTCAAACTGTTAGCAAGCAGTCAGAGGATTCTTTCCGCTCTCTTGGAATCTTGCTACATTTCTCTCTTTGCCTCTTTTCTCTTTTCATTTCTTTCTTTCTTTTTTCAGGGGCCCAAGCCTCTTTCTCTTGCAGTTACAAGGGTTATGGAATTTCAAAACTGTTATCCAGGAATTCTCACTCCATGGCCCACTTAAACCAAAGTCATATCATACACATCAACCTCTCTCCATCCCTCTCCCCGCTGTATGTTTTAACAGTCATTTAACCGTGGACAAACAAGCTGTGCAGAGTTACAATGTGCTCTGTCACAGGGGAGCAACATCACGTGTATACCCGCCTCTTCCTCTTCTGGTTCCCACAAAGCAGGCAGGGGACATGTGAGGAAGGTCTTTCCTTCTCCTCATCATCCTTTCCAGCCTAACCTCGCATAAACGGACCAATGTGTTTGTGTGCTGTTTTATGAGATCACATCTTCTCATCCCCCCTTGAACACTGCCATTCTTTGTCTCCTCTCGTGTTATACTTTGAAGTTCTACATTCCTCTCCCACTGCATCACCAGGGCAGCACAGCTGCACAAGGCCAGGTTTTTACAGAGCCAAGCAGAGCAACGGGCAAGGTGAGGCAAGAAATGCCTGCCTTGGAGATAAATGATGGAAAGAAAGATGGAGTAGAGGTGGAGAGGAGACAAACTTGTGAGAGGGAGAGGGGACTTTCTACCTACCTATCTATCTATCTATCTATCTATCTATCTATCTATCTATCTATCTATCTATCTATCTATCTATCTATC
>JAQLOL010000020.1:16946460-16974344 GCA_029783665.1 Naso thynnoides | reverse complement strand
TCTATCTATCTATCTATCTATCTATCTATCTATCTATCTATCTATCTATCTATCTATCTATCTATCTATCTATCTGCCTGTCTATCTGTCTGTCCCTAAACCTGCATGCCTGTCTGTCTGTCCATCTGCCCGTCTGTCTGTTTGTCTGTGTGCTTGCCTGTCTGTCTATCTGTCCGCTCACCTGTCTGTCTGTCTGTGAGCCTACATGCCCGTCTGTCTATCCGTCTGCCTGCCTGCCTGCCTGCCTGTCTGTCTGTCTGTTCATCTGCCTGTCCGTCTGTCTGTCTTTCCGTGCTTGTGGTTTTTCACTTTATGTAAGCTAGCTTTGTGTGGATGTGTTTCTATGCATCTTTAGGTGTGCAGTATAGAGATCATATGATCATCCACCCAGGAAAAAACCACCAGCAGCCCACAGGATTCCCAGCCAGGATCATCTCTACATCCAATTACACTTCAACCACAAACCCCAACACCATGATGACACTGTGAAACTGACCTCTAATCCCACAACCCCACCTTTCCACACACACCTCCATGCTCCCATGAGCTTAAGGTTGCCCTCTGCCAAAACATGCTACGAGCTGTTGAGACAGAGTGAATAAATACAGTGTGGAAAATCTAAACTGTGACAGTCAGGGTAGTACTTTTGAGGTCTTTGAAACGTCAGTGGCTTCATCATTGCCCCATTTGACCTGCATGCAAAGAATGAAAATAAATCCTCAAACCCCCCCCCCCCTCTTTTTTTTCTTCTGATGTCTTTTAGTTTGAACTTTCTTGCTTCTCCTTCACACATCATTACATCTTCTCTTGGTGTAAATACACTGAAAATTTGAAAGACACATAACGTCTCTTGGCAGCCAATTTCCAACTATCACGTACAAATATGAGAAAACATGAAACATAAATTCCTTGGTGTCCATCCAGCTTCAGCACCAGTCTGATATCATGATATTAGTCCATTTAGAATATTTTGCATCACACCTATGGCTTGACACTTTTGAGCTACTCACATTTGAACACATACAGGCACAAAGAATTTTATTTCACATCTTTTTTTTTTTTAATGGCCTTCTGTCCTAAATTTCTTTTTAAGTGCTTGTCAAAACCTTATCACAGGACAGAATTTTATTTTTATAAGCTTGTTGGAACATTTTCACAGAATGAATAATGACCTTTGGCTCCATTATATTTACAAAATGATGGAAACTATAGTGTTGTGCTTGTAATTCATGTTTGTTGGATCCTTCGGGAAAACCAGAGCTATAAACAAGGTTGTATTAAAAAAACAAAAAAACCCAAACAATCAATGGAAACAAACTCAACTACTTCATAAGACACTCTTTCGGCACAAGTTCTGCCTGCCGTGACCCACAAACGCACTGGTTCACCTCCATGGACAGCAGTACAGTATGACTAATACTGGCCATGAATCTCTCCCTGCAGAGAGGCTGTCATGCAAGTGATTTGGCTCAGTGACGGATCTCCTGGCTGAACTAAAGACAGTCTGAAAGACCCCATCAGGCTCTGGTGGTCTCGCATGGTTCTTTCTTTCAGCGCTCGGGGAGTTTAGGCATTGCTTCAAGAATTCAACAAATATACAAGCATAAGTGCAGACAAAAGTACACATCATCTTGCTTGCAAACACTCACATGCAAAGACAAAGAGCCACCGCTGAATCACAACATGTCCTCCCATCGATGAATGATACTGATAATCAAAGCTGACATACGACATGGAATCTGATAGGGGCGTGATTTAAAAGGAAATCAGGTCCTATGTATGTGTGTGTTTAGGTAAAAGTTTGTTTTGTTTACGTGAGGACAACACAATCCTCATCTGGTTTCTGTCATCTTTTACACCAAGCCAGTTACAAAAGAGCCCCCAAGCTCAGCACTGTGGCAATTTGACCGATCCCCCCTACATTCCTGCTCCTACTGGGCCAGCCACATGTAACAATAATGCAGTCTGGTCCATGTAAAACAAATATCTTGCTTTTATCAAAGTGAGCACAAGCAGTCACCAGGATGTTAACTGCAAGTCTCACCAGGAGCATTTTTCTTTCTTTAATGGAATAACAAAAATTCATCTTGACAAGACGACTTCTGATCTCAAAAGCACATGTTCATGTTGCATGTTTGCACTGTTGAGTGCATCTACAGCCAAACCTCCAAACATGAATCCAGAGCGCAAACAAAAATGCCGTCTGTTCTACTTTGATGAACATGATCGGAAAAATCGGTCACATCTAAAGCCCACGCTGCTCTTTGGTCGTTTAGGCAGCCTGCTCCTCAAGCCACATGTATTTACCTTAGGGCGACATATGGTATGTCTGTGTGTGTGAAAGTTTACGTACATGTATACAAATGTGCACGCTGGAGAGAAAGAGATGGAGACAAGTGAGTGGGGAGCAAAAAAAGGGAAGGGAGGGCTAGTAAAAGTATCTCCCCGGGCTCTGAAAGTACAATACACACAGACAGTGGTGTGTTTTCGCTGTAGCCAGATCACTGCTTGGCAAAATGTGGTTCTGTTTAGAAGTTAGAGGGGAGGACTGCTGGGAGAGAAAGAGGGAGGAAACACACACACACATGCACACATACACATAAACGAATCTCAAATCTCCTGAAGGGTCTAATTCTTTGTTTCCATCTATCCAGGTCTTTCATGGTGTCAGTATGAGACTGTAAGACTCCCTCGGAGCTTCTGCAGCACGCTACAAATCATCACATTGAAGGCTGGTCCGACAGCACGCTGCCTGTTCCCCATTAAAATGAATTGCCATGTTCAATAGAGAGGAGTGTTAGGGAGTACGAATGCGCCGTGGGTTTCGTTTTGATGTGTTTGAAAACATGCATGCCATGTCAGTGTCCGAAATGTAGCAATGCTAATATCTGATTTGACGGGAATTTCCAGCTTACTTTCACTATCGCGCGATTGCAAAAAAGCTGAAGACACATTCATCATTAAACACAATATGGAATTGTTTTCAAGTAAAATTACATACTAAATACATCAGTGATGCGTAAACTTCTTCTTTTTTTTTTTTAATCTCTTCTCCCGAAATCCTTGTTCCAAATCCTATTTCCCCACATTCAGTCTGGTAAATATAGATCACGCCAAGTCCTGCAGAGACAAAGAGCATATGCACATGGTTGTAATTACCCAACTTTGTTAATCTTTGTCTTGAAAAACTGGCTGACGACATTACAACAAAACATGTTAAGGCTCACCAGAGGATATTGGAGAAAATAAATAGGAGTATTGCCAGGTAGCCCTCAGTTCTACATAATACCCCATTGTGTAAAAAAGTATTTATGATCCTTACGAAACCTGTGAGTGTGTGTGTGAACACACAGAGGAGACGAGCGTTGCTGTCCCCGGCAAACACTGACTCTGCTTGTTGTCCCCCACAGAGGATTCCAGTGCCAAACAGGGTCTCTCCACTCTAAAAAACGTATGGTTCTTCGGAGGTCATCTATGGGCTTAATGGTGTTTGTTGTACCTGAAGAACCTCTTGAACCTTCAAATGTGCCTTTGCCTCTGTTGGAAGAATCTTCGGCTGTTCCTTTTGCTATCAAAATGTGATTTTTCAAAGGGCTGACCTGTGAAAACCATATGACCAAAGTAACTGTAACGTGGTGAAAAGCATTAAGCCACTGGCCTCTAACATTATTCAGCTTGTATTTACTTGCTGAGTCTTGGTGGTAAGGCTAATTGGGTCTGATATATAAAAAAAGGTTTAGACCTTAATGTGAGTCTGACTAGATCCAATTTTTCCCAGGTTCAGTTACAAAAGGACAGATGTTTGACGCTTCAGTCAGACAGATGTTGCCAGATCAAGAACATGAACCTTCATCCCCTGGTTGTCAGATGTTCTTTTCACAATCTCTTATCAAATGGAACATCTCTGAGGAAAGTGGTGCAAATTTGTTGACAGACATCAAACTGAAAATGTTACAACAGCACTAGGGGTTATGACAAGGGTCTGATTAAGAATATTTTGATATCAAATTAATCTATCTGAGAGCCTGTGACTTTTAGTTGATTAACTAATCTCCATTACAAACTATGTAACTGCATTGAGAACAAACATCTCTACTCGTGTTTTCTCAGCTTATTTGAGCCAAATAAAGTCTCCTCTCTGCAGCCACACTGAACCATTTTTGTTCAGAGTGGTGAAATCAGTGCAGTAGGTAGAAACATTTGAGGTGCGCTCAGCTGTCCTCACCAATATACCACCCAGATGGCAACTCTCAATGTTAACTTCCTATCAGCACTTGTGGCAACAAAGCACAAGGATGCGTCAATCACATGCACCAGTCGGCTGCGGCAGTAAATAGCAGGACTATTTGAATAGCAGGCGTAAAATCGACACATTGAGTGTTCTTTGTGCTTTGCTGTTAATCTAATTTATAAACTGACTGAAATCTGTTATAAAGATGTGTTGACCCAGAGGCCATGAAATTAGACTTATTGTTTAATTTCTGCTAATATTGCAGTGAATCACAGTCTGTCAAACACTTTCACTGTCCTTTAACTTCATGAGCTCTTCACCATCCAGTGGATCATTATTATATTAGTTATCCTGCTTATCTGTCATTCTTGGCTCAGATCTGCATGTAATTGTTAATGCAAATGTTGCCTAGCAGCCATCAAAGATCATTTACTTTGGTGAGAGCCTTATCTCATCATCACTGTGGTAGCCTGAAGGAGTGTTTTGCAGCAGTGTGGTGATAGTCAGGCCATGTTAGCCACAGTGTGAAGGTTTAGCTGCTTGGCCCTTGTTAGAACAACTCAAGGAGTCTTGAGGAATGTGGGTTTGTCCTGCAGTCCGTTACTACCCCCTCTCTCCCTCTGTCTCTGCCTCACTCTGTGTCCCCTCCCCTCAACTAAACAGGGCATTTCCCTAACTTTTCTCTTTTTCTCACAAGGCTATAGTTCAATATTCCATTGTGGGGCACATATCCTGTCTCAAATTGCGGCTCTGCGAACCTCGACGCCAAGGCACTCCAATTGTTGCAAGGTATTGTGTGCATTAGTGATCTCTGGACTGCAGGACAATCAAGTTATCAATGGCTGTGATTGTGACTATTGTGTCAGAAGCCCGTTGTTTCACGGGGGATTATCCTTTTATGCACAAATGTTTGTTAGATAAATGGGAGTTAAATCCCAAGGTTAAGTTTCGGAAAGGTTGATGAATATTAGTTCCTGCGCGGGTGAAGGTCGGAAGTTGCACTTTTTTACCGGCTTTTTGAGAAACTGCATGGAAGGAAAAAAAAAAAAACCGACAGGCTAGTCACGTTTTACAGTTTGATTGCTTGCTCTGTTTGACTACTTATACTTGGGGATATGTTTTCCTGGCAAGTAAAGTGGAATAAGAAACAATTTTCCCATCTGGGATTTTTTTTTTTTTTTTGCTTGTGTTCAGTAGGCTAAGCAGGAGCTGATGTTGCGTTTTTTTCCCCATTCATAAAGTTGCGGTGACATGCACAGCTCGTTTCAGTGTTGCAATATTGTAAAAACCACATTTGTCTGTCTGTCAACTTGCAGCAGACTGCTTTAGTGTCTGTTTTATGCTTTTGAAAGTGAGCAGATGGAGCCTGTTGTATAACCTTTACGGACCTGCTGTTCTTAATGGCAAATTTTCAGTATGGTTTTGCATCTCTTAGGAATAAAGCTGTGCTATGTTATTTTACGCTTTAAAACGACTGTGATAAGTATGTTGTTATATTTAAAGGACGTGTCACACTCAGATCAGTCGTGATGAACGGATGAAGCTGGGTGGATGCTTTACCTGCGTTATTTTGACAGCACGGTTGGAGAAGTGCTCAGCAGATCTCCCACTCGTAATTGATCAGGCATTTCTTTTGTTCGACATTGATCCCGCCTCCATCCACTTCTCTCACTGCAAGCAGCTAAAACCAACTTGTTATGTCCTGTTTGAGTTGAAAAAGTCTTTTATTTATTAATTACTCATTCGTTAGGAAGCTTTGTGAGCCTACCTGTTGATTATCTCAATGGAGTCATCACCACAAAATAGCTGTGCCATTTAGACACATTTCAATACATTTATTTGTCTTAGCCTTAAAAATAACACTGAGAAATATAGTATAAACACGTACTCAACTATATATGACTATAATATACGTACTTATTAGTTTCAGTGTCTTGTCTGGTCACTGTCTTGTCAACCACTTTTCTCTTTCTCTCTCTCACTGCTCATCTATCTCAAAATCTTCATTCATGTTAATCTGAGTCAGTGGGATTTGGGGCCATATTTCTTTTCTTGTCATTGTCCAAGCCTGATATATAGACCTAATGTGGTTGGACCCATGGCTGGATGTCTGAAGGCTGGGGCTGCTCAGGTTATATATCACTCGGGGCCCACGGCTCACTCTTAAACCTGTGGTCTATAATGAGGTGGAGAAGAGAAAATAAACCTCATGGCTGTCCAATTCAGTTGAACTCTAGATGTTTTTTCAGTACCCTTTGCAGTTATGACAGGTTTGTAAGACTGTATAAGCTATATATGCGGTGAGAATATCCAAAATAATTTTAATAAGAAATACAGACTTCATAAATCACATAGTGGAAAACAAAGGGATACGTCAATTTTGTACCTTCTGATGATATGGATGAATAATTGGTCTTTGTTAATGATTAAATATAGCCTTCAGTAGCGGTCTGTGTGAGGAAGAGAGAGCATTCTGAGTTGACTGATCATCATTCAGCTTACTCATACCCCTAAATCCACCCTCCCTGTGCTCTGTCTCTCTGGCTCCCTCTAGGCACAAGACAGATGAGCAAGCTTTTGGCTTGTGACCCTTTCAATCAAAACAATGTCCATTTATTACTCCTTGTCACATTCTGCATGTATGACATTAGAGTAAGAGGCCTAAAGAGATTGAAATATGCTGTATTTTACAAGAGGATAAGATAAGAGAAGATAGTTTATACAGCATATACATGTTCTGCCATGTTTTCGTAGTTTTTCCCAATTATTTTGCAGTTTTGCAATTTCTTGGAACATTGTGTGGGATCTTGACCCGCAGTTTGGACAGCACAGGATCTGGAAAATATGTTGTTGAATGGTTGGACTGATAAATGGAGGTTTGAACATGAGAAACCTGATGTGCAACCATTATGCTTAACACATAGCAGTTGTGTTGTCATATACACATAGGCTATAAAGATTTCTTTGTTGTTCAGTGGTAAGTAAAAACAACCTCAACATTTAGAGATTTAAACCAGATTTTTTTGTAAGTTTTAACCAATATAAAAATCCTTAATAACATCCACTTTAATGACAATAAACAGTTAATAATCCACAGCATTTGGTCTTTCCCAGTGAGCCCATCTCTCTAATCAGCTTATGACTTTTCTCTCTATAGTCAATACAGTATTTGGTGTCTTTGGAGTGATAAACCACTTATAAGTTTGCTTTGAAGTGCAGAATAGTGAAAACAGATTGCTGGAAGTCAGGATTTAAGTGTCTTTTCTGTTGCCTTGCATGTTCTTCTCTTTTAAACCTCCAGCTCATATGTTTTCTCTTTTCTCAATATAACCACCAAGCATGTCACAAACACACACACACACACACACACACACACACACACACACACACACATCAGCGGATGATTCCATTGCATTGCAAACCATTTTACTTGAAAATTGTACCGTGTCCAGTTCACAAAGTTTTTAAGGTTGTAAAATATATGAGTGCATGAGAATGATTTATGGGTAAAATTGTTTTGGTCTGTTAGATCAGTGATTACAAGGGGATACTTTTGCAACTGCCAGGATGTGTGTGGAAAAGAAGTGGATAAAAAAGATAATTTAGAAGGAGAGAAGTTAAAATATTAAGCTTATTTAGCCTAATTATGTTGATAGAAAGAAATAGGCAGTGATACTGCTATTTAACATTAACGCTAGCTGAATGGGTAAACAGTTGAAATGGTTAAAGTTAGCTTCACAAAACTAAGAACTGTTAAAATGGTTAGCTAAAGTAACATGGATAATAGCTGAAAAAAGGTTAGCTAAAAATAATGAAAAACAATGGAAACAGCTTACCTCAAAGTAGTGGATGAACTGTTAAAAAGTTGCCTATGACAAATACTTGAACGAGCCAACATTAGCTAAAACTAATTTTTAAAAAAGCTGAAGTATGACAGCTAAAAGGATTGGAAAAAACATTTAAAGTGGTTAACTAATGTTTAAAGTAATGGATAGGCTAAAGAATTAAAAAGTTAGCAAAGGATAGTGAATAAATTGTTAAAACAATTAGTTAAAAAAGTCAAACCAATGGAGAAATTATCAAAGCAGTTACCTAGCATTAGCTAAAAGGAGAAAAATAGTGGAAGTAGTTAGCTAGCTTCAGCTAAAATTACTGGATATATGGGGGGAAATAGTTGGATAACGTTATCTAAAAGTAAGAGATAAATGGTAGAAGTAGTTGGCCAGCATTAGCTCAAATTAATGGAAAAAAAGGTGTAAGTACATGGCAAGCATGAGCTAAAAAGAGATAAAAAGTAAATGTGGTTAGCTAGTTTCAGCAACAAGTGATGTATAATGTTAAATGGTGGACATGACTGGCTAGCAGTAGCTAATAGTAAGGGACGAATGGATGAAGTAGTTGGCTAGAATTAACTAATTTTAATGGCTAAGAAGTGGAAGTAGTTGGTTAGCACTAGTTAAAGAGAGATTATTACCCAGTTTTACTTAAAATGTACAAATAAATTAACACATTTGAAGCATATTAAATTGTGTTGATGGTACATGAGTTCATGTGACAATGCATCAGACACAAAAGGTTGAGATTTGAGGTTTGATTAACAGTTTAATTTTTGGTAAGTATAGGATAGGTTTATAGTCATGTGTTCCTAAGCTATCATTTTCTTTCTTCCTCTGTCTAGCCCCTACTCTGGAGTGCACCCCAGGACTTGGTCTGGATCCAGGTCTAGATCCCTCTGCTCAGCCTGGGTCCAAACTTTGAACAGAGTCAGAAAGTGAGTGGTAAAACGGAAGTGCTACGGTTGGAGGGATAGCCAGACCAACCAATGGGATCAGGGAAGCTGGCTCAGGTACTGCTGGGATGGGCAGCGGTGTGTCTTTCGGCGGTCCATGTGACTTGTGCTCAAACTGGGGATGGACCATTCCAAGCTAGCCGATTCACCAGCACTGTGGACCAGAGAGAGGTGCAGCGGGTTCGACGCCGTGGCCAGGAGACCCTGAGAGGGTAGGGATGAGAAAATGTGTATGTGTGTGTGTGCGTGACTGTCTTTGACAAATCCCAAAGCAGCACCATTGAGTAATACAGTTTGTTATTGATTTTATTAATGTTTTGCTATAGAGGAAGAGTGCTGATGAAAAGTCGATTAAGCTTGATTTTGCATACACAACTCAGAACATTTGTTGCTGTGTCTGGAGAAGGTTTAAAATATAAATGACTTTCCCCTCTCTGCTCTCCTGGCAGCTCTCTCAGCAGTCTCTGAGCTTTCTGGGCCGAGGCCAAGCTCGCCTTATACAAAATTATGCTGCTGAATACTACCACATTGTTTTCTCAAAAACAGCACATGTTGACCTTAACAGGCTGCTTGCCACACTGTAATCTCCCAATGTATTTACAGCAAATTGACATTTTCATGGGAAAGGGAGGAAATAGCAGCTTTCTATACATCTCATAAGGGGATGGTGAGTGAAAAGCATGACCCAAATTCCCCTGAGTGTATTAGTTAAGCTAGAGAAAGTAGTTCAGGACCGCTGTGTGGAGATTGCTGGCCCCAGCGTTGTAAGTTGAGGCAGCCAGCAGGGACAATGGTGTGTGTGGGTACATGTAAACATACATGTGCGCTTGTGTGTGTGTTTTTAAAGGTGTTGTTCATTTGAGTGTCGGTATGTGGGGAGTATCTAGTGTAATGAACTACAGGATCACATCACTTCTCACCAGCTGCAAGTCCAACTCTTTCACTCTGTTACCTAAATACCATGAATCTGGGCGTGGGCTTTATGTCTGTGCAGCAAAGAGTTTTCACTGTATATTTTGCCACTTCTTTGAAAAACAAAGGATGTTTTGTTGAGGCCCTTTTTCGGTGTCTGCGTCAGTTATTCCAATCAGGCTCCCATCTGTCCCAGCTTATGGTTCCCCGAGTGCCAAGCCACAGGAAATGAGGTATTCGTATCACCCGAGGGGGGTATGAAAAGGGGCATTTGTTTCACTGCCATAGGTGACAAAGCAGCAGGAGGAATAACAGAGGGCAGGAAAAGTATTAAAGAAAGAGAGCATATTAGGAAATGTTGAGGAGATAAAGAAGAAATTGGGAATGACAGTGAAAGAAAAATAGAAAAGTAACTAAACTCAATGAATTCTATTCATTCATAGCTTATTAATAGCAAAGGGTAAAGCTGACATAATGTCATAGAACTGATGTTATCTCTAAAAACATATTCAGTGATGGCTCCTGCTATGTAATCAAAGTAGTCTGCCTGAATTGTCACTCAGTTTGGCACTTTTTTTTTACCTGTTAAGCAATGAAAATCATCCTCCCATTTCATGTAGACGCTTATTTAAAAGTGATATTTAAAAGTTTGAGCGAGCACGCCAGTTCTTTTAAACTCTAATGTCCACTGTACTGCTCACAACCAAAATAATAGAATGATCATGTTTGATCCATCACGTGTTCATTAAACTACAAATAAGGCTATTTGCACTGAACTGTAATACATCTATTATTTGATCTGATTGAACAATCATTTCACATTCACAGTTTAACAGACATTAAGCAGACAGAGGAGCGAGTGAAGACACCAGGAGATGTTGCACAATAGCTTATTATTCCCATCGATTCGTGTGCATTTTCATGAGAACCTGTAACAAAAGCCTGCAGACATTTTCCATTACATTTTAAGGTCTGGAAACAGTGCTATAGTGAAATAAAATGCCCATGTAGAGATAGTTTTGTGTACTGAGGAAAATAGGTGGGCTAATCAGATTATACAGCATCAATGAAACTCAGTGTACAGTATGTCAAGGCTAAAAAACTCTGTTTGCATGATGGCTTCAGGCCAGCATGAATACCACAAAACCAGAGTAATTTGACAAAAAGTTCAACATCTTTTTGGGTATTTTTTGGATTTCAGTGGTCTGATGGTAACTGTGACTTGAATTATTCTAAAATGTTGAAGCACCTCCCATGTTCTGTGACAGGCTGGCCAAAGCAAACAGCTCTGAATGTGTTGAGTTTATTTTCAGTTGCTGTTTGAGTGTCGTTGCCTGAAAATGTTCACAGTTAATCAGAAAAATCGGGTAAAATTAGTCATCTACACACGTATGCTTATTTCAGCTAACAGCGTCTGGACAGAAGCCGTGGAGTGAAGAAATCAAATCTGTGATGAGTGAGCCAGTGTTTTTGGCCGTCGAGACGGCTTTGTGTAGTGCAGGCCAATTGTTCGTACACAGGAGCTGTTGATTTACTCCAACTTATTCACCCCAACAAACTGCAATACATGCAACCCCAGGCTTGTTACTACACTGCGATGCTTTCATCTAAAAGTTGCAACAATCACAGTGGATTGTCAGTAACTCCTTGTGGTTCACAGATTCTGTGTAGGAGACGGAGGGAGGTTAGTTTAATGATGGTCATTATGCTGGCCTTGGGCTGGGGTGCAGTGTGTATATGCTGGCTAGAGCTCCGTATCCCCTGGTTTGTCTCTGGATTGCTGGGTCTGATGCTGACTGACTCTGATTTATTGGCTCCCGCTGCAGCCTGGCATCAGTCGAGACTATAGGGTGGTGTCTGATCAGACCTCAGACTGGCTGGCTGGCGGGTCTGCAAAACTCGATTGGTGATTGACCGTCTGGTTAGTAGAATGAAAGAAGGAAAGTGTGAGACTGAGAAAGAAACTTTTTTTGCATTTTGTTCCTTTTCTCTTGTGTCCAAATAACTACAAGAGTTGAATATTTATAGTTTAATAAGATCTCTTGTATGTTAGAGTCGAAGTATACAGCCAAATTCATTTTCTTTTTTAGCAGCCACCCACCTTATTAACTTACTCCAGCTTGGCCAAGCTTAACCCAGCTCTGCTGAGGAGAGACGCCTTGGATGCTGGCTAACTTGGCAGACAGTCAGCCCCAAAGCAGAGAATTAAATTCAGCCTCTCAAGTCCCTTCCAGAAAAATGTCAATACCACCATGATGGCCTGGATGGGCTCCTCTATTTACTGTCTGCCTTTGCATGTGCTCAGTTTAAAAAAGAATATAAGAATTCCCCTTTTCATGGGGAACTTCTTCCCTGACCTGCAGTATCTGAGTGCTTTGAGGACAGAGAAAGGAAAAAAGCTCAAGGAGATTTATATATGGGATGAATGAACAATTGCCAGGTTTCCTGTTTTATATACATTAGGTTCCATTTTAGGTTTTTATGTGTCTGCGTTTTATGCTCACTGTATGTGCAGGAGACTGAGCTGTAAAGACAGGATTATGTGGGACAGATGATTGGCATGTGGTCAGTTAATAAAGCGATTTCTGCTAAACGTCAGACTGTATGAAAAGAGTCCTCCATCAGTTAATTTCCCATATCTGACATCTTTGCACACATTCACTTATAAACAGTTTAAAAAAACCCCAAAAAAACCCCAACCAACTAAACAAACAAACATGCGCACATTTTGTATTCACATGTCTAAAATCATCCCATAAACTCATTGATGTTCAGAACTGTATTTGATTTATAGTTGCTTTGTATAAATGCCTCATCATTTTAGATGAACACCAACAACCTCTCCACAAATCATTTGACTCAGGAAAAATCTTACAGATTTTTTATTTAAACAGAACAATGAACAAATATTCCCTCTGCAGTTTGTGCGGTAGACCACAGTCGAAGTTATTGTGCCATATATACATATATAATTTTTTTTCATCATCACATCACACAACACCCTACTACTCAGTAGCCAGCCTCTGCCAACAATGTGCCACTCACTCCATCTTTATGATTTTCAGTTAAACAAAACAACAATACTGCCAGATTATCAACCCTCTATATCCCTCTTTCCTCCTTTATCCCCCTTTTTCCCATTTGCCCTTCTTTCATTACCAATAATCCTGTTCCTTTTAGTTTTTGTTTCTGAAGTTGAGCCATTTTTCTATACACAACATTCTTATTCATGCCCACTCCTAGTTTTGATAGGAGAGCACAAGCCCAGGTGTTGCTAGAGGCAGTAATACATGCGATTTTTGCCGAGAGGGTCAGATACCAGGCAGATGACCTTTGACCTATGACCAGTACACTGGCTCACACATACACTGACACAGACACCTGACCTGTGGCCCTAGCAACTGTGAACTTCTGGTCTGTGTCTTCATGCAGACTCTCTGTAGTAATTGTCCATGCCTGCCCCATGCAGCCCTTCCTTGTAGGTCAGTGGAGGCCGGCTGCTCTGAACTGCCTTAACCTTTGACCTGGTGGATTCCTGCGAGAGAAGACCCTCAGGCTGCAGCTGTATAACTTGTTGATTTTGCATTTTCTAATTTTATAACTCTAATACTTGGTTAAAAATGCAAAGAAACCAGAAAAGTACTCAGTATTTCCAAGCAGAAAAAAATTAATAAATCAAACTTCAGCAAAGGATTATTGTCATAATTGGTTGATCTACCATTGTCTGAGTCAGTCAGATGGATTTTCTCCTGCAGTGGTGGCAGTTTTACAAAGAAATAATCAAACCAAGCGATCCCATTCCACTTTATGTCATCATCAAGCTACATCTTTTGTTTTCATGGTTTTAATAGAAAGGGATTTAGCAACAAAATCTACATACTGTGCATTTAAAAGGTAAAATCAGAGAATATTCGACACACTTACAATCATCAAACTAGTTTCTTTTTAACTTATTTCCCATTGATGCATTATTCAATTCATCTGTATAACTAATTAGTTCAGTTTCTTGAAATTATAAAGCAAGAAGGCTGTGATATATATAAAGTTAAGTTTTACGGCTGTGGGAGTCTTTGGCCGACTCCATGCCTGAAAAATCTCCCTGAAGTTGCCTCCCCCTTCAACTTTGAACTCTGACCTTTGTCTCTGTAATATTTCCCCTTGGATGCGGTGGCTGCCATTTTCCTTTTATTACTATTAATGGCAGTTAACGAGCAATGCACGGCCCGGGAGGCAACTTCAAAGAGTTAATCTCCTTTAGATTGAGCCCTGAGAACAGTAGGGCATTTCAATATTGAGGGAAACCCCTCGGGCGTAAACTCTTTTTTTATGGCTGTCTTTCATTCTGTTTTACTTCAGTTCATCCTCTAAAGCCTCCTCTCTGTGATAGCAAACCAAGCATTGACCTGGAGGAAGGACTGAGAGAGAGGGGAAGAGAGAGAGGGGGGAAGAGAGAGAGAGTAAGAATAACAAAGTGGAGCACCTGGGTCAGACCCCTATAATCCCTCATATATTGACATCCCCAAGGTCTGTAACATTAGAAAACCTTAAACTTGTAGCAGAGAAATAGATCAGGGAAGAAGTTGGGTCAACTTGTCATTAAGTGCTGGAATGCCGATGTCTTGCTTTATGCATTTCTACAGTTAAAAAAAACCAAAACTGTTTAAGGTATTTGCGTTTTACCCCAGAAACTCAACCCCTACCAAGGATCTGACCTCTTCTTGCTTCTGCTGCTTTCTCCTTTGTTTCAATACTGTATCTCTCCCACCCCCCACAATCCTCCTCCTGCTTCCTCCTCTCCTCAACATAAACTTGTTTTTCTTTCCCTCCCACTGATCCACTGTTCCTTTCCCACCGTCCGGTCTTCTCTCATCCTAACCACCATTCCTATCATTCTCTTCACACTTTCTCCCTTAAAAACAACCATGACGTTTCGGTGTCCATGACTCTCCCAAAGAATCCACTGCTCTCGTCATTTTTTAGCCTTCCTGTTTTATTTTTAACTTCCTTTATTTTCTGACCACTAATTTTACCTACCTAAATATCTCCTGTCTGCCCACCTGTCTGTCTCCCCTTGCCATCTGGTAATGTGTTTGGAGGCGTGCTCTGCTCTCCATCCATCAGAGATTCAAACCCCAGCTGTCATCTCCCTGGTGACAGACTGGGGTTACTACGGATACAGTCTGTTGAGAAGGAGAGGATGGACATCTCTTTCATGTGGAAGATTTTTAGAGGTTCTCAGCACTGACTTTAATTTCCTACTTCAGCTCTGGGCTTTTAATCTCCTGGTTCAGACTGCATTTTCGACTAAAAGCTGTATGTTTCTGTTGTAGTTTGTTGCCTAAAATACAAAAATGCTGTCTTTTACTGCTTCAGGTGTCTATATGTACATCATATTCTTTAGCTTCACTGCAACACCAAAAATTATTTTAATCAGTCACCTTATCCACAGAAAATTTAATGACAACAATTATGATTATAGATAAAAATGTATTTTAGATCCCTAAAAAACTAGTTTTTTTATAAAAAATTACATATCGAAAAGTTTTTTTTTTTTCATGAAAAGAAAGGTTTAGATGTAACTCTGCAGCTTTGGCTTTATTTAATATGCACAGATCTTTAAATATGCAAACAGTCCCTGCCTCTATCTACACATTTACATCTGTTGCTTGCTTCAGGCTTGAGCTTTCTGTCTGACCTTTGACTCTGCAAATCAAATTCACAAATCTTTTCTGATTTTCATATAAATGCATGTAGGAGAAGTTTGCCTTCAGGCCTGTCAACATTTGACGTGAATCATCATGTAACTTGTCAGGCTAATCTTAGCTGATAATATCTTGCGTGCTTCAGATATTTTGGAAACAACAGATAAGACACAAGAAAAACAAAGGTATAAGTTGACCAACATGTTGGCTCATACCTGCCGTCCCTGGCATCGTTTTGAAAATTGAGAAACTTAGCTGGCAAAATATTAATACATAGCTTTACCCAACTTCTCTTCTGTTACCTGTTGCTTCGCCTTAGCATTATGCTAATACTTTGGAAAGCCCCTCCCTTCCAAATCGATGTGATTGGTTCCATCGATATGTTATGTTCAGTATAAAATCCTTGATGTCTAATTCCCTGGTTTTGAGACTGTTATTAGTACACAATGCAGTGGAAATTCTCAGTTATGTTGTTGACTGCTTATTTGCTCTCAACATGGGCATGAAAACAAGGTTTAAGACTTTCACGGAGTTGGTGTGTAATTGTGTGAAGAAATAGTTTGCCTTTTGAGACATACATTACCAGGCTAGAAACTCGTGGAGTCTGCTGGATGTCTGGCAACTCGTCTCAGCCAAGACATAGTCAGGTACATAAATCTTTGTAAAATGGTGACTGGTTGTTTTCACACTTTGGTTTCTTTAAAGGTTAAACACACAAAATCTAATGTGTTACTTAGTGAGCTTTTGAGGTGTTGATAGATAAATTTAGGACGGAGTCAGGCTAGGTATTTCCCCCATTTCCAGTCTGTATGCTGAGCTAAGCCAAGAGGCTTCTGGTTCCTGCTGCATATGTATTGTGCAGAAGCACAATAAAGCAGTTTGTATCTGTATTTGTAGTCCCTTAACTGAATGGAAGTGCAGTACTGAATCCACTCTGTAGGCTCTATAACTCTTGATGAGTTGTTGTCTATTTTTACTAGTCTCTGTTCAACATTAAAAACAAAAACAAACACTGGGTAATCTAACGTTTGTGACTTTAAACAGTCATAAATTATGTCCCAGGGGCAGAAATTTTCGAGACATATGAGATGTGATCCCTGTAGCAAATGACTTTACCATGAGCATCTGGAACAGGCCCCATCCCAGTTTACCAAGCTGTGGTTCCTCAATTCATAGTCATAACATCAGCAAATGCAAGCAGCTAACCACCGACACAGATGACCACAGATAAACCCGTCATTATACGCTTTGAAAGGTCACTGAAGATATCATTAGTACCACCACATTGTTGGAATCTCTTCAGCTTGTTAAACAGCTTTATGCAGCGTGTTGGGGTGTTTCACATGAGTGCACATGCTGACTCACGCACACATCCTCATAGCTCATAGATTTGGGTTTTGTGATTGATGTATGTAGGGATTTTTACTGTGCTCCTAAATAAACTCAGTTATAATTAGGTGTACAATTATTCACGGTGGATAAAAACTGAAGTGTTCTTTGCATTAGCTTGCAGGGCAGCCTCAGACCTCAGTACCACTGCATGCTTATGTCTGTCTTTGTGTGTTTGTGTCTGTGTATGTGTGTCTGCAGAGGCAAGTCATCTCTAGATGTGGTTATGCCATCCCCTCAGAGCAAAACTTTGTGGTTAACCTGTCAGGCCAATCAAGTGCTCCATAAGCTGTGATGACTCTGACATCTGTCAGGCAGGGTAAAAGGTCGCTGCAGGCTCTCCAGCAGTAAGAATTAGACCCGAGTGCGGGGGGTATTGTGAAGGGAAGCAGTACTGGATATTTGCCAGAGAGGACAGACGGGCATGGAATTTTGGAGCAAGGAGGACTTTATACATCCTGTCCTTCCAAGTTTAAATTCAGCCTTGAATGAAAACAAAATGCTACTCCTCATGTTGTGGGCCCCCCTCGTATTTCCTTTCCCTCCTCCTCGCTTTGAAAATACTTCCATCCATCACTCAAGGAGGCTTTGTATCAAAGTTTGTTTTGTTTACTCTGAAAGCAGAGGCCATGCAGCTCTTGGGCAACTGAGAACATAACTTGTATCTTTGTGTATTTGTTTAGGAGTTTTACTAAGATATGTTTGGGAGGTCTGGTTGAGTAGTAAGTTTGTTTGTTCATAATCTTTCTTTCTTGTCTCTGTCAGGCCCAATGTGTGTGGCTCTCGCTTCCATTCATACTGCTGTCCAGGCTGGAAGACTCTGCCAGGAGGGAACCAGTGTATTGTTCGTAAGTTCCTCCATCCATGCATCCTCTTCAAGATGATACCGCAAAGACCAGAGAGGAGGATAACAAATAGGCTTGGGATGTTATCTCACATATGGCTAAAGACATGAAAAATGAACAGACCAATCATTGTCCTCTTCCTCTTCCTCTCTCCAGCAATTTGCAGGAATTCTTGTGGCGATGGCTTCTGTTCAAGACCCAACATGTGTACCTGTTCAAGTGGCCAGCTCTCTCCCAGCTGTGGAGCAGGAGCAGGAGGTAAGTATCATTCATACATACATACATACAGTAACTGAAGCTTCATCAAACATCAAACTTGATCATAAGTTAACAAATAAATGGAATCAAAGCAAGAAAATAGCTATTTCATCCATTACATGACTTTTATATGACATTTTTTGCCAAAGGACGCTTTCTGGTGAGCAGTTTAATTAGAAGATCAATACCACTCTTTTATCTGTTCCATAAATATAATGCTACAGTTAGCAAGCTGTTAGCTTTAGTTAGCATAAAGACTGGAAACAAGGAGAAACATTAAGTCTGTCTTCGAAGCTAATACAAGCCACTAAATGGCTGGGAGCTGTAACTTCCTGGATGCTTCATGTTATGTGGCAACTGATGGTTTAAAATTACCCATCCTCTTACTATTCAACTTAAAGCTATTTAATGTACAAAAAACTATTAGTTTAAAAAAAATGCCAAGCCTCTCTAACCACTTGAGCTGCAGCAGATACCCAAAAGTACTTCTTCCGTTAATGAACAATAAGTCTAATTTTTGAACCCTTTAGACAACTTAAGCAGCAGGATTGCATATGTAGTGATTTGAGAAGCTTTGCTTCAACTACATTCCAAGTTGAAGGTTTTTGTTGGACAGTGTCAGGCCGATTAGTGATCTTGTTAAATTCCTTACTGTTAAAAAGAATTGGTAGAATAATCCAGCAGATAATTGTCAGTATAGATGGTACCGCAAGTATAATGAAAGGTATGATCCTATTACTTTTCTAAGTGACCTTGAGTGTGACTTCATATTATTGTGTATTCCTGCAAATTGTTTTATCCTACTGATGAAATAATAATTCTTGTTACGCTGAACAGTTCCAGTTCCTACCCATCCAATTACTCGGCTGTTATCCAATTGCAATGGTTCCACCCTTCTCTCATGGGAGCCAGAAGAGTCCTGCAGCCTGTGTAATAGTAGTGTATAGAGTTCCAGGCCTGCTCTGCAGCCTGCAGGTCACAGGGTTTGTCAGGATTAAAGTAGAGAGTCTGGCTGCCCCAGCTCAGTCTGCTGGGCTTAGTTACAGACCACTCAGGATGTGTGTGTGTGTTTGGAGAGGAGTGAGGTGTTTTACTGCACACACTGAGTGTGTCAAATCACATTGTCCTAGTGAGATTAGTGCAGTGCGTGCAGGGTTTAAAAATGAAGTTAATATACGCTGGACATGCAGAAAACATTGTCGTTAAGCAGCACTTTGGGATCACGCAGAGTATGTGTCGATGTGTGTATTAAGTTGCGTGCAGTGTGTTCAGCTTCACTGCTTTTGTCGGCCAAGCTCGTCAGTCACGCCTGGCCCCTGCCAGACCCTTTACACATGCTCACATTCCATTAAGCCTGCTAACACACAAATTCTCACTCACACAACTTCACACACTGACAGACACAGATACAGACACTTGTACTCTTATAGAAAAAAAAGGACTTGCACACACTAACACACAGAGTGAGCATCAGTTGGCTGTGACCCAGAGGTGTAAAACAGGATCTGTTCCAGCCATAAGTAAGGACGACCCTCAGAGGAAGGGCATGGAGGGTGGGGTGTAAAAAAAACAGTCTCCGACCTATATGGCAGGATACGCGCAGATCTCCTGCAGAGTCAGTGCTTTGGCAAGAGCTATGAAGTCATGTTCCTCAGGGGCAGGAATGGCATGAGAAAGCGAAGTGATAAATTAGAGTGAGAGCTTAGCAGAGCTCCACTGAACTGATTGTCAAACTACGTGATTCTCAGCTTTGCTCTGCAGGTAATTATAGTGGCTTTTTTTTTTTTTTTACAGGTTTTAAAAGCGGTAAAGAGGCAGGAAAGGAAGAGACTCGTATTTTGTGATCTGACTAATCAAGAGACAGCTTTATTGTTCTATGATTAATGAATGGGAAGCATGTTTTAGTGCAGTGTTAAGGAAGGCTTACTGTGAAAGACCTTCCTCTGGCCTTGCTGGCGGCTTTCATGAAGGCCAGAGGTCGAACAGCTTTATGGCATGAGATAAAAATATGCACACCCAACAGTGAAAGCCGAATGCACTGAAGTGACCCCAAGTAATTGTGGAGGTCATTTTATTTTTGTAAAAGTAAATTTGTCTTAAACATGAAAGGTATTATTACTACTCAAGGATGGAAAGTGACGGAGTTCATAGTTAAAAGTGAGAAGTTAATTTCCTTACTGACCTGTACGCAAACAACCCTCAACTCTGCTGTTAAATCTTTGTTATATTGGGATTTGACGTTTCCAAAGGTCTTCGCTCCATTTGATATTTAGTTGTAAAGCTTTGTTTTAATTTGAATCCCCACAGGGCCACTCTCACTGTTATAGATATTTTTAAGTAGATCACTGTTTTCACAACAGCCATCTGTCTCGGAGGCTTTATGGCCATGCCAAGGGAAGGCAAACACTCCTCATCATAGGTCTCGTCTTTCCAAATGTGCTAACTCGCAAATTCAGCTTTTGGAGGGAGTCCACTATTTATCAGGATAATTCATTGCAGTTGGAAACAAATGGCAGCTCCATGAAAATCCGTTTGGAAACTCCAATTCCCTCCACCTTAATTATATGGCCTGATTCTAGCTCCCTTGTTTGCTTGGTTAAAGATGCAGCTTTATGTCTCACATCTTGCTCATGGAATGGAAATGTTTGAATAAATCAGCAACAAATTTAAGATTAATGATTTCATGTAATTCACATGTTTTTGATTATTGTTGCTTCCACACAGATCGTTGTCTATAATTATTTTTTTCTTTGCTGTTTTCCAAAGAGCAGTACAAGCATGTGTTTCTATGAAAAGCCTGGCAAAACTTGTGATTTGTATACATTTCCAGGAGTTGAAAAGGGAAATCTTTGCAAAGCTTAAGTGGCTTTGAAACTGCTTTAACGGCTTTGAAAGTCCCATTACTGATAACCTGGAGTTACATGTTGCTTCCTAGACGACAAAAGCTACCTTGTAGTAAACCCACTGACAGTATATGACAGAGCAGCTGTGCTGAGGGCCATCTTTATAACCTTGTCTACCCGTAACCATAATTACGAAATCATTACCACAGACGTTCTTGCCCTAATGCTGAGAAACAGCTGTCTTTGGCTCACAAACTTCCATCGGCTATTGACTGGGAGCCCTAGTGTATCCTGGGAAAGCAGAGGGAGGCCTTTCTAATTAAAAGCCATTGGGCTTTAACATAGTCCATTGTAACCACAAAGTAATTCTCTGTCCCGTTTGGTTTGAGATATTGAGCAAATAAATTGGTCTAATTTATCCAGAAAATTTGATGACATGCACGAGCTCCAGAGTTTATTAAAGAGAGAGCTGAAATACTGCAAGTTTCTTAGAATGGAAAGACCTTTTTGTATTTGACTCTTAACTTACTTTGAAAGCATCCAGTACAGCTATCTGTTTCAACACTTTGCTCATCCACGCTGAAACTGAGGCGGACTTGTCACTGGTGCCTGGGGTGTGTGTCGATCAGGACAAAACACAGCAATAAAGCTCTTCAGTTTTCCATCAGACACACATGTACCCACACATACTCTCACATTCAGCACACAAACCTGGACTTCCTGTGTTTCGCAGCCTCTCGTAAAAAACACCCAGATGTTAGCAGCTCACCGACTACACTACCAGAATACAGAGGTACATTGTGGTGCCACTTAGCACACCCAGCTCGTTTTGCTCAGTGTCTGGAAGACTCACACACACACACACACACACACACACACACCCACACACACGCACACACACACACGCGCGCGCACACACAAACACACACACACATGCATGCACACACACCCCAGCCCTGTTGCTTGACACGTGCAGCTTTCCAGGCACAGGTCATTGGGGCAAACCATCTTTCTTCACCTGTGGGGGATGGAGTGCCACGAGGAGTGGGGAGTGAGAGGCGAAGTTAACCAGTGAGATCATCTCCTTCTGTCTCCAAATGTGCTTGTTTGCTTCATTTTCCTCCTCCTCCCTCTCCCATAGTTCCTGTTAGAGTAAAAACATATGACACCTCCATCTCTCCAGCACCTGTCCCGTCATACTCTGTTCCTGAGGGCAGAGAGTTCGGTGATCATTGAGACTTTTACTGCAATGTCTCCTGTCTTACCAGCCCTAGCCAAGAACTTTTCTCTATAAGTTCTTGATTTAGAAACCCTTTAGTTGAAGGAAGGGTGAGGAGTTGAAAAATGGAGTGGTCTTCCCAAGTTGCCCTCAGCCTTGGAGGGGTCTTTTTGTTCCAGGGCAGGGAAAACTGAGATCACTCACTGCAATCATTTTTCATGTTACACATCATTGCTTCAGTTGTTAGTCTTGAGTGAAGGAGGAGTTTCAGGGGAGTGTACTGCGTTAACCTCATGTATTAGACATAAGTGAGGCTGACACCTGCAGGGAAGACCTGATCAGTCTCTCGTAAGAAGAAGGGAGAGAAAGAGAGAGACAGCACACTTACATTATACACTGACCTATAAACCCAATCTGCCACAAGTCCCAAACTATTTGCTTTAATTTATCACCATATGTAGCCATGAGACACAATCCAGACAATAGTAGTGTCTGCCAAAACTGTACGCACAGTCTGCCAAGTGTTGCACAGGAAAAAGTTAGCTGGAATTCCTTCTAGATGCATTGAAAATATAGGGCGAATGAAAGCTGTGTTGACAGCTCGGTGAATTACATTAATGCCTTGCACTTACTGAAACAACACGAGTTCCATCCATATGTGCTATTGTGCTTACACAACTGATGTCTGTCCTGTATGAACTGCCAGTAAGGCAGGCTTGGATGATTACAATAAAAAGCTATCTAAGAGTATATTCACTCATTATGACTCACACAAGTCATATTTAGTGTGTTTGGATACAGTGAGAATAAGTGGGTGGATTATAGTGGCTGAAAAGACTCCTGTTGGCAAGTGTGCACACTCAGAAAGTCTCATTAGATAAACTCAGCTACGGGGAAGCTCAGTCATTTCCCCTCTGCTCCACAGCTCAGCATGCCAGAAATTTAAAAGAGTAAAAGAGACATAAACAGGCAGATGGAGAGAAAGGGACATAGAGGGAGGAAATTAATGTTGAACTTGCGATTAAGATATAGAAGAATAATCAGAAGGGGAGAAAGGAAGAAAAATAAAATAAGACTTAAGGACAAAGAAAATATCTTCTTAAGGCAGGATAAAAGAAAAAAAGAGGATGCAAGAAAACAAGAGGATACAGTTCTCTGACGTCCAGCACTGTATTTTAGAATTGAGGTCTTCTTTCCTTTTGTGTTTGGTAAAAGGCTCGCTGAGCAGAAAGCTGCCTGTCTGTCAGGTGACCAATTAGTTTCCCTCATGAAAGCTGCTGCTATATGTTAAGACAGTCAGATTGGAACTCTCACAGTCCAGCAAAGCAGTCTGCCAGCCAGGAGACTCCTGCTTTACATCATAATACCTGTAGCACCACAGCACTTTTGGCTTTCTTTAGGCTCTCCTTTGTCTCAGACATTTGCACCTCTGTGCACCCTGTTTGGATTATTTCTTGTCATTGGCTTTGCCTCTTTTCCGCCTCTCTCCCAGTGTATCTCTCCTCTCAACAAATTCCTCACTGACTGACTGTATCATACAGCTGGCTTGACTTATTGCCTTCCCTCAGTCTACTTGATAAGTTTGAGTTTTTGGCCTGGGGGTCTTTAAGTCTTGTCTGTTTATCTCAAGGAACGCCAGCCTTGTGCAAACCCAACTTAAGTGGAAAAAGCCTCTTAATGTTAATGTTAAATTGAGCATGGTTATTTAACTCTCAGGTGTTGTGGAAACAACTCTTACTGTGCTTTTTTATTGGGCAATGTTATAATGAAGCAATTTAATCACTCAATTGATTTGTGCTCTAATTTAATTATTTGAAAGCCTTGTTTTAGTCAATAACAGTAACCAGTAAAAGCTTTCGAAGAAAACTTTACTTAAAAAGTAGTAATTTTACGAAAGCACATGGTCATTGTTTCCTGATCTTATTCATTTTGTGTGTGTGTTATTTGATAAAGTGGGATGCGAAAACTGGTTATCTTCTGAAGACTATTTGTTCATATTTGTCTTTACATCTTTTCTTGTTGCCTCACTGCTCGTCATTCCACCCCATCACCCTCTCTTTATCTCTTTTCTCTCCCTTCCAGTTCAGTCCTGTAATGTCCGGTGTATGAATGGAGGCAGCTGCACAGAGGACACATGCTCATGCCCGAAGGGCTATACCGGCAGCCACTGTGGACAACGTGAGTAAAAGCTACTGCACAGCACACTGAGCTATTTATGAATTGTTGGAAAAATGTAATTTTTACACTTAAGGCCATATTCACGAAGAATGGATTGTGACTGTGGATTCTACCACCTTGGACTGGGCACCACTTGCAACCATTATCTGCCTGTCTCTAGGTCCAATTCACAGAAGATATTGCACCAATGATACAAACATATGCATTAAGTTTTGCAGCTGAATGCATTTTGCCCTTGTTTTGCATCTGATTGATACTGTCTATGGCTAAGCACTAAATGGCTACAATAAGCTCATAGATGCTGGTTGGTCTAGCAGTTTTAGATAGATAAGGATATTATTCAGTGCCATTTTTAAACCCTTTGTGACTTTTAAAAAATATCTTTTGGCTCTATTGTACCATAAATGATTCAAAGTTTTAATAAGTTGCTTTTTGAGTGCATTTTTGCAAGCACTACTAACTACTGACTTTATTCAAGACACAACCTTAACACATGTGGAGTCCTACAGGTGCTGGGACACTGTACACTTTAAACCAAGTGCACTGTGTGCTTAGAACCAAGAAACTGTATACTTAGAAGCAAATATGCTGTATACCTAAAACCAAGAATGCTGTATATTTGGAACTGAATGCTGTATACTTTGAACCAAGTACACTGTACACTTAGTACCACGTGCACTGTACACTCAGAACCAAGTACGCTGTACACTTACAATCAAGTAGAACCAAGCACACTGTATACTTAGAACTGAGAACACTGTATACTTAGAACCAAGTACACTGTATACTTTGAACTAAGTACACTGTACACTTAGAACCATGCACTGAACACTGCACAATTAGAACCAAGTACACTGTACACTTAGTAGAACCAAGTACGCTGTATACTTAGAACCAAGTACACTGTACACTTAGAACCAAGTACACTGTATACTTAGAACCTTGTACACTATATACTTAGAATCAAGTAGAACCAAGTACACTGTAAACTTAGAACCAAGTACACTGTATACTTTGAACTAAGTACACTGTACACTTAGAACCAAGCACTGTACACTGCACAGTTAGAACCAAGTACACTGTATGCTTAGAACCAAGTACGCTATATACTTAGGCCCTATGTGTGTGTGCGTGAGGGTCCGAAGCTTTTTCAGAGCAGAACTGGGACAAGTCTGTACACATCATTTATCTACGTCACTTGTGTTAGGATCACCTAGGAGACGTAAAATGGCACTGACCTTGGCTTTGAGGTTTGCAGTACTGCTGCTAAAATTAATCAGAAATCACAGCTAGTGGATTATTTGGAAAATTATGAACCACGGGGAAGGCTTCTAAGCCGGATCCAAACACAGATAAGTAAGTAAACAGGGAAATAATAACGGTATATTATACATTTCAATTTACGCGTTAATTTGGAGGCATATCCCTCCAATAATAGCTTTAATTTGACACCACCTTTTTAAAAAAAAATTTTTACTCCATTTTGTTTTTTTTCATAAGTTAGCTATGTGAAACTTGATGACACCAGAGGGATTCTGGGTAATAGCCTTCGGCGGAGCGTGGTTTGATGCGCACTTGCGGAAAGGGTGCATTAAGGGCACAGAAGGGTGGCTATGATCAGCCGTGGAAAACAAAACTAGAGAATTGGGACACCCTACGGTCTTGCACCCTTTAACATGAGTGCCCAATTGATGGGCACAAGGGCGCAAGTGCGATTATTGGAACAGGGCCTTAGAACCATATAAGCGGTATACTTAGAACCAAGTACGTGTATACCTAGAACCAAGTACGTTGTATACCTAAAACCAAGTACACCATATGCTTAGCACCAAGAACACTGTATGCTTAGAACAAAAGCCAAATACATGGTCAAACCAAAGGTATTTTAGTTGTTCAAGGTTTTTCATAAAGTTGTTATTTGGGTTAGAGCAATGTTGTAAGTGAAGGATGAAGTGAAGAGAGTTTGTGTCATTGGCTTGAGAACTGATGTCATCAATGAAAACCCTCACATGTTTGTTATCCAAATATACAATGAAGTATATGTTTATGCGTATATGTTAGTGATGCAAGTAATTAAAAGGTGAAGTCATCTGAAGCATTATGAAAGGTCTGTGTTTGTTAAATGAATCATTCTCCTTCTTTGTCTCCTGTAGCTGTGTGCGAAAACGGCTGCCAGAACGGTGGGCGCTGCATCGGACCCAACAGATGTGCCTGCGTCTATGGTTTCACTGGCCCGCAGTGCGAGAGAGGTGAGTGCTCATTTTCGTTTCTTTGTTGATACAGTGTGTTACGATTCTCCGCTGTCTTCCTCTTCGCTCAGTTTGGATAGATGTGATAGAGGCCAGCTGGTATTGGGCCTCGCTTGCTATTTTAGTGGGAAGAATAAAGAGTGCTGGGAAGCCCGGAGATAGAAGCAGTCAGAGCGGAGGGGTGATGGACTTTGGTTTTATCAGCTCTCTCCCTTCCCACACACCTACTCTGAAATCAAACCAGGAAGGCTTTGATGCGGCCGTGCAGTCACGATTTGCTTCTGTCAGTCCAGATCCACATACTCTTTTAATTCATTACTTCAGAGCTGGTTGAGCATTCAGGCTTTCCCATCGTGGATGACTTCATACACTTAGCTCAGACAGACAGTGGGTGTTAATCTCCGGAGTGTTGAACAGAAGCCTGAGGTATGCATGTGGTGGGAAGTCAGGGCAGGGTGTTAGTAGGTCTTACAGTCCCATGGGGGATGAACAGAAATACCTGAATTTATTTTTGTTGTTCACCTCAGTTCATCTTTTCTGAGAAAGTGAGGAACCTTTACACATAGATATTTTCTGTCACCAAACCCGCCTTGCTGTGACCCTCACCTTCACCCCCTTTCTTTGCTTTCAGTCTGTTATGTTTCATGAAAGAAAAACAAAGTTCTTGGCCTGTCTTCAAAAACTGTCCTTGTAACAGAAACACATCTTTGTTTCTTTTGTCCTGTTTGTTTGCTTTCTGTCCTAAATTTTCAACTATGTTTCTAACCACTTCATCAAATTCTAGAGTATTTCTGGCCTTCTTCTTATTCTCTGTCCCTTATCTCATTTCTCAAGAAGGCTCTGGGGTCTTATTGAAAAATGCAACATTTTAGGGGTTTAGGGAGCCTTTAAGACATCTGGACAGATCCCTCCCCCCACACCTTCCCCCATTACCCCATAGGACTGACAAAAAGAGACACTTTTTTGTGAAGTGATTGTGAACATTTCCTGATGAGTAAGAGAAACACCATAGGGAAGCTAGAGAGAGAGAGACAGAGAGAAAAGGATGGAGGGGAGAAGGACAGGAGAGACGGGGTGAAAATTAAAATGGACTCCCCAGCTGTGTACACAAAGTCTGTTGGAGGGGAGTACAAACACTCCATGTTAGAGGAAGGGGACCTGCAGGTACTCACACAGGAAACACTTACAACTAAATATTTGTTTGTGTGTGTGTGTGTTTGGTGCCAATTATCCTTCAGAGAAAGGAAGAGATAGTAATTTGTCAAATTA
>JAQLOL010000020.1:16929933-16946391 GCA_029783665.1 Naso thynnoides | reverse complement strand
TTAATTCACAAGGGATCATACTAGCGATAACAAAAATAATAATAATCCTAGCTACAATTTGTTTATTGTCACTTAACTTTTGATTCCTCTATAGCAAGCAGGACACTCGGGAAATGTCAACATTTTTACTCTAGTTCGCCAGAAAATAGTTTAGCAGAATTGCTTGCAAACTGACCATTATTCTCAATTTCAGACATTAAATATTATCTGAGATATTTAATGATTATGATAAATGACCAGTGCATTTCTTATAATTATGTTTTGCCTGGAAAGGATGGAGAGTTCTGTTGCTCCAATGGCTCGGCTCTCTCTTGTGATTTGAGTGTTCGTGTAACTGAGTCTGTGATTTAATAGATTTACTGCGGGATTTAGTGAGAAGAAAACTGATGAACTGTGATTACGAATGTCATGAGAGTCGACCAGTATGGGTGAACTGGGTGTGGTAGAAGGAGTCGCAGGAAACCCCGTGTGCTTGTGTAACTTCAGTACGTGTGTGTGCATGAGCCTGATTCACACTGACTTCAGTAAGGGTTAGCAGAAGATAGAGCTGAAGTCACTCCTTCTTAAATCATTTAAGATTCCCACCATCTCTACCATGGTTACCCTGTCTCTCTGCAACAGCTATATGAGTGTTTCATGTTGTTTTATATATATTTGTCCATGCATATATACTTATATCCATACCTTTATGCTATTTTTTCTTACTTATCATGCTAGCAATGTGTCAGTTAGTTGATCGACCATTTTGTTCCAGACTGAACCATCTCAACAACCATGGGATGGATTTCCATGATATTTAGTGTATCTTTATTTTGCGCAAAGAATGACCTGTAAGGAATGAAGCCATCCTCTAACTTTATTCTCTATCACCACCAGCAGGATGAATTGTTCACTTGATCAGGGAAATCCCTATATAAAAAATTGTATAGATTTTGCCTCCAGCATCACCATAACACATTTGGGGTTTAAAGGGAAATGACTCAACAAATGTTAAATCGATTTCCATTCAATTTTGGGCACACATTATTCCCTTCAGGATGAATTGCCCTTCCCATCAGCTTCAGCTGTATTTTCTGTTTAGTGCTAATTAACAAACATTAGCATGCTAACATGCTAAACATAGATTAAGAGCTTGTAAACAGAGGCATGTATACACTGACTTTAGCATTTAGGTCAAAACACAGATGCAGAGCTTGCTAACAAAAAAGAACAACTGCGATGGTGTACTTACTGACTTGAGAACGAGCGGGATCACCACCAATGCTAGCGATGCTCGAAACATTTATGTGTTACAATTACGTAATTAGTAACTGCATTACATACCGTGGTCAACCCGTTAGACCCGCCTAAAAAATCTGAAACCACTAGAACAGAGTGAAACAGTTAAATGGTATAACTCTTAAGTTCAGCACTGTATAGAAATGAGATTTTAACAATTAGTTTCCAACACTTATAAGGTGTTTTGAATCAAATCTCTGAATTTCCTATACGCAGACTTTAAATTCAGCCTCAGAGAGATGTTAGCATGGCTGTGGACTCTTTTTCTTGTACTAAATGCGGCATAAGAGTGTGCATTGAGAAACCAATGTGTGTCTTAATGCATTTGTCAAAGCATTTCAGCTCCATGTACACTAACAGGGAATGTTGCCAATGTGTGTCTACAGAATTTTTGCCCATTATGCTGGTTCAGTCCATTATGGACTGTGGACGTATACAGACTCTGTGTTAAGTCCCAGTTACGGCCTGCAGCCCAGTCCAAAGTATACAATACCATTAATCACAGAGGAGCAATTTTGCCCCCCAGCAGGCAGTGATGTAAAGGACATTTTGGGATTCTGAAGGAAGGTGTAGGGAGTTGTGCTTTTTCTGCTCTATTGACTCTGGACAAGAGTGGACAGAACATGGCTGGACCGGAAGACTGCTCTGGTTAATGGGTGGAGCTCAGGGGCAGGCGCAGGCCACTCAGTGGAAAATAATTCCCAATGTTAATTTAGCTTGAGTTAGCCAGTTCCCAGCCACGCTACATTTTTATGATTTACAGCAAGTCTGTAAATTATACACTAATGTAGCTTGAGGTTTCATAATAAACTGGACCCCATATGTGTTTTGAAATTGCAAAGGTTTGGCGTAAATGTCAACATAAGGACAGGCTGAGTGAAAACTCTGTTACACTATGTTTTAATCCATGTCTGGAAATGTGTCTCACTGGCCTAACATGCAGTAATGAGCACTGTGCTTCATTGAGACAACGTCTGAATATATGCTCTGAATTAAGCCATCATGTTCTGCGTTAAGCATAATGAGGAACGTTGCTTTTCAAAAGCTGTTTTCAGCCTCTGCTTTTCATGGGACTACTTAAGTTAGGTGATCCAACTCATAAACAATAAGTTAACTGAATCATTCACAACTGCACAGGCCATTTGTTGAGACTCTGGTTTGTTCAAATCAATATTTGAGTATCCTCTCAGGGTGGAAGAAGGCTGTCTTTGATCTGGCCTGATGAAAAATGGACCAATTCACTCTCGCTGCAGTTGAAAAAGCACAACAAAGACTTCCGCCTCACTGAATAAGGAACATGTCCCATGAGTGGTAGTTGTTGATGGAGTCTGGAGCCCACTTGCCGGACTGTGTTTGTGCCTGGCAGTGTCTGCATTCAATAGAGTCTGCATTATTGTTCCACCACTGGACAGTATTGTGACTGGATATTTCCCAAAACAGACCAAAATAGCTGCAGAAGTCAAGAACAATTTTACAGCACAATGGGTGAGATATCGAAACAATGTCAGAGGAACAAATAATATGCCGCAAAACATGACATCACAGTTCCAACAAGTGTGGATACTCAAAGTCATTAGCTTAAAAATGCTAAAGAATGACTACTTTTGCCAACTTTTTTGTTTAAATTCTCCATATAGTCAAGTGTGCTCTACAGTGTAGTTAGTCTCACACACGGCAATTTGCTTGAGGCTTCAGACTTTTAGATTGTAGGAGATTGCAGAGGGCTTATCTCTCCCATTGCCAGTCTTCTACAGTTATTATCCCCTGCATGTGTGTGTATGTGTTTGTGCGGTGTCAAACATGTAGTTATGTTTGGGTGACTGCTTTTGGTGTGGAAGAAATAAGAGGGAGAGAGCCTTTGAGGAATGGTTAGGGATAAAGATAAAGACTCAAGTGATTTCAAGCTTGTTGGTAATGGTGCTGATAAGACTAACAGAGACTGCTATTGTTGGCTATAGGAAAAACGTTTCAAACACACGGACAGGCATACACACACACACACACACACACACAAACAAAAACAAGGCCACTCATTTAAATCATTTATTTATATCCGCATCGGCAAAAGGACACACAGACACAAACAATGTGATCAGAAATTCCACAAGTTTTGCCAGACATGTGCTTAGTTTGCACACACCAACCAAACGTGGACACACACACACACACACACACACACACAGACACAGAGAGAAGATAATTAGAAAATTTCTCAATTTTTTAACAGGTGAGTAACAGCATGACGTCTTGGCTTAGACCAAATCTTCCAGCTGTATAAAGTCTAGAGGCGACATCCGGTTTGAAAACACATGCCTGCTCATACGTCCGCACACAGGCACATGCATACACACACGTGCACACGCGCACACAGACATACATGCAAGCCCATAGGCAAGTGTGTATGTTTATATTGCTTTCCTTTATTCATTTGACTTGTTGACCTCTTTCTTAAGAAAATATTCATAAATGATGATGGCTTCATTTCAGATGATCAACTCATATTTCAAGTGTCTTATCTTTCCCAGACTTCCCCTTCTGGGAGTTTGGTAAACACTTCAGCAGTTATTAATGAATATAAAATTAGAATTTTTGTTCATTTTTCTTGAGCCATTGCTCTTTCCCTTTCCTTTTATTCCACGGCTCAGGTCAGTGCCCCGTCTCATCTCCCCCATCCCACAATGAGACAGGGTTGATGGGAAAATGGTTTCTCTGAAGGCTTTGGTTCCAGACAGGATTAAATATTTTCTCACCTCAGCCTCTACAGTACTTTATCGTCCTTTTATCCAACTTTCATCAGAGCAAAGAGTAATTGCCTTTGATGAGTTTTTCTTTTTTTGTGGCTGACTTAACTACAAAAGCATCATCATATGGAAAGTGTTGTACCGTGATAACATCACCTGATATGAATGTCTGGCTGATCTTGGTTGATTGATTTAGGTAAAAGGTTACGAGTGCATCTATGGTTTTAGGCAAAATCGAGACAGGGTTACAACTAAAGCGTTTCTTGGAAAAGTTCTAAGATTTTTCTGATGTTTTTCTGATGAATCATTTAGTCTAACACAACATAGACTCATATCATATCATTCCTATGAAATAATAGGGGTGTTAATTATTCATTGTGACAGATACAGGATGTTATAGCAAAGCATGAATGACGTGAGAGACGTCTGTATGGGAGATAAAGGTCGCTAACAGTGGATTTAAGAGCAAGAAGTGTATAAGTATCGAAGAGAAGTTCTGGTGAATGTTTTTGATCTATTGAGCATTAGACAAATTAGATGAAATTACTTCCGAATGTTGTCAAAATTACTTCCGAATGTTGTCTGCAGGACCAAGTCAGGATGTTAGATTGCCCCTTCATCCTAACCTGCCTGTGCACTGCTCTCACGTGTCCACTGAGTTTACACGCATAACATGCAGATGTGCATACCAACCACATACTTATGCACAAAACAAAAAAAGGGAAGGTCTGAACACATGGAGTACATATGTTGATGTGGACATTGTGAGATAGCCAGTCTTTTGTCGCTATTTGTTATTTTGTGCCTCTTCAAAAAAGCTTTTAATGCTGCTCCAGTCTTTTGTTTGGCTCGTCACTAATGCTGTGTTTTCCTTAAGGCATGTGTGTTTACACAGACATGTATGTGCTTTCTTATGTATACATGCCTGTAAGAGAGAGAGTGAGAGAGAAGTGTGTATGTATATATATGTAATTTAGTGCACATGTATACACTGTTGAACTTGGCTGCTGTGTCTGACTGTCTAGCGTTGCTGGATGAGCAGTGTGTGGGAGAATCCAGCCGCTGTTGATTTTTTTCTTACAATCAAAGACTGAGAGGTTGGAAGTGCAGTTCTTCTGTTGTTCTTTGGTTTTTCTATTTATTTTTCTTTACTGTCAATTTCAACTACTTTCAGGTCCATTGGCAAATCAACTAGTTTTTATAACCAAACTAACAATCATGAATAAGACAATCATTTTCAGTTAGCCACATCAGTGGTTGACATGTCCCTTCTTACCATGAACATGGACACTAAAGTTTACTTTAAGTCAATAGCACGTATACCACCGCTGCTATAAGTACCATATAGCAAAGAACTAAAGAACCAATTGTCTGTTAATTTGCAGTTGAAATCCCCCCCCCCCAAAATGCTCTATTTACTTCTACTTGCTTAAAAGTAAGTAACTTAAATGTCCCATGGAAGTCAGACAGATGTGTCCAAAGTTCACGTTTTTTCTTTAATAGAAATGTGAACAATGGTAAAGGTAAAAAATAAATAAATTTACGGGACAGTTCAAAACATTACGAGAACAAAATGTTCCTCCTTTAGCGATTACCGTGCATTTGTTTTAGGAATTGACTGAACCTTTTTAAAAGTTCAAACATATATTTGCGTGCATTTTCTAAGGTTTACTTGTTCAGTATAAAGCAGTGGCCCTGAGGATTCTCACAGACAGAGTAGTGAAGTTGAAAAGAGATGGACAGTAGCTTTATGGGTTTGAGTCTCTTTATTGGAATTGCTGACAGACAGAGGAATACAATATAATAGCATTCCTATTGTAGTATTTGCTTGTGTACAGGTGTTTTTTTTTTGCAGAACATGAGTATATGCATGTGGTGCACAGGTCGCCACTGCACTGTGCCAGCCCGGCCACATACAGATGAAAGATCAAATAACAGATGATAGTTTGACTAGAAGACAGACAGACAGGAAGACCTAAAGCGGGCAAAGAGAAATAAAGACAGATGGATGAGACGGAGAGCTGGCGTGAGCCCCAAATTGCACTCTGCATGCTCAGTTTGACCTACTTTATTTTCCGCTCTCCTTCCCTTTTTTTTCTCTCTCTTTGCCTCTCCTACTCTTTACCCCATTTTCTGTGATCCCCTTTAATGTAGCACAAGGAACCAATAAGTCTAAGTAGTGACTCCCACCAAACACCACCACTGATTTCAATCTTTCCGTCTCATTCTGTCCTTCACGGCCGCTCTCACATCTCACTGTCACTGCCTTGGCCAGCCAACCATGAAGTTTGTCTTTCATCTCAACTGCAACAATCTAACAATCAACTTTTTTAATGAAGGCTATATTAAGTTCGGCGCCACTGCAAAGAACTCAATAAGGGTTTCTCCAACAAGAGAATCCATCATTAGGCTGTATGTGATTGAAAAGAGGAAACACTGTAGTGCTGAAATGGTTTCAGCATGAGGTCATTGTGCCTGATTTGTGGAGTGCATTTAATGAGATTATGCCATGATTTCACTGGCACACAGCAGTGCAGCACAGAGGCAAGGTGATCGCTAAAGATAGGAACATTTTGTTCTCATAATGTGTTTGAATGGCTCTGTGTATTTACTTACATTTATTCTAATAGAATAGAATTCTACTACAGTAGAATAAATGAGAGACTGCAAAGTTTTAACACGTCTGTTTGACTTTCATTAGACATTTCTGTTTCTTTTGTTTTTGTCAACAGATGTTTTGTAACAGGGTGTGTGTTGTTGCAAAGTCACTCAAAAGTCCTTTGTCCCAGAGATGACGTTAAAATGTCACACGTTTTTAGAGTAAATGATAGTCATGGGGAGATTGTTATTGACGGCCACACTGCCATTAGCTGGCTGTACTGTCATATCGATGGGAACAGAAACCACCACTGTTCAGCCCACCACCAAGTCCTTGTTAAAGTAGTGGAATGTGCTATAGTTTGTCAATCCAGTGGGTTAACTTATTATCACAGTGACTATATACATAGCAACCATTCCAATCTTTGTGCTAAGTTCCTGCTGAGGGAAACAGTGAGGATGTGTTTTGCGGTTTAATCAGGTTTAATGAGATGCCTGAAATCACGTGTCTTGACGTGATCCATCTTATTGCTACCAACCAACTTCCATATTGTTCTTTTTAAGTCCTGGTAAAAAACCTGCTACTTGTAAATAAACATCTTCGTATGCTGATTGTTACTCCAAACTAAGAATAAACAAAGGTGCAGTGAGTCATCTCTCTTAAATCACCCTTTAATGCTGTGCCAGCTTCTTTCCACGTCCATTCTTATGTCTCTTGTTTCGGTGAAATCTTTAAAAAAACCCCGCACTGATTCATTTGGTTACCGTAGATACAACAGAAAACATTCTTTCTCCATTTTCTTTTATTTTTCATTGATGTACTTAATCTGGTTTTGTGTAATGCTGCACCAGATGTTTGAGGAAACTAATCACTGTTTTTTCATTCTGTCAATCAAATGTTAAATCAGTCTCTAATGAACATTGGATTTTTGCTTCTTTCTCTCCACAGACTACAGGACTGGGCCATGTTTCACTCAGGTGAACAACCAGATGTGCCAGGGCCAGCTCAGTGGAATAGTCTGCACCAAAACCCTCTGCTGCGCCACCATTGGTCGAGCATGGGGCCACCCCTGTGAGCAATGCCCCGCCCAGCCGCACCCCTGCAGGCGAGGCTTCATCCCCAACATCCGCACCGGAGCCTGTCAAGGTCAGATTGCCTCACAAACAAAAAACCTGGCATATCTCCTCTTTATCATCTTTTAGACAGTGATGAAGGACAACATAACACACTTACACACTCAAACGCACCTGCTCAGCCACACACAATCCCCACAATAAACACTGTAGCCATTACCGTATCCATCATCATCTCAGCTGCATTTCCTGCTCAAAACATCCTCAGTCAGTGTTAACAACACCAAGGGTGTTTATATAAAGTGGGCAGGATACTAGCTTGTGTTTTATTGTATTTTCCTATTAAGGTCTTATTAAGTAGAAGTATGCAAAAACTGTACACAATGAGCAGCTCTTGATGTTATTTATGTGTTAGTATCTCTTCATTTACAGTGTTCACTAACAAAAATAACACCTTTTTTAATAGATAGTTTAGATGTATCAGATCTCCCAGCAGCTCTGGTTAAATGAGTCGAAAAGAGAGAAATACACAGATTATGGGAAAGAAACATATAACAGAGAATATGAACTGAGTTTGACCTTTTATTAACATTACAGCTGCAGGTGTCCCAGAACCCCCTCAGACCCAACCAGGCGCTCTGCATGCCTCTCTAATAACCTATGGCCCTTTAGCAGACTAAGAAATTAGACTGCATAAATATATGACACATGAGGTGGATGTTTCTCTTATTAAATGAGCCCCGCCAGAGTTTTTGGTGCCTTAATCCAGCTCCTCTTACATGGACACACCCAGCACCACCCAGGGTGGACTGCGATGGTTGTTGTCTAACTGATGCTGTCACAGAGGGAGACTCTAGTCCACAGTTGTTTTGTACTGATGCTCAAACTGTAGCACCTGACCACACTTTAACAGTGTCAAAACAAAAGGACATGTGGTTCATGCTTTCCTGCTGGGAGGTTTGGGAAACTAATTAAGTCAGATTTTACATTTTCAGTATAAAGTTGCACATGATGAGCTTATGCATGTACTTAAACTTTATTGGCTCACATTTAAGTGTCTGCCAGCTTCTTTCATTCATCCAGCAAATCAAATAACAAACAAATGAAGTGGAACAAATGGCCGCTCAGTTTTTTATATCAGGCTAGCATTCGGAAGTGTTTGGCACAGAGCTTGTTCTAGTGCGTATAATCACACTGCATGTGAGGAGCACATCCATCTTTGTGTTTGTGTTTGTCTGGTAGTTTAACTGCTCAAACCCACTTATGCAAAAATGGGTGGAGTGACCCAGTTGTGTTTATGCAGATACTTTCAGGTCCTTATATTACCATGAACTTGCACAAGTCAGTAATTTTCATGGCTCTAGTTATGTCAGGAACTGTCAGGTTAACCTTTTCATCAGCTGCTCCTGGATGGTTATTTGGGAAACTGTATATTTGTGCATTACGCTGCGAAAGTATATAAATTAAGTTGAAGTGACAAAATATAAGAACCCAGTCTAAAGCATATATACTCTTCAATGTGTTAAGTTCCAACTCAAAAGTTCTAAACCTTTTGTCCAGCAACACTTTTCCACACTAAGTTGATTAAAAACAGTTCTGTGCTGTATTACCAAACCATAAGAAACATGCAGTTATTTGAAGGAAGTTGTTACAACAGCTAATGGTTGGAAACTATGCTTTATGTGCCAATAGTCATTGAAGTACATACGTTTGATGTATGAAAGGCATGTGTTAAAGCATATCAAAGGTACATAACACTGTCTCCCATAAGATGCTTTGTAATATCACCACAAATCAGCTGTATGTAAGTCTATGTATGTTGTTTATGAGGGTATTTCATAAAGCCAAGACATCTGGTATCAGTAACTGGTTTGTATTTAGCTCCACAACTTCCTTTTTGACATGGCTGCCAGGCTTCTTATATATTAAAGGTATGCCAGTATGATTTAGTTCCTCATCTCTTTGTGACATACATCCTCTTCTTCATTTTTTTCTGTCTGTGCTTCCCTTTTGCTCCGAATCTCCGCCATTTTTTTCCGTCTTTCTGTAACTCTCTGCTCTCTTTCTCCTCTCATACACACCAAAGACACCTAATCACCAGAGAGCCTAGAGCAATGTCTTACTGGCAGCAGTACAAAGAGCACCTGACCATGAATCCAAATGTAAGGATTGCACTCCAGGCTTCACATCAGCGTTCATGCTAGACGCTTTCTTTCGCTCTCAGCCTTTGGCATGGACAGTTCCTGAACACTAGACAGTATTTTCTGCCTTTCTTAAATAGAAGCAGAGATTGAATGTATCCAGATGATTAGAAACAGACGTTTTGTATGTATGGTTATGCGAGAGTACAGGTATGTACATACTGGATGTTCAAACATTTACGGCACATTCACGATGGCTGAACCCCTTTTGGTGACTGGGATGAATATGAACCCAGTGTGTGTACGTGTGTTCCAGGGTATCCACTGATTCTTTCAGGAACCCGCCCACTGACAAATTCCCAATACTGGTAAAAGTGACTCACATTGAATGCTGGGAAAAACATACATTTTATAGCCATTTCCTGTTCAAACAAGAGCAGAAGCAGGTCTTTCTGGAAGTTGTCTCAGGCATCAAACCAAAACTACAATTCATTTCTTCTCATTTCTTATGCCAAAAAATGGAATAGAAGAACATTTGAACTGTAGTTGGGTGTGTTTTTATAAAACGCACATACTTTGAAGTTTGTCTGAATCTTTTCCCTGCTTTTTGGTGTCTCTCTTAGACAAGTGCTCTGCAGATGCTAGTAATAGCTAAAATTTTTCCCTCTTATCTCCTTCTTCTCACCAATTTTTGTCTGTCCTTCCATCTCTTAGATGTGGATGAGTGCCAGGCAGTGCCAGGACTTTGTGCCGGGGGCAACTGTATCAACACTGTGGGATCCTATGAGTGCAAATGTCCCGCTGGCCACCGTCAGAGTGAAACCAGCCACAAATGTGAAGGTGAGTCCTAGTGAAAAACTAAGGTGTTGTGGTTGGCATATAAAAAGATGCAATAACAGGGGTAATCCTGAAAAAAGTAGATCAGGCAGCGCAATGTGAGCCAGATTTTAAACTTGCTTCTCACAAGAAAGAGTCAGTAGGGCATTAAGGTAAGTAGGGTGACAGTCACAGGTTCAACTTTAATTTTTTTCTAAATGAGTTTATGCAAAGTCAGTTTCAAACAATGCAGCCGAATGCATTGAAATGTAACAGAGAAAAACAAGATAATAGTAGTATTGTAGCAAAAGTGATTTATGAAATACTATTATTGATGAAACATTGAAAACTATATCAACTTAACATAGAGTGTTTAAGCATTTAAATGTATCACAAATCCAAAGAAAGTGTCCCTTGAATATGATTTTGTTGAGTTAATGATGAGACAGTCACGGACCGTGCACTTTACGACAACTGCAAGGTTGCTGGGATTAGATGTCAAATCTCTACGGGGCGTTTAAAAAGTGACGACATGTTGAGAGTTTAAGGAGCCTGGACATGTGCACATAAACACACATGTAAGCACGCGTGCACACAGGCCGAGTGGATTCACATTACAATGTGTTGATTGGGTGGAATTTAAACAATGCCCAGGCTTAACAGCCCGATAGTTAGCCAGGCAGGGCTTATGTCTCTTGGACTGAGGCCGATTTGTTCTTAGTCTTTTGGGAGAATTACAGCGGACTCTTAAACTGTTCCAGCCAGATGAAATCTATTCTACTGAATAAGACCAAGGCTGAACCTGCTATGAAAGTGTATCAATGCATGAAAATTATCTAAAGTCTCCCTTTATTAGCTTGTATTATGAATAAGAGGTGCAACAGATACAGAATAATTTGACCAAAAAAAAGAACAAGAAAGAAGCGTCTCCACCTTCAGATTCAGTGACACACACAAAAAGTGAGTTATGTGGCAGTGACTGAAAAAGGAAACAGGGAGGATGACCTCACCAAATCCGCCAGAATCCCCGTTTCAGTTGTGGTTTTGGGTGAACGCCACTAACTGTTCAGGCTTTACAGTAAGGAGAGAACGAGCGCCTCCAGAGAGATGCTGAGCACTGCTTCAAGAGATTTGGGCGTGGATGTTAAATTCCAGCGGGTACCAAACAGCACAGACAGGGTGGGTTGTTTCTACTCAAGGACACTCAAGGACAGATGCACAACAGAAGCTTTGCATTAGAAAGTCCTATGACCTTTCTAGTTTCTCCCTTGTCGGCAAATTTTTTGAGTTGCATTACTTTGCTATATTAGTGATTGAAGAGAAGGGAGAGTGGGGAAAAAACAACTGGTTCCCAGAGACCCTGAGGGTTGAATTACTCATTTCAGCAATTGGATCCATATGATTATGGGAAACTTTTGCAACAATACCTTTGTTTTTTTTAGAAAGCTTTTTCATTGTTTCTGTTTTCCAGGTGAAAAATGAACTGATCTGTTGTTGTTTAGATTTTATCATTTTACCCATGCAGAGCGAGGAGAGAAAGAGTTCAGTGTTTGCAGAGCTTGTAAAAACAAAAGAACATTTGTAGCTTGTGTGGATCAAGGATCAGCAGGAGCGCCGTGTTTAGTGAAATTTCACAAACAATCAGAACAGGTCTTTTGGGGAAGGGGTTTTATTAAAATGCCCTTTAACCAAATGCACAAACAGCTTCTCTGAGAGCTTTCATGTTAAAATTAGTGATGTTTTTGGAGCAGTCAGGATGAACTGCAGTTAAGATGTCATAGGTGTCTGATCGTTTTGGGCAAACAAGGCACCTGGTTTTACGGCCCACTTCTAGTTCAGACTGTGCTTAATAGTCTCTCCCTTTTCCCCCTCCTCTTTTTCTGCTTCTCCTTCCATAAATATAGTCCTTTGGCTTAAAACCAGCTGTTAGTGCTGAACAAAGGAACACTTACGGCATCTGTGTGACTTTCTCACTACACACACCGACATCCCCATTACTCTGACATTCACGGATTCTCACGCACTCGCGCCGTTCAAATAGACACACTAACACCGCACAGACAGTTTCACACATCCGAGTTTAGATGATCAAATGCTTTATCAAATGATTTCTAATGAGTGTTCTAGATGTACACACAGTTACACATCTTAGGTTTGATGCTTCAGGTTTAGACATTTATCCAGGTCACACACATTTCCCTTCACACACACACACTCAGGCCCACAGTGCTGTGTCTGTGTGGGGCGTAACGTCTGGCGTGCTGTTGCTGCTGCTGACACAACGTTTATTTGGCTGGTTTTTACAGCCTCACCTAGGCTTCCACTGCTGTCAGACAGGAGTCAGCAGGGGAAGAACGCCCTCCTAGCTTCCCATGACCGGCATTACTATGCACATCCACGCTGAGAAGCAGACACTTGCACACAGAAAAATACACATGGATATTAGTTACACACTCTTCACTTCCAGGAAGACAAACAGTAACACACCCTTCACTTTTCCAAGTAAACGCATAGGGCGCGCACACGCATTACAGTGTGCACCACGTCTGCATTGTACTGTAATTATGCCCCGCAGTGGTGCAGTAATTACGTATGCGTATAAATAAGCGTGACACATCATAAAAACCCAATACCTTCTGGAACTTTACTTTGGGTTCCCCCGTCATGGAGCAGTGAGGCCCCCTTTCACTGAATAATGCACATTAATGCCATCATAAAGTGCACCACACCAAAGTGGACCCTGCCAAGAAGGGTGCCCACTCTCAGACATTTTACACATTACGGAGTCACTTAGAATAAGGTCATGATTTTCACTCTAACCTGGAGTGTTTGTGTTTCTTTCTTTATAGCAACTTTTTTCAATTAAGCTGCCATCTTGTCAACTGGAAGCAATTCTAGATGCCACATTTGCACATATAATCAGGCCAAATGCTGAGTTCAACATGACAGGGTTTCTTGTGAGTGGAAGATTTTCCTAGCACATTCTTTTTTACTTCTATCTTTATATGGACATGGCATCTATTTGTTGTTTTATCTTTTTTTTGACAGCATTCTTTTCCAGTATAAAAGTGTCTTTTAAGCCTGATCATTTAGATTTTTTTAATTACACACATTGGCTTCCAGTATGATACTTGTGTGTCTGAGCTGATACCAAAATGAAATTTGACCATTTGTATACTTCAGTGGATCTCTGACTGCATTTTTAAACCCCATTTACTGCCATTCCTGTTGAAACAGGGTATAGAAACATTAGGGGACATGTTAAAGTTGCTAGGTATAGATAATGGAGATGGGAGCCAGGAGCTGTTCAGAACAAAGTTATTAAGCCTGGAAAAATAGTTTCCTACAAGTCAGCGGAGGTTGTAGCCAAAACAGTTTGTTCAGTGACCACCCCCTCTCCTACAAGTGCTACATTTTGATACAGATGTTCTTTTTAACTGACATTGTCACACATTTTCAGTTACTTTCTGTAACATTTATTAAGTGTGGACAAAAAAATAAACAAACACAATGTCTCATAGATAAAGTTATCTCGGATTAAATGTGTGGGGACAAAGGACAATGACATGTAGTAAGACTGTATGGTCCTTTCAGGAGTCTAAAAGAAGGATCACAAATAGCACATCAAAAGTTAAAGAAATATGTTGTTAAATTTGCTAAATTCTATTAAAATCAGTGGATATCTGATAAAGCACACTCTGATGAATTACACAGTGGATCATCACTTCACAGTTTGTATTGCTGGATTGTTGTTCCTGTCATTTTCATGTCTCACAAGCTTGAAAAGGAGCCTGAACAGAACACAGCAGGAGTGAAATTATTCTTCTGTGGTAAACTGTTCCAGTTTATTTGTTTATTTTTCTTCAGGGATAAACAACTACTTGAGCACAAAAAACTTTTACTGCAGCAGGCTACTGCATCTTCAACTTTAAACATTTAAACAAAAATTTGTCTGTGGTGGCGTGAGGCAAACTCGACAGATGTGTCGCATGATGTGGTGAGCTAATGTATTTTATGCTGTAACTTTGTGTGTGTGTGCTTGTTTCAGATATTGATGAATGCAGCACCATCCCTGGTGTGTGTGATGGAGGAGAGTGTACCAACACCGCCGGTAGCTACGTGTGCACCTGTCCACGAGGCTACATCTCCAGCACAGATGGCTCCAGATGTGTGGGTGAGTCTCACACACGGACATAACACGTTGGCAGTATTTCTCCCTCTCGTTTGTGTGTTTCCTCACCCCCTGGCTTGCCCAAATTTTCACATCTGGATGGTAACTTCTCCCCCTCCATCACTGCTTCCTGTTAGTTGAGTTCTGATGAGTCAAGCTGGCCTGTAGACCTGTGGTCACCATGTGCAGACAAACACACTTGCACGCACTATTCAGCCTTGACAGCATTAATCCACTCTAATGTTAGTGCCCCTCTGACTCATTCACACACGTGCTGACACACAAACACTGCATACTTCACTGACATGTCCCATGAAACACTACCAGGTGTTAATCTATTCCTGCAATCCTCACTCCTCCTGGCAGCCACAGAGAAGCACAACCAGGTGTTAATATATTATTTCAAGATTAAGCTCCTAAACAGACAGCTCGGGTTTGTCCATTTAACCCTATCTGCATCACAGGTTCAGTCAAACTCCCGTCCAATTAAAAGCTCCTGTGACAACGTAAAACCTCTGGATTGCCGTAATTGAAAATACATGTTTTCTCTCGGTTCCATCTTTGGTTGTAAATTTTGTCCTATCTGTTTAAGCTATTTTCAAGTTCTAATTAAATTCATCCCCTGTCATCCATGGAAAATAATGAGCCTCTCTGTTTTTACTTTGGGAATAGTATGTTTGAGAGGAAATGGGCCAAAATTACCAGCAGTTCCCAGGGTCTCACGTGCGCCCACACGTGCACATACACAAACAGGGTGGGGGCTAGTCTCTCAGGTAGAGAATGAGCTTGCCTGTCATGTGGTGGATTGTTTAGGTTCAATGCAACAGGCATATGGTGTTGTTTTAGAAAAAAGAAAAAAAAAATGAAACCACTGACCTCAGCAGTGTGGAGCCAAGACACTCAATAAGGCGAAAAGTATGTTGATGTCTGAACATTAATTCCACCATGTGATTGTTCTCATATCAAAATTTTAGGCATTAGTTTGCTGCTGTAAGAGACTCTTTTCACTAAGATATTAGAATTATGCTGCAAGGATTTATTTTTTTATTTTTTATTAAAAGGGACAGTGCACAACTCAAACATAAATGTTACTATTTAATGCGCTGTACTAGATTAAGGCGTTAAGATAATTTGCATCTGTAGTCTCTTGACAAGTCAGGTCAAAAGAACTACAGTAAAAAACTGTAACAAGTAAAAATGTCCCGTCTACTACCTGACTTCAGGTTATGGATGCGTCATGATTTGCAGTTGGTAATCATATTTGTCCAAAAGTTATAGGATGCTTGTGGTTCTGCACCAATTATTTCTGTGTAGAAGTAGCATTGCATTATTGTCACGTTGAAACGGAAAATGGCCCTCACAAAGGTGGGGGCCTGCCGAAGCATTCAAAATTTTCCGAATTCAAGCTCAGGTTCCCAGCTTAAATGAAAAACAGCCTAATATGCACAAATAGTGTGCAAACCACAAAAAGTAAGTACTTAGTCAAAATCATAGTAAAAAGATTAATAGTGTTCATGTGAAAGGAGAAAAAAATAGAGTATGAAGACATGATGGAGGTGGTTTAGGTTTTTCAGGACAAATAGATGAAACATTGGAAGGAGAAATCAACAGGAATAATAATTAGGGTCATTACAGCCTG
>JAQLOL010000020.1:16898126-16929833 GCA_029783665.1 Naso thynnoides | reverse complement strand
TAGGTTTTTCAGGACAAATAGATGAAACATTGGAAGGAGAAATCAACAGGAATAATAATTAGGGTCATTACAGCCTGACGTGTGTTTGTGTGTGTGTGTGTGTGTGTTTATGTTTCTGTGAAAGTGGAAGACACACTGACACAGTGCTCTAATGATCCAAAGCCAAAGTTCTCCATCTGTCTGCTGTTTTGCGTGTCCATATTTTTCTTTTTTTCGTTTCCCTTTCTTCTTGTTTGCCTTGAAGAGATATGTACACGAACTCCCTCTATACTTCTCTCAGTCTCTTTTTTGGATCACCCCACAACTCATTCTTTCAACTAACAGTTCAGTGATTTGCAAAAAAAATCGCTCTGTTTACTCTGGAAGTGTGCACGTTTCCATCTCCATTTGGATTGTTGCCTTTTCTCTCACACTGTCCCCCCGGCCATTTTTTTCCTTTTTTAACTGTTTATCTCCTAAACTGAAGTGCTCTCTCCTGTTCTCCTTATCTATCTGACTGTTTCCTCTTGAGCCTATTTTTTCCTCCCATCATCTGACATCTGGATCCTGCACTTTGCGTTCTTCAGTTGTGGTTTCCAGTTGTTCTTCTGCAGTCTGCTGAAGAAAAAGAGAAAAAAAAGAGAGCACATACTGTAAAGCAGGTGCCAGACACAATCCCCATATATCCTTCCTCTGTCTCTGTCCCACTTCCAAAAGGGACAAAACTAGATCGGGAGGAAACAGAGATAAGTAAATCCAAACAAACCAGACAGGACCAGGTCGCCCCAATCCATCTTTTGGATATTCCAAGTCAGTGATCCAAAGTCACACTTGGACACAAACCTGGTGCTTGGAATTTCCCATACTGTCTGATGTCTTTGCCTTTTTTGTGGTAAATATAACAGAGAAAATTGTATTTATGGGGCACATGCATATCACATTTTGGCTTTATGTTTTAGAAGCAGGATGTATAGTGGAGGTTATTCCACGCGGCTCCAGGTGTATTGGCCTATGTTTTGTGGGATGTACTGTACTGTGGTGAAGTAGGCCAGTGGGAGCTGTTAGGGGCCTGACAGTAATCAGAGCATAATGCCTTGTGACACGGTGGAAGCTTGAAAGAAAAAGTAGACCTGTCCAGTCAGTCAGTCTGTAAAAACACCTCGCCAAATGAAAGCATATGCTTGTGTAGTGGCGCAACACTAGCCAGCAAACCACAGTCTGGATCCAATTTAAGTCTTCATCATCCTCATCAGCTCCCCCCCCTCCGGCTCTTATCCTCCACCCTCCACCCGGCCTCCAGCTTGGGCATTCCTATAGTGTGTTTTTCAATCTGCACTTTGTGTGGATTTGTGTACATTTATGAATGTATGTATGGAAGCTTATGCATGTGTATTTATCCACGTCTTTTGGACAATCCTGTGGAGATGTGTAGAAATGGATATCTGTGTGTCTAATTGCGTGTATATGTGCGTGTAATATACTCTATGTGTTCCCCAACAAAGTGCACCCCCCCATGTTCTGTCTAATTGGCAGGAATTGCTCCACATGGAACTGATTAATTCCAGACTGTTGGCTCATTAGCAAGTTAATCGACTTGTGCCCCCTCCCCCTTTTGTTTTGCCTTACTTTTTTCTCTCCCTTTCTCCCGTGAATGCACTTAAAATTCTCTTTCAAATACGTTATTCAAGTTCTAAAATAATACAGTATGCATTTTCTCCCTCTCCCGCTGCCTTATCTTCTCTTCATATTTTCTTTAAATACCAAGAAAAACCCCTGTCTTCTTCTCCATTTACTCCTTGCGCACGCTCTTTGAACCTCAGCCCCCTCTCTTGCCCCATTGACCCTGACCTGGAAAACTGTAACAAATAAGACCCCCTTTTTGAGGCCCTTCAGATTCCTGCAGTCAGTCAAGACCCCAGGCAACCTTTCCCATTGCCAGCCCATAAAGAAGCTTCCTACCCAGACACCACAGAAAGGCCAGGCCAGCCCCTCTGACTTAAAGCACTGCTGTTTGGAGAGTGGCGATTACCTGTAACCTTTTCCCACCTAAAATACAGTGCTGGTGGTGGAAAAGGCACTTAAGGTCTTGAAGTCCTGTATTTAAAGAGTAACTTCACACATGGCTGGAAAGTGGTGTTTCACTGCCCTCTCTGGCAGAAGTTCCAAGTAATAAGGGTGTAACCCTCTGACCTAGCATCACTGATCAGAATTGTTTGATGTGCTCTGTTGCAATGAGCAAAACTACTAGTGATGTCACAGTGCACTGACACATCCTGGTGTACACTGCTACATATTCGAACAGGAAATAGGGAAGCTGAACTAGCAGAGGTTAGCGAGAATAAGAAATTTCACCTTCTGCTTAGTATAAGTATCATTTAAGATTGAATGTAGGTGCACGTAGATGTGTCAAGCTATCAAACTAAATGATTCATTTTTAAATTTCATTATTAGAGTGCTGAATTACTTTACATTACCTGCCAGATATTTTATTTGGTCTGCAGTCTCTATATGAACAAAGTTAATAATTATAAATGCTTTTATGTACATATTTTGTTGTTAGTCTTTATATAAATAAATGAATGAATGAATGAATGAATTAATATTTTATTTTAATGTCTGGTCATTTACATGACCCATCCTGCGTGGAATTATACAGACACATCAACTAACAACAAACAAAATATTCCAGCACGTCAACACACCAACGTAATATCTCAATTCATCCACGTCTAAGAGACAGCATCTAAATATAGACCGCAGCCAGATAAATAAATGCATCCCAAAAGAACAGATATACAAATGTAAACACAGCCACCTAGGAACAAAAAAAATCCCAAACTGAAGAAAACAAAAAAATACATATACATCCATAAATACCAAAATGAGTAAATAAATAACTAAACATGTCCATACAGTAAAAAATTTACATCTGTTGATACTGTTTGTTTAATGTTGATGACAATGAAGGTAAATTTGTCTCTCACGGTCAGTGAAAACATAGAACACACCAAACTCAAATGTAAAATGCATAAAAACAAAAATTATCATCTTATTATTAAGACCTGTCTATTATTTTTATGTGCCTTCATTTGTGATGATCTTTTGAGTGGTAACTTATTTTGGTGCCTGCTCAGTTATCTTGTAATGCTTTTCGTTTGCCTTCAGATCAGCGGGTTGGCACCTGTTTCTCTGCTCTGGCTAATGGCCGTTGTGCTTCAGAGCTGACTGGTCAGTTCACCAAGATGCAGTGTTGCTGCGACACAGGACGCTGCTGGGCTTTGGGACAGATCCCTGAGATGTGCCCTGTCAGGGGCTCTGGTGAGTACACAAGGAAACATAATATAGGGAAAACACAAATTTACCACACATGGTTCTAACAACATCTATGCTGGCTGATCCTAAACAAAAAAAGATGAGAGATTAACTGTATATAGGGTTGATATCAAGACAGAACATTCATCACCATATTTCTCTGCTGGCAAAAAAAAATCTGTTTACACTATAGATTGTCAGTGACTTGGCATGAGCACAGAGAGTAAACAAAGCCATGAGAGCATAAACATTTCACAAGCCAAATGAGTTTAACACGGTAATGTTACACCAGCCAAGACTGACACTGTTAGAGAGAGAGGGCTTTGAGTTTATGTGTGTGTGACGGAGAGGGGAGAGTCCCCGCTCAAACTGATGGGCATGATGTCATGAGCACAAACCAAACAGAGAAAGATGGAAAAGATTTGTGTGGAGATAATGACCCATCATCTCCTCAGTCAAGCTGGAATTAAGAAAACTCCTCCACTGCGTGAGACCGTGTGATCCATAACTGATGTGTTACTGATCTTCTCTCACTGGAACCGCCAAAAACAGATGTGTGTGTTTGATTAATTGTGACTGTCAAACTCAGTGAGCAACACACTAACACAGAAACATACAGAACAGTGCTGCACGTGTATACTGTGCATACATAGACATCTACATACATGCAATCAGAACATATAGTACATGCAAACATATGTTCACTTATACTTAGAAACATACAACTAAAGAATACACTTAATTGAACTACGTGGCAAAGCTGAGTGGACTAGATCAGTTTTCTTTCATTACGTTGTCAGGCTTTGCTCCAGTCTAAGCATTTCTAAAATTAGTATCACTCATACAGTTACAGTCAATTTAATAAGAAACAAAAACAAACATCAAAACTCCTTGCAAAGTGCAGTAGCCTTTGTGAATTATATAATTCCTGGAAACAGTGAGTACAGTTCAAGTGCACACTATGGATGATCCAAAGTGCTTGTGAGTCTGAATTACTGTAATGATCCACATAAACTGTTTAAAGAAACAAAATCTTTCTTGGCACGGCTTGAGAGCTTGTGATGAATACGATCTTGCAGTGTCATGTGGGAACAAAACTTACTACAGAATGCATCCACTGACTGGTTTCTTGTATCTCTGTTTCTCTTGTAGATGAGTTCAGGCGACTGTGCATTGTGGGTGTTCCCCAAGGACACGGCTTCCCTCACATTTACCCCAACGGACAATTCCCCAGCACCAACGGCAACGGATTCAACTATGGACTCAAGTTCCCCAGTGTACCCAATGGAAATGGTAATGGAGGCATCGGTGGGAATGGAGGCTTTGGCGGCAATGGAGGAGGACCCTTGACCCACCAGCATATAGGTGAGTCACTCTGCAGATAATTATAAGCCTCTTAAATGGATGAGTTTTATTCCTGTCTTGTGTTTTTGTTTGTCTGCTGTGTTTTGTTGATGTGTTACTGTTGTGTGTTCTCAGGCACGGTGTCTGTGAACGACTCCATTGACGTGTGCAAACATTTCACCAACCTTTGTCTGAATGGACGCTGCATTCCCACACCCACGAGCTACCGCTGCGAGTGCAACATGGGCTACAGACAGGATGTCCGGGGGGAGTGCATTTGTGAGGCACATGCTCACACACACTGTATACTGTTTAAGTGTCCGCCATGCAGTGTTATTCAGTCTGTTCACATCAGCCACCCTGAGCCATATAAGCAGATACAGTGACTGTATGAAAGTTCCAGTTAAATGTTTGCACTGTGCTGCCATCTTCTGCCAAGTTAAGGAAATGTCTTAATGCAAGTTTAGGTTGATGCTTGTAGGAGAACACTGCTGAACTGTGTCTTCAGATTGTTTAAATTTTTCTCCACAGATGTGGATGAGTGTGTTAGTAATCCATGTATTAATGGAGACTGTGTCAACACACCTGGATCGTACCACTGCAAGTGCCATGAGGGCTACCAAGGAAAGCCTACCAAACAAACCTGTGTTGGTATGTCTGACTTTGTTGTTAAGTATTACTGTAGCAAGTCCTCCAAGATGTTTCTAAGCATACATGCATCACTAAAGTAATTTAAACACTCTTTTCTTAAGGCTTTGAAACACAGATTTATATGACCTGGTCTTAAAATAAACTTCATCTTTTTCTCTTTAGATATTGATGAGTGTATTATGAACGGAGTGATGTGTCGCAACGGCCGCTGTGTCAACACAGAGGGAAGCTTTCAGTGTATCTGCAACGCTGGCTTTGAGCTCACTGCTGATGGAAAGAATTGCATTGGTAAGGAGCCAACACAGAAACAGCTTGAAACTTACAAGAACTTTCAGCTTTATAAACTTGACCTGAATTCTCTTTCCGTTTCCTTACAGATCATGACGAGTGTGCCACCACCAACATGTGTCTAAATGGCATGTGTATTAATGAGGACGGCAGCTTTAAGTGTATCTGCAAACCAGGCTTTTCTTTAGCGCCTAACGGACGCTACTGCTCGGGTAAATTAATGATTTATAAAGTGCACACAGAGACCTCCTGCCAAACAGGCTGCTTCAAAATACTGTTGACAGATTTGGTGTTTTTTGAAATCATACAGATCCCTGTTTTTAATTCATTTATGCACAGTTTTGTTTCAGAAGGACTTTTTTAAACATCCCAAAGGTGCTTGTATGCTCAGTCCAGTAATAGTTTGACACATTAATTTAGTCTCTGTTGAGAGATTCTGTCTGGAGGCTTCAAGAGTAGAAGCTGTTTTATTGCAGTCACACCACAACGCAGACAGCACAGGTGCATATTCCAAATACAACTCAACCTAGATAATCCTAACTGTCCATGACCTGACTCCTCATCAAGCTGTCTGTGATGTCTGTGGCCTCTTTTCATTGTTGTATATCATGTTATTTATGGCTGTTATTCCAAAAAATTAGAGCCTTTTTTACTCTTTACAACTCATCAGTTACCTATAAGATCGGTAAAATGTCCTAACCTGCATAATGCAAGATCTGCTGAAAGTTTTTAAAGACAATTTCCTTTACCTATTGTATGCTAGGCACCTTGAATGACGACAAAAAGGCTCAAGATTAGTTTCAGTTTCATTGAAAACTTGCATATCTCCTGTTTTAAGTTATTCATGGATGGATTCTAATTTATTTACCAATTGGAATAGACTATTTAGTACAAACATCTGCCTTAGTCGTGAACAGAAGCTGACATTAGTAAATGTGCCTCATGTATCTCTTTGTCAGACATCGATGAGTGTCAGACTTCTGGCATTTGTATGAACGGCCGCTGCATCAATTCCGAGGGCTCCTTCCGCTGTGAGTGTCCTCCAGGCCTGGCCATCGATGTGGATGGGAGAGTATGCGTAGACACACACATGAGGACCACCTGCTACGGCGCCATCAAGATGGGTACATGCTCGCGACCGTTCCCTGGTGCTGTCACCAAGTCTGAGTGCTGCTGTGCCAACCCTGAACACGGCTTTGGAGAGCCTTGCCAGCCGTGCCCCTCCAGGAACTCAGGTAAAATCTTATTTCAGTCCTTGTAAATCTTAGTTCATTGTTAAGGTTACAAAGAAAAGAAAAGAGACATGAATATCCTGCTCATCCAGCTAGTTTTTTTCTTTTCATGTTTCTTTCAGCTGAGTTCCAGGCTGTGTGCAGCAGTGGTATTGGCATTACAGCTGATGGCAGAGGTGAGTTTGATGTTCATAAATGTGAATGCTTCCACAGTGCAGTTTAAAAAACCGTTCAACTAGTATTTATCTGCATTATACCTGTCCTCTTCCAGACATCAATGAGTGTGCCCTGGATCCAGACATTTGTCAGAACGGCATCTGTGAGAACCTGAGAGGAAGTTACCGCTGCATCTGTAACATCGGTTATGAGTCTGACACCAGTGGCAAAAACTGTGTTGGTGAGTCAGAGTGGATTGCGTCTATGTTTCTAAAAAAGTTAACTATGTCTCTGTCTCAAAGTAAAACTGTGTATCATCCGTTTACAGTGGCCGCTGTGGCCACAATTTAAAATTACAGGATAAAGGTAAATGCTAAGACAGTGCAACATGGAGAGTTATGTCAGGAAATGTGTTATGTTCTTTTTCAAAATTACACAGACATGTTTTGAGGACAATACTGCCTGTTTGCATGATAGTCCTTTCATTAGAATTAATCATAAACCTTAAATTGCTGTTTCTATTTTCTTACCCCTCTCTCACCTCCCTGCAGACATCAATGAGTGTCTAGTGAACCGTCTGCTTTGTGACAACGGTTTGTGCAGAAACACTCCTGGCTCCTATACCTGCTCCTGTCCAAAGGGATATGTCTTCAAACCCGACTCTGAGACCTGTGAAGGTGAGTGCACTCTCTGACACACGCACGCACACACCCTCATTCTCTCTGACACACACTCGTGTCTTTGCTGCCTCACATTCACATGTCTTTTGTTGTTTTGAAAGTCATTATGAAGTGACACTATTACCAGATGTGTTGTGTTTAGTTTCCACTTATCCTGTGGCTCACGAAAAGAAGACAAACATTCATTCTGTTTGTACCTGCCAATTGGTGATGATGTTGCAATTGAATCATCCTCTCGGCCCTGACCTTAGGTGTGTGTGTGTGTGTGTGTGTGTGTGCGCATGTTTCAGATATTAACGAATGCGTCTCCAGCCCGTGCATCAATGGAGCCTGCCGCAACGTGGCTGGGTCCTTCAACTGCGAGTGTGCACACGGCAGTAAGCTGGATGCCACCAACACCATCTGCGTGGGTAAGACGTCTGTCCTCCCAGAGGCCTGATGCAAATAGAGCAGCACAGCAGGGTCCCAGTAACAGCTTGCGTGACATAATGATTACACTTTGAGACATGAGTGTCGCTGGGAAATAACCAGTGCTTTGTTTGGAAGTGTTTTGTCCAACCATTCTAATCCAGGTTCACTCTCTGCTTTCGTAAACAAACACAGAGGTGGTTTGAGTTTCAGGGAACCATCCAGATACATTATCATCCTCAGATGTTGGGCAAAATGCCACATAAAGATGATTTACTAGATAAATACTTGCATGCATGACCTTGGTTCACGAGGAGATTGCTTTGCTTCATAGTGATCTGCCAAAGATTCAAACTGACATGTGGTATGTAAGACTCTCTGCTGAGGTTAAATATTCCACTTGTTTTTAGGTTTGTTGCTTTTGGGAAATCATCTGAGAAAGCTACAGGCTAATACAGAATACAGATGTTATTGTAGCTGAAAGGGAGAATGAGTCATTAAAAAAATACTGATACATATTGCATGAACTGGCTCTGCCAGTGGTCTACAAATTCCTCTGGTGTGGTTCACCCCTGTTTTGTGTTTTAGAGTCCATCACTCAGTGGGGAAAGAAGGAGAAAGTAAATTGCGGTTTTGTGTTTGGGTGGCCTTGTGGTTTTGGAGAGGTGTCGCTGTTATGACTGTACGCTCTGTCAGTTCATTAGGAATGTACAAGCATAAGATTAAGCATGATGATGCATAGACATGACTCACTGCTCAGTGTATAGCCAAAAACAAGTTTTATACTAAATAGGTAGAGGTGAAGGTGACATGTTGATTGCTTTTGTGGTGTATTTTGTAGCTAGTTAAAGCTACCCTGTGGAGAGTCTGACATTTTGACCAATAATGGTGCTGTGGAGTAATGTTTGGATGAGTTTTTTATCTTGTTAACTACTAGCACACATACAAAGACAATTCTGTATTTTTTAAAGTAAGAGGAAGAGCCTGAAGGCCTGAAGGATACACAAAATATGTTTTGATGAGGAACCCTGAGTGTTACATGTGTTTACAAGAAAACCCAATGGGGTATTTATAATCAAGTCTTCTCTGTTGTTACCTCGGCTCCACAGACAGTATGAAGAGTACCTGCTGGCTGACGATACAAGACAACCGCTGCGAGGTCAACATTAACGGAGCCACACTGAAGTCTGAGTGCTGCTCCACATTGGGAGCTGCCTGGGGCAGCCCCTGTGAACCCTGCGAGATCGGTCAGTTCATACATGTAGATGCTGATAAAGTTTCCCTGTGCTAGCAACTGCTAAACTGTATTTAGATCAGTGTTTAAATGAAATCCTATTACAAAAAGATCCATGACATGTTGGTTTTACATGAAACATATTCTTTCTATACAGTTACATTAAATATTTAATTATCTAAATTAATCCCTCAATCTTGTCATGTCTCCTCAGACACCGCCTGCTCTCGGGGCTTCGCTCGTATGAAAGGTCTTGTCTGTGAAGGTAAGAACTTTGATGAATTTTCATGAATTGATGAACTTTGACAAACCTGCAGTTCTCTTGTCATCCGACATCAAAGGCCATTAAATTGTTCTTTTTGTTCTTGCAATGTGCTCAGAAGTTCTCCCTGTCGATTTTTTGAAAATTGAAAACAACGTGTGCATATTTGTGTGTGTTTCACCTTGTAATTATGACTCTTAAATTGTTTTCTTCCCTGTAGACATTAATGAATGTGAGGTGTTCCCTGGAGTTTGTACAAATGGCAGGTGTGTGAACACCCAGGGCTCATTCCGCTGCGAGTGTGCTGAGGGTCTCACCTTGGACAGTACCGGACGCACGTGTGTGGGTAAGGGGACAGAACCGAAAGGACATCGCATTTAGTGAAAATGCTTTTTCCAGTGGCTGTTGTGTCATTGCAGTATTAGGCAAAAACATGATTTTATAATCTTCTTCTCTAGATACGCGTAGCGAGCAATGCTTTATGAAGTGGCATGAGGATGAGTGTGGAGAGCCGCTGCCAGGCAGATACCGTGTTGACATGTGCTGCTGTTCAGTGGGTGCTGCTTGGGGTATCGACTGTGAGGAGTGTCCCAAACCAGGCACACCTGAGTACAGAGCCATCTGCCCCAGAGGGCCCGGCTTCGCCAACAGAGGAGATATTTTGACCGGCAGGCCCTTCTACAAAGGTACCAAGTTGCTTTTATCCACAGTGCTTTGTAGCACCGTGAATGTGTTCATTTTGTTGGTAGAAACCACATCACTTAAGTGAACACCTCAGACTGCCAAGCAAGAGAATAATGCTGTCACCTCACAGCAAGAAGGTCCTGGGTTCGATTCCCAGATAGGGCTCTTCTGTGTGGGGTTTTTTATGTTGTTCCTGTGCTTGTGTTGGTTGCCTCTTGGTGCTCCTTTTTCCCCACCTGCCCACCATCAAAACCATGCAGGCAAATTTTACTGTCAGTGGTCTTAACCACAGCACAGGCTTGAAACTGGAGTCTGTTCCCGGACACCATAATCCACCGCTGGGATGGGTTAAATTCAGAGAACGGATTTTAGTACATTGTACACAGTTTAGTGTTTGGAACAAAGAAAGAATTCTTCTTCTAAGATCTAATCTTGAATGGTCATTAGTCGTTCTTAAGCAAAACTTTTAGCTAGTTAGGCGTATTATTTTGACCGTATTGTTTTTTTTTCTTTTATGCAAAAACGAAGCATTAGTGACTTTACTGATACAGTAATGAAATACATAAAGATAAAATGTGCAAGGACAGATGAAAAACATGGTGGCATGCAGAATTCAAACATGATACATGCATATAACAAAATGACACAAACAAGGGTAAAATGACTGAAAGCTTGGTCATCCATTAACATCAAAATTGCATCAAATTTGTTTGTATCTTCATGAGAATTTTATTTGATGTCTTTCTTCCCAGATGTGAACGAATGTAAAGTGTTCCAGGGTCTTTGTACCTATGGAAACTGCCGGAACACCATCGGCAGTTTCAAGTGTCGCTGCAACAGCGGCTTCGCTCTGACTGCAGAAGAGAGAAACTGCACAGGTACAAAAGACAGAGTCAGTTTTTGAATGGAGTAGAAATGAAACATTTCTGTTACAGTTAGCAAGTGGTTTGTAAGTGTTCCTTTTTTAATCTCTTTGTGTTCCAGACATTGATGAGTGCCGCATCTCTCCGGATTTGTGCGGTCATGGAACCTGTGTCAACACACCTGGCAGCTTTGAATGTGAATGTTTCGAGGGCTACGAGAGCGGCTTCATGATGATGAAGAACTGCATGGGTATGTTGCAAACAAATTCATACACAATTACACAATGCCAAATCATACATATTTCCATTACCTTCATGGTCTCTCTTTTTCTTTCTCTCTTCTTTATTCTTTCATCCCTCTTCATCCTTCTCTTCCTCTCTTCTTACAGACATTGACGAGTGTGAGAGAAACCCCCTGCTGTGTCGTGGAGGAACCTGCTTGAACACAGAGGGGAGTTACGAATGTGAATGTCCCACAGGACACTCTCTCAGCACCGATGGATCAGCCTGTGAAGGTGGACCATACAGCGCACACACGCACACACACATATATACATACATATATGTATTCATACACAGGTTAATTTGATGTTATATATCACAAAAGCTTTTGCTCATTATCCTTCAGGGACTACCGATGGAAATTAGCCTCTGGCTACTATCTGGCATATTTACATGTCAATGCTCATTAATATGCACTGTTGCTACTTACATAAATAAATAAATACAAGTCAAGTTAAGTTATACACAGTAAAACCTATTTTCTAAACATATTAGTGTTATAGCTATTCATTAGCTTGAGGGAGGCCTGCACATCCTAAATGATCACATAATTATTTTTCCTTGTTTGGTCCTAGATGTGAACGAGTGCCAGCTGAGTGACAACTTGTGCAAGAATGGACAGTGTGTGAACATGCCGGGAACATACCAGTGCTCCTGTGACACCGGTTACCAGGCCACACCGGACCGGCAGGGCTGCGTTGGTGAGTGCAACAAAAGTTTTACATCAGCGCTGGATTATAAGCATATTAAATCCATTCGTCTGTTTTCTCACCTACTTTTCTGCACCCACCTTGCCTGTTTAATTCTAATCTAATGAGACCTAGATTACTGACTGCAGGTGTTTGTTTTCAGATATTGATGAATGCACCATTATGAACGGAGGCTGTGAAACTCACTGTACCAACTCAGAGGGCAGCTATGAGTGCAGCTGTAGTGAGGGCTACGCTCTAATGCCTGACCTCAGGACCTGTGCAGGTAAAAAAAACAGTTTAAGTTGATGCTTTTTCCCTAAACTAAAGCTTTAAAGAAATGAAACCATGTCACAATATGTGTTTCTCTCCTGTTCTACAGTTTTCCTCTTAAAAAATAAGAACTGTCTGGTCATCTTCATGGTGTTACCACATATACTGTAGTACATTTAAATATATCTCTGCTGTTTGTATCAGATATTGACGAGTGTGAGGAGACTCCAGACATCTGTGACGGAGGCCAGTGTACAAACATTCCAGGGGAATACCGCTGTCTGTGTTACGATGGCTTCATGGCTTCGATGGACATGAGGACATGTATTGGTGAGAGGAAAATAAATACTCGGAATCTAATAAAACTTTGGAAACTTAAGCTGCAGTTTGTCTTATTTCACACATATGTAAATTTATTTTCTTGCCCTCCCTTGTAGTTCTGCGAACTCCTCTTTCCTGCCAGATGCATTTTAATTCAGTCTCTCAGACCTGATCCTTGGGACTTTCTCTGTCAGTCTCATTTTTTGTCACTCAAACCTCTCAAGGCCATGACGTTCACCTATTATCTGTACTTGTCCATGCCTGTCTGCCCAGATGTGAACGAGTGTGACTTGAACCCAAACATCTGTCTCCACGGTGACTGCGAGAACACTAAAGGCTCTTTCATCTGCCACTGTCAGCTGGGATACTTTGTCAAGAAGGGATCCACTGGCTGCACAGGTGCACTTACACACACACACACACACACACACACACACACACACACGAACATCAGGGGCTTAGCTGTCACTGAGATGTCTGAGCCTCTGTGTGTCCATACCTGAGTGTTGAGACAGTTCACCCATGCATACAGTAGATCTAGGTACACAGTTTTTCAAATGATAATTTATTCATGCCTCACTACTTATAGAATTAAAAACTATCCACTAAGCAAAAAGCAAAGTTCTCACATCTCTTTGCATGCCATTAATACAGGAGTACTTTACTTATAAAATACTTGCGCTGCAAAATTCTTTATGTTCTTCTTCTTGTGTTTTTAATGTTGAAAGGGAAATAGCCAATATTAACGTGTGTTTCTGCCTATTTATTGGCTAATTGATCTCCATATCTCTCTAGATGTGGATGAGTGTGAGATTGGTGCTCATAACTGTGACATGCACGCTGCCTGCATTAATGTACCTGGCAGCTTTAAATGTCGCTGTCGTGACGGTTGGGTGGGAGACGGCATCAAGTGTGTGGGTGAGTACATCTTTGCAGTATCTTAGCTGTGATTTTGTTTTAAGACCAGATAGCTTTATCTTGCTATAAAGGTTTTAAGTCCAACAAAAGGCAGAAAATAGTCTCCTGTACCCAAGAAGATTAGTTTTTTTGGTCTGCTATCAAGTTCTTTCTCTCTTTTTTTTTTCTTCCTGTAGATCAGGATGAGTGCTCTGCAGAGGACCACAATTGCAACCCCAATGCAGACTGTGTCAATACTCCAGGATCCTACAGGTGTACATGCAAGGAGGGCTTTAATGGAGATGGATTCTCCTGCTCTGGTGAGACCGCTGAAGCTTTCTAATTGAATTCTAGCTGCTGTATGTACAGTAAGCTTGATGCGCAGTAGGTTTATAACACATTGGCCTAACCTTTTTCAGACATGGACGAGTGTGCAGACAACGTGAACCTGTGTGAGAATGGCCAGTGTCTGAATGCTCCAGGAGGCTACCGCTGCGAGTGTGAGATGGGCTTCACTCCCACAGAAGACAGCAAGGCCTGTCAAGGTGCTGCACTCATTCTGTCACTTTTTATTCTCTTTTTGTTTTGCTGCTCTTGTTTTTATTCGGGGTCATTCAACTTACTTCCTCTCTCTCTCTATCTCTCTCTCTCTGTCTCTGTCTCTACCACAGACATCGATGAGTGTAATTTCCAGAACATCTGTGTGTTCGGAACGTGCCAGAACCTTCCAGGGATGTTCCGCTGTGTGTGTGATGATGGTTACGAACTGGACCGCAGTGGAGGAAACTGCACTGGTGAGTGAAGCACGTTTGTTGCTGCTCTAAAATCCCTGAGTGCAGACACAGAACAGACTCAGATAACTTGGTTGACTTTTTACATGCATTGTAAACAGACTTTTACATGCATTGTAAATAGACTTTTTACATGCATTGTATCATCATTCAAAATTCTCATTCAAGATATGGAAAAATGTATCTACTATATCTACTTATATCCTTCCTTTTTCCCTTCATTCCTCAGTCTTTGCATAGCTTACATACAAAGCACATTTAATTGTTACACGAACAAGATGTTAAATACTTAACAGCACAGAAAATATAAAGTTCAGTCATGTCAGAAAGGTGTCTGTTATCTGTTGTGTGTTGCTGAATTTGTTTGTCCCTGTGCACTGCAGACATCAACGAGTGTGCCGACCCTGTGAACTGCATCAACGGGCTGTGTGTGAACACACCAGGAAGTTATCTGTGTAACTGCCCCGCTGACTTTGAGCTCAATCCCACCGGAGTGGGCTGCGTGGGTAGGTCAAGCTCTATGCCTGTCTGTCTAACTCCATGGCAATGTTAAAATTAGACATTTTGACAACATTTGAAGAAGCCTCATGGTGCCTGTCCGTTGTTAGGGGATCCTTTGTTAAAGATGATATATAAAGTGAAAGAGAAACAGTTGTGATAATAGAAAATAAAATCACTAAATGCCATAAGACAGTGGTCTTCAACCAGGGGGTCGTGACCTAGGGGGTCCGTGGAGGTGCTGCAGGTGGTCCCCCAAAATGGTTAAAATTTTTCATCAAAATATTTTATATCTGGGAATTTTTTAAGGTTTGGACAAAATGTATATTGAGTAAATTCAATTAAAAGTAAACTCTAATATTAATGGGAAATAATAAGCTACTTTTTACGGATATGATAATGACTGAGTATAACTTAGGTTAAAAACAGTTGGCTTGTCTTGAAACGCAACACTTTTTTGCTGGTGTTTTATTTATTTTTTTTTATCTGGGGATCCCTGCTCTGTCTCTCTATCGATCAAGGGGTCCCTGGGCTAAGAAAGGTTAAAGACCCCTGCCTTAAGACATTTGTAAAATTAAACATAGTATGTGGACTTACATTGTGGGAGGTGATGTGTTATTTATCTAAAGTTCCAGTATGAAACAAGTTAGTATAATGTTTAACTGTTAGTTTTAAGGTGCTACAGTGGTGACCCTTTAAAAGAAATACCATCACCAATACACAAAACAAAATCAGCACATGGCATCGGTATTTTTAAAAAGAGAAAAAAGTGACGAGATGCAGGATCCCACCAAAAATAAATTATTGTTTACAGATGACAAATCTGAGCTCAAACACACTTTATTTTATTTATTTTCATCCTGTCCCATTAAAGTGAAGATTCAATGTATTCATACACAAACAAACGTGTGTCTTTCTTAGATACCCGTGTTGGCAACTGCTTCCTGGACATCCTTGCACGTGGTGATGGAGGAATCTCATGCAGTGCAGAGATTGGAGTTGGCGTGACCCGAGCTTCCTGTTGCTGTTCCCTGGGAGGAGCCTGGGGAAACCCCTGTGAACTGTGCCCAGCCCCCAACTCCAGTATGCACCACAGCACCTTTACTTATCAATTAATTATAACGTTTAGTGCAAAGGTTATTTATTATTTAGTATATTTATTATTTCCTCCACTATGAAATGCAAAGTCATACTGACTTACACTGTGTCTGTCCTGTCTGTAGCGGAATATAAGACTCTTTGTCCAGGAGGAGAAGGATTCAGACCAAACCCCATTACTGTCATCTTGGAAGGTAATCCGTCCAGCTTTTTCTTTTCCATGGCTGTGCTGAATCAACTGCAGCTGCTCTGGCTGCTGTACCAGCAAAACACTTTACTTAAACTCCTGTTTCAGATTCTAAAAATGCAATCTAACATAAAATCAATACATTGTTGGCACCTTCATATGTATCTAACAACGTGAATTATTGTCTAGACATTGATGAGTGCCAGGAGCTGCCAGGTCTCTGCCAGGGTGGGAACTGTGTTAACACATTTGGTAGTTTCCAGTGCGAGTGTCCAGCAGGCTACTACCTTAATGAGGAGACTCGCATCTGTGAGGGTAAGAGCCGAAAGAGAAACGATAGAAAAATATGTTTGGCATTCGCTTACATTCTGTAGATCAACTATAACGGAAAAATAACCAACCTGGTAATGTTTTTTTCTTATCTTTGTCAATTTTTTCTCACAGATATTGATGAATGCACGACCCACATTGGGATCTGTGGACCCGGTACCTGCTACAACACTCTGGGCAACTACACCTGTGTGTGTCCCCCTGAATACATGCAAGTCAATGGAGGAAACAACTGCATGGGTGAGAGGAAGAGACTGTCAAGAAAATACTCTCTTTTATCCTGTCTTCCAAACACGTTATAGTGCTGACTTTTCAGCTTTTTGATTTAACAGATTGTTTGTGTTCCTCCTTGTAATGCAGACATGAGAAAGAGTGTGTGCTACCGTAACTTCAACGACACATGTGAGAACGAGCTGTCTTTTAACATGACCAAGAAGATGTGCTGCTGCGCCTACAATGTGGGGAAGGCTTGGAACAAACCGTGTGAGGCCTGTCCAACTCCTGCCACCTGTGAGTGTCAATAAATGCACTGAAACAAACTCAAAAAAGAACAATCAAAGCATTCTTTATCAGTAGATTTTATATTTGTGTCTGACTGTCTCCTGTCATGTTTGTTTCAGCTGAGTACCAGTTACTGTGTGGTAACCAGGCTCCTGGATTCATTATTGACATCCACACTGGCAAGCCAATTGGTAAGGTTAAAACAAGGTTAAATCTGGTGCACTAAAGCACGATGCTTCCACTGGTTCAAGGTCCAGTTTGTATTAAAACATGCTGTGTTGTTGCTTTGTGCAGATATTGATGAGTGCAGGGAGATTCCTGGCATCTGTGCCAATGGAGTGTGTATCAACCAGATTGGGAGCTTCCGCTGCGAATGTCCGATGGGCTTTAGCTACAACAACATACTTCTCATTTGTGAAGGTAAAACTCAGGCTCCTCATTACATTTTCTTCTGTCTTACTCTTCTTTGTTTTCCTGTGTGTGTGATATTATGAAAGAATGTGCACATGGTGGTTTTGCAGAATCCCTGCTCTTTGCTAGTTTTGCTTCCTGTCTTAATCTTACTCGAAACACACAAAAATAAGCACACATACGTACACACACTTAAACCTTCTGACACTAGATCCTCTCTTTTGGCCCTGCTGCTGAATCACTGCATACTTATACATCTCTTACAGTACAGAATATATATGGAGTTACTGCCTGTCGACCTCTTAACAACATCTCTGAGCACTTAAATCACACCTATTGACCTACATGCGTTCATACACACACACACACACACACACACACGTTCACACATAAATACAGTTACACTCACTCACTGGCTGAGAGGCACTTTTACAAGCACTACACTCAGGGAAGTTAATGCTGCCTTTCCCTCAGTGAATTATGCCCTTGTAAAGACAGGTATAGTGGCTCTGAATGGGAGTACCTTCCTGGACCTTCAATCATCCAGAACCTGCCAGCCACTGTCTGAACTGTACCAGAGCCAAAATGGAACCATTGTGTTTTCTCTCCTGCAGACTGCCTGCCCTGACCAGACAGTTATGAAGCTTGTGATTGATGTCCACTGTTTCTCTGTCTTTTCCTCCTTTGTAGATATTGATGAGTGTAACAGTGGGGACAACCTGTGCCAACGCAATGCCAACTGTATCAACATTCCAGGCAGCTACCGCTGCGAGTGCTCGCCAGGCTTCAAACTGTCCCCCAGCGGGGCCTGTGTGGGTGAGTCCAGCCTGTCTGTCAAGCCTGACAGGAGTTTGCCATCTTAAAACACCAAGGAGGTGGACAGATTGACTGACTGTGGTGGTGATGTGAGGAGAATGTAAAAAAAAATGAACATCTCTTGTTCAGGGAAAGTTGTTAGATGTTGCAAAGGAGCAGCTTTTTACCACTTTACTCCAGGCTTTGACGAAACCCAACACTAGTTGAGACACAAGTTATACCAGACTTTCAGAAACAAAGAAAACATGAGTCAAATTTTGTAGTCAAACATTAGAATTTGTAGCTTCTACAGGTGTAATGATACTTTTTAATAATGATATGATGCCTATTATAATATATGGTTGGCGATACGAAAAAAGGAATGATAAGATACCATTAAATAACTGAAAATCGCAACTGTGAAGGTGTTTTTTGTTTTTGTTTTTTTGCGAAAAATAGAGGAAAAAAACATGCCTGGAAAAGCATGATACACTGAACTACACAAACATTTAGTGCAAGGCCTCTATTCAGTCTGTGTGGACCGGAAGCATGGACTCAAAATCTCTTGTTCTCCAACAGTCAAACTATTTGAAATTTGCAGCCCTTTTCAATGCATTTAAACTTGTAATTTCTGTTTCTCTTTCAGACCGAAATGAGTGCACGGAGATTCCTAATGTGTGCAGCCATGGAGAGTGTATTGATACGCAGGGAAGCTATCGTTGTCTCTGCCACAATGGCTTCAAAGCTACTAGTGACCAAACCATGTGCATGGGTGAGAAGCACAATCTAAAACTAGACTTACACACACAACACTGCGTTGCATGTAATTCTGCAGAGCAAGTCTCACTTTATTATTTAAATATTTTAATTTGCTCACCCACTCTAAATGTTTTTCTGTCTGTGTGTGTTTTAGACATCGATGAGTGTGACAGACAGCCGTGTGGTAACGGGACCTGTAAAAACACAGTGGGCTCCTATAACTGCCTCTGCTTCCCCGGCTTTGAGCTCACACACAACAATGACTGCATGGGTGAGGATCATTTACTGTTGTCGTCTGCAAAGGTCAACAGCACTTTTAAAGGTTAAAGTCTCAACACAGTTTAAGATGTCATACAGTTAAAAATAAAAGCTGTAAAATCCAATAAAAACAGTCTGCCCTTTTCTGTAGAAGTGTTACATCTGGACAGGCATGAAATAAAAATAAGACATAAAATCTGACTGTGTTTTGACTTTAGTCTGCTTTGTAAGGAAATATATCAAAGTCTGTTTTAAATGTGTCTGTAGACTCTGACAGTGTTTGCTACACAAGCCAGTCTTTCAGACACTATGAAAGCCAGGAAAAATACAAATTTCCTTAAATTCCTAATCCTTTCAATGTTTACCTTACAGACATTGATGAATGCAGCGCCCTCCAGGGCCAAGTGTGCAGGAACGGACAGTGTATCAATGGACTCGGCTCCTTCCAATGTCTCTGCCATGAGGGCTATGAGAACACTCAGGATGGGAAGAACTGTGTTGGTAAGTCAGTGATCGAATATAGAGAAAAATAAGAGCATGGTGATATTTTATAGACTTTGATGCAGTGTAGTTTCTCTGGCGTGCACAGCATTCTCATGTTTTTTAATTGTCCCATTTTCCACAGATATCAATGAGTGTGTGAGTCTGCCCGGCACCTGCTCTCCAGGAACTTGTCAGAATCTGGATGGATCTTTCAGATGTATCTGTCCCCCTGGTTATGAGGTGCAGAATGACCAGTGTATAGGTAAGACACACACAGATATGTGGAAAGGCACACGTAAATACAAATTAAATGCTCGACCAAGCCACACACTCACATATACATGACGTTTCTTCTCACCTTTCTTCCTCCTTTCCTGCCCTCTCTTACTGTCCCTTCCCAGATATCAACGAGTGTGAGGTGGAGCCCAACATCTGCCAGTTTGGCACCTGCACCAACACCCCCGGCAGCTTCCAGTGCACCTGCCAGCCGGGCTTCGTGCTCTCTGACAACAAACGGCGCTGCTATGGTGAGTCATTCTGTAATTTAACAGATGGTCTTGAGTAAATGTGGTAATCTAACCTAATTTATCAGCCTTACTAAGGTGGAGGTCGTTCACATTGTGTGTCTCAATCAGTTACTGTGCTTCTGCGGTAATTCAATAGATTTGAATAAATCTTTTTTTTCGTTTTTTTTTTTTTTAATGCAGATACAAGAGAGAGCTTCTGCTTCACCAAATTTGAGGCTGGAAAATGTTCCGTCCCCAAGGCTTTGAACACCACCAAGGCCAAGTGTTGCTGCAGCAAGATGCCTGGTGAAGGCTGGGGACTTCCCTGTGAGCTGTGCCCACGAGAGACCGAGGGTGTGTAACACAGACACACACACACACACACACACAGAGAGACCTCTAATTAAGACATGCACTTGCACAAAAAAGATATTCGTAAAATAATGAAGTTGACCTTTTTCTTTTGATGTGTCTCCAGCTGCGTTTGACACTCTGTGTCCCTACGGTCACGGAGCTCTACCTGGACCAGACAACGCTCGTGAAGGTGAGTGCTACAACACTGATCTAATCCCTCGAATCTGAAGCAAATTGTGGAGGTCTGGCACTGTAAATGTTTAAAAATGTGCGTAATTTCTCTTGCTTCTGTACACCTGACATTTGTCTAAAATGTAATGTGGCTGAAGGAACATTTATACATTGTATTAGGGAGTGAGATAAGATTAAGAAATTCTGCGGGGTGGTGATCAGTACAATCATTATGAATATTCAGTTAAATTCCAAGATGATATTGCTGCATGTGAATCCAACAGACTTTAACCTGAGAACCAAAGAATGTAAAGGGAAATTGAATGAAAACTTTTTACAGGAGGCAGAGTTTCCCTAAAGTTAATGCTTAGATCAGGAACAGGGAGCAGTGTATAACTAATGTCAGTGGAGAGAACGATATTAAACAAGTTGGTTCTTAATGAGGGAATCTGCAGAACATTCAGTGATTTCATAAAAAGTAGTTTTCCCTGGAAGGGATGGAGGAATAAAATTTTGACTAAATATTACCTTACTTTGTTAGAGGTCACATAGAAATGTTTGACTGATATTGTCCTATGCCTCATATTGATTTTGGCTCCGAATGCAAGGGAGATGTTCAGAGAGAGAATAAGTGGGTGTGTGGTAGGATGTGGGATGTGGGTGATGTATTTGTATTTGTTAAAATAAAAGCTAGCAATGTGATATACTGCATATTATACAGACGTTTGTAGAGTGAGAGAATCAATAAGAACATTGTTCAAAATAATGCTTTCTCTCCCTCTAGATATGAATGAGTGTCTGGATAACCCAGGCATCTGCCAAAATGGTATCTGCATCAACACAGACGGCTCATTCCGCTGTGAATGTCCCTTCGGATATAACCTGGATTACACTGGAGTCAACTGTGTTGGTGAGATGGTTTTTAAAATTTAAATGGACAATATCTAACTTGTAATGATAATTACTGCTTAACAGGCACAGTAGCTGTGGAATCACAGGAGAAGAACTGACTACCTTCAGTATTTGCAGGGCCTCTTTTTAAGAGCTGTGACCTCTTGGATTTTTATTGCTAAGTCTCATCAGTCTTATCACCCAGTCTGTTGTGTTTTCTCCCTGGCACCAGTAGCTCCAGAGTGCATTACAGCCTATTCTATTTTTGGACTAACATTTAAGCTGTTAATGAGTACCTTTAAAATGTCAGGTACAATATAAATATTTCATAGGTTTTAATTCCCCGGTGTCCCTGCTCCTCTCCAGACACTGACGAGTGCTCCATAGGAAACCCATGTGGAAATGGAACCTGCACCAATGTGGTGGGAGGTTTCGAGTGTTCGTGCCAGGAAGGCTTTGAGCCTGGACCCATGATGACTTGTGAAGGTCAGTCATTCACACTGCAACGATTGCGCACATTTGCACAGGTGCTGTTATAGCCTGCATCATTTAATTCGATTTAAATTAAACTCAAACTAACCTTTCATCTTTTTTGATTCCAGATATCAACGAGTGCTCCCAGAATCCTCTGCTGTGTGCCTTCCGGTGTGTCAACACCTTTGGTTCCTATGAGTGTATGTGTCCTGCTGGCTACGTTCTGCGAGATGACCAGCGCATGTGCAGAGGTGAGAGGGCACTGTTTGTAAACTTTGACTTTTATCGGTTTCTCTCGTCATCTCTGATTTTTCTCTCCGTTTCTGTGACCATAGTGATTCTTTGACACCGAAGAAACAGGATTTAATAGTTTTTGTCTCAGCTGGCTGTTTTACTTTTACCCACTGGCTGTCTCTCATTGTTCCCCACCAGACCAGGACGAGTGCTCTGAGGGTCTGGATGACTGTGACTCCAAGGGTATGACCTGTAAGAACCTGATTGGTACCTTCATGTGTATCTGCCCTCCTGGCATGCAGCGCAGACCAGATGGAGAGGGATGTATGGGTGAGTAAAAACAATTTCTGCTGCTATTACTGAATGTATCTGCATCCCCACTCTCTTCATCCTCCTGTCCTTTGCTCTGTGCACTGGCAGACCTTAATGAGTGCCGTGCCAAGCCTGGCATCTGTAAGAACGGGCGCTGTGTCAACACAGTGGGAAGCTACCGCTGTGAGTGCAATGACGGCTTTGAGCCGAGCTCCACTGGAACCGAATGTATCGGTAAGATCATTACTGATGCATAACATCTTGTCACACTTAGAAATTCTGCTTTTACTCCTGCTTTTAATTCAGTTGACAAATTACATGAATTAGCAACCAGGAGTCCTCAGTTTCATCTTTTATCATAAATCCCAATCACACCTTGTGTCCCCCTCTCATCTTTTCCTTCAGACAACCGAAAGGGCTACTGTTACACAGAAGTTCTGCAGACAATGTGCCAGCAGTCATCCACCAGCAGGAGCAGCGTAACCAAGTCTGAGTGCTGCTGCAACACCGGTCGAGGCTGGGGATCACAGTGTGAGCTCTGCCCACTGCCTGGCACCGTACAGTACAAGAAGATGTGCCCACTTGGACCTGGTTATACTACAGACGGCAGAGGTGAGTAGCACAGCAATAATACAGGACAATGTTATAAATTAGAGAGAACCCTTTAAATTAAACTTCTTTGCTTTTCTTTTGTTTTAATCTGATTCAACTTAATCAGCTCAATCTCTTAAAGTCTTTAAAAACGCAGAATAAAAAGAGGTAAGTCAAGCAAGTTGTGGTGCATCAAGTTAAATGCAGACTGTCATAAAGGAGTTTAATAAGACAGGGGGCTCTTTGTGTTTGGCAGTGTGAGTATCTGTCTGTCCAGATCCATTTCCAAAATGTCTCTAACCTTCCAGACATCAACGAGTGCCAGGTGATGCCAGATCTGTGTCGGAACGGTCAGTGCATCAACACTATCGGATCCTTCCGCTGTCACTGTAACGTCGGCTACAAAACTGACTTCACTGCCACCTCCTGCGTTGGTATGGCTGATCTTTGTCATGTTTCTGTGGATGCTGAATATTGCTCCAGAGATTTCAGAATTTTGTTGTTAACACTTGGCTCAGGCTACACATATTTCCTCACAGCTTCTCTGTCCATGTTACTTATTTTTCCCATATATTTATTTCAGATATGGATGAGTGCGCTCTGTCTCCAAAGCCCTGTAACTTCCTGTGCAAGAACACAGAGGGCAGCTACCTCTGCTCCTGCCCCAGAGGATACAGCTTGCAACCAGACGGAAAGACCTGCAAAGGTGGAGGCACTACTGATGTATTTGTTAGCTATTTTATAACTTCACAAAAACTGTAAGATGTGATTAAGTATTACTAGTAGCTATATTAGCAATATTGTTTCCTTCAACACATTGATAGTTTCTGACATCTGTTTATAATTTTCTTGTGTTACAAATGAAATTTGATTTCATATAATTTCTATAAACAAGCATTATTACTTTAAGGTTTCATCCCTCTTTGGAATTTGGTTTCAGGGGACATTAAACTCTTTTTTCGTTCCCCTTAAGATCTGGATGAATGTTCGACTAAGCAGCATAACTGCCAGTTCCTCTGTGTCAACACCATCGGAGGCTTTACCTGCAAGTGCCCCCCTGGCTTCACTCAGCACCAGACGGCCTGTATTGGTGAGTACAAGACGGGAATTTTCCACCAAACTAGCTCTGCATCCATTCAGGATTCTTGGAACTGTGGCTCTCTCCAAACATACAACCTGTAATTACACCAGTTTTTAGTGAAATTCCTCAAATCAGTGATAGATCGTCAACACATGGTGTTGCACATTGCTCAACAACTTGTGAAATTTGACAAACTCACTTCAGTTCCAAAGGAAAATCTATGTTTTGGCTCCCGCCACGAACCTTTTTTTTTTTTTATTGTAATGCTCAAGTCACAGTTTAAAATTTGATAAGCAAAGTAGTAAGGAACCAATTCAGTAATGGTTAAAAAGGTGAAAATATATGTAGTGTCCAAAGGATGAACAAAAACCAAGACATCCTTAATTCATAGATTCAATAAAATCTCAATGACTTTTTGTCTCCTCTCTTTGCAGACAACAATGAATGTGCCGCTCAGAACAGTGTTTGTGGTTCCCGTGCCTCTTGTGTCAACTCACCTGGAAGCTTCAGCTGTGAATGCTCTAAAGGTTTCACCTTGGACAGCACAGGCATCGAGTGTGAAGGTGAGTGGACACAGTAACTTTTACATTTAGTTAAATATAGTTTAGAGAGGCAGCTCGTGCGCACAGGGTCTTTTTTGATTAGGTTGTTTAAGCAGACACAGCCATTCCTACAAGTAAAATTATTAAATGTTTTTTGTGTGTTTGTGTTTTCACTCAGATGTGGATGAGTGTGGCAGTAACCACCGCTGTCAGCACGGCTGTCAGAACATGCTGGGAGGTTACCGCTGTGGTTGCCCGCAGGGCTACGTGCAGCACTACCAGTGGAACCAGTGCGTCGGTGAGTTACATGATTCTGCTTGTGAACTGACAGCAGTGAACAAAAAAAAAGGAAGGTACCAGGACATGGTAGCAACTTCATTAGGGTATTGTCTCGATTTCCAAACAGGTTTGTTATAAGACAAACCTGATAAATTAGGCAGTTAGTATAAATTCATCTAAAAAAAAATATCTACAAAAGTAGAAGTTTGGGATTAATTAAAGCTGTTGATCATGTATTATTTTAACTTATTAATATAAAACTGTGTTATTCTGGGATAATAGAACAACAATGAAAATTGAAAGTATCATAATATTTACACCTACCCATGTATTTCCGAACACTAAAATAGCCATGCACATTTTTCTGTTTCACAAAAGGTGATTTTTCTATGTTCACTGTTCTAAGTCATGTGAAAAAAAGGTAATAAAATGACTGTATTTCCAAAAACAACTTGATACTTCTCTAATGTACTGTGCATAAAAGCATGGATCAGGAGAGAAATATACTAAAGCATTAACGATAAAGCAAAAGTTTGCAAAAAAAAACATGTTTTTCCTTGTGATGGAAGAACTGTCAAAACGGTGTTATCCATTAGCATTACCATTAACTTTGAAATAAATTGCCACAAAGCTCATACTGTTTTATCTGATAAAACACTGAGCTTCTCTTTTCTCTGCAGATGAAAATGAGTGTCAGTCAGGATCAGTGTGTGGCTCTGCCTCCTGCTACAACACACTGGGCAGCTTCAAGTGTGTGTGTCCCTCCGGCTTTGACTTTGAGCAGAACGCTGGCGGCTGCCAAGATGTGAATGAATGTAGCACAGGTAACAACCCCTGTATCTACGGCTGTTCCAACACTGACGGAGGCTACCTCTGTGGCTGTCCTGGAGGATTCTACAGAGCCGGACAAGGGTGAGGGAACGCCATTACAAAATCTGATTCAAGCAACTCATCACATTTTTCAAGTGTAATATTTGACCACGTTTTATGAATTAAAAAAGAATTTTCTTTCCCTTTTTTCAACATACTAACCTCTCTTTTTCATTTTTCGCTTTTATCCAGTCACTGCATAACAGGCTCAGGTTTCCCCGGCCAGCTTTCAGAGGGTGATGAGGATGACAGTCTCTCTCCTGAGGCCTGCTACGAGTGTAAGATTAACGGAGGTGGAAAGAATGGACGACACAGACGCAACACAGATGAAAATGAGATCAGTCAGGTACATGAGTTGATAAACTGCCTCTTAAAGCTTGTCTCAGTTCCTGTCTGTTTCAGGGTCATAAGTTATGTTTCTAATGACAAACTTCAGATGCTTTTTTGCTTTTTTTTTGTTTTTTTGTTTTTTTTTCTTGAGTATTTCCATTTTATGCAGCTTCACTTTTCTACTTCACAACATTTAAAGGCAGGGTTTTATAGTATTTTTGCACTGTTACATTTATCTGCCAGCTTTAGTTGCTAGTTACTTTTCAGATTACAATTTTAAATATTCTTCCTTTGCAGTGAAAACCATGAATGTCCAAATGTGTTGCCTTAAAATGAAAAAGTGATGGATATAGAATGATGACCATAAACATTTAAAGCAATAAAATGCCAAATACAAATTACTGCAGCAATTATATAAATTCGAGAATTTTATCCAAACAAATTGTAGTGATAAAACTGATAATAACTTATTTTTGGGAGATTTTTTACTTGTGGAACATTTTTTAGTGTGGTATAAGTACTTTTACATGAGTAAAGGATCTGAGTTCATCCTCTGATATCTCAGTGTGTGAATTTTCTGCTATCTCATCTTTCACCTCCTTCTGTCTGCCCTCTAGGATTCCACAGTGAGCATGGCCAGCATGGACACACAGGACTCCATCATTATGAACATTTCTCGCTCCTCGCTGCTCAACAAGGAGCCTCTGCTTGAGCTCCTGCCTGCCCTGCAGCCCCTGGAGAACCATGTACGTTATGTCATCACCCACGGCAACTCTAATGAACACTTCCGCCTACTGGAGCGCCGTGATGGGAAGAGTGTGCTCCGGCTCGGCAAGAGGCCGCCTCCACTGGGATCCTACCGACTAGAGATCGCCAGCCTGCGGCTGTTTGGGCCCCGCAGACTACACCAGCTGGAGGAGCAGCACGACAGTGACTACCTACAAGGGGAGATAGGAGACGCCCTGCGCATCAAGCTCAACATCCACCTGCACTGAGCTCAGAGTGTGCTCGCTATCCTGTCCAGGACTGATTCCTAAAGCCTTTGAGTTTTAACCTGCCCTTTAATACAATAACTCCTCCCCTCCAGCTCCTTCCCGTAGGGGTCATCAAGGGCTATGAAAGACTGACTCAATCAGCCCAACTCCACCACCACTTGGTTACTGTTTATTTTATTATATGTTCATGTTTTGTGTGTGTTTTTTTTTCTATGACTACACTTCCTCTTGCGCCCGTCCACTTGAACCCGACCCAGCACTCATTCTCCATTGAGAGAGCCAGTGGTGGAGGTGGCAGAGAGGTGCCCTTGTGCTTGGATCACAGCCCCATAATAAAGACAAGCTGGCAGTCAGACAGAGTCCATGAAGCACTTTTGTAGAGAAGCAAAACAAGAAAAGACTCAAAAGAGAGGTTGTTATTAGAGTGCTGAGAGTTACCAAAACTGTCTTTATGTGGTAGTATTTACTTCATAGATCCAAACTGATGTCTTTTTGTTTAGTGTTATAAAGAGCTAATATTAAGACTAAAGTTAAGTGGTCAGGTGCCATTAATGTGGTCCAAGGACTTTGTCACCTCTCTGTGATCTTGGTAAAAAAAAAAAAAAATCACAACACTGGGCAACGTTTTTCACGTCTGCCCCTCTCAGTATTGTAGTGTGTCATTTAATGTATTTGTGCTGTTTGAATAATGTTAACACGAAGGACTGCAACATTTACACAGCATTTCAGGTTCTTTTAGTCCATAGAGGTCTGTTTTGTAGCTGAATGCCAACCGATTTTCAGATGAGAGAACAGCAAGCTGTGTTCTGCTCTGATGTGACTGACTTTTGTCCTGTCTGCGGGCAGCGGCAAGCAGGGATTAGCGTGTTTGCGTGTGTGTGCTGTCATGTTTGGTTACCTCAGCGCTTCTCTCCGAGTAAGGACACCATGCTGTGATGCCAACTTTACAACATAAGAGGGTGCTAGTGTCGTTTAGCTTCCATCATGAGCAGGGAATACATCAGTTAGTAGCTCATAGAATTAAAAGAAGATAGATCACGTTTGTATTTAAACTTGTAGGGATTAAGACTTCAGGTGCGCTGATTCTGGACCTGAGAGCCAACTTTTTCCTATTAAGTCCAAAGTGTGTCTCCCATGCCGGCTGTCAGAGGCTTGTAGCTTCTCTGCATTTTAACTTCTCAACATTAAGTCTTCAGGAGAACAGAGACGCCGCTGACAGCCGGTGATGGGAGGCCAGACTTGACCATAAGCTGACTTTCCCTAAGTTCTTTAACTTGATTGTGAGCTTTGATGTCTGAGGTCTTTGCCTCATTTACAACACAAAGAGACGCCCAGCTACAAACAGTCACAGTCTCAAAGGTACTGTACGTGACATGTCAGCATTACCCAAGCTGTAACTAAAGATGGTGCTTTACAGTGAAAGTGCACGCACAGGTGAACACGAAACCTCACACAAAAAACAACAAATAACTGTCAGGTCATCTTTCATTTCTCATGATTTTTTTTTCTCTCTCAAAGAGAAAAAAGGTGCTAAATAAAACCATCTCGCTGTACAAAGAAGTGCAGTCTTGAATCTGGATTGCAAAAGTGACTTTTTTTTTTTTTTTTGCTAGGATTTATTGTTGTAATGTATGTCTGTCTTTTGTATTGTCTCAGTGCTGAAAAAACATTATTATCAAACATGCTTTTGAAAATTAAATTGTATATTTTTAAGTGAAATGTAGATTTTTTTAAAATGTCAAGGCTGCCACAGACAAGTACTCACCGTAAACCCAAGATTGAAGGCAGTCAGTGCTGTCGGCTTTGTTCTGTTCAGATGAAAAGAAGCAGCAAATGCAGCCTTGTATTTGTTGATCACTGACTGTATTGTTTGAGACCACAAATCAGCCATTAGACTTAAAGATAATTAACATTCCCATCATCTATTATCTCGTACAAACTTACACTGTCTGTAAAATGCCAAAGGGATCAATGCAAACCTGACCACCTGCAGCTTGGATCTATAGTGCTGAACAGTACTCTTCTTCTCCTAACAGTCAAGGTTGCTGCACTGTCCCACAGCCGAGGCAATGTTTATCATACATAACCATTTTTCTAACCTGGATCCTTTGTATACTTTGTATCTTTAATGACAGTTTGTAATTTTTTTTTTAAATTTGCCACTATGTTTTTAAAAAAAGGCAGTGTGTTGTGTGTGATTACTGTAACTCAGCTTCAGTGTCAAACTTGAAACAATACTGTCATCATCATCTGCTTGCATTGAAATACTGTATGTGCTTTATACTTTAGAAAATAAGGAGCCCGTTTCGTGAGCCTGACGCTTGAGTCCAGCTGAAAGCTGAAATGACAATCATCCAGTCGCACCACATCTACAAGCTAAGGATCAATAAATCAGCCATCATGGATCATCTTTAATATCCCGAATGATCGGCGATCATCTTTGCTCAAAGACAAAAACCAAAGATTAATGTCACCAAATGGCTGTCTGTCAAAGTAGAGTGATTCACATAATAGTGTAAACTTTTGTCCAGTGACATTAATGACAATAAAGTATTGTGGGTTATATTTTTAAATCATGTGTACTGAGTGTTATTTTTTTTTGTGTGTTAAATGTCCACGGATCACAAAAGTGACACAAGGTAACATATAAGTAGTAATCATTTTATTTCATCTCCAACATGAACAATTCGGACTTTCCACACAGTCCAGCTATCAGTGGAAATTTGGAAGAGTAACTGGAGAAGAAAATCCTTTTTCTTGTAGTATTTTCACTGTTTCAACCCAGTGTATCAAAAACAAAGCAGATAGTCAGAAAAATATGTAATTAAAAAACACACAAAAAAGCAAAGCTACCTGCTTTGCCCTCTAAGACGTGGCTGCATAACTACCTTGAAAATCCACAGTCTAAAGATTGATACAGGAAGAAGAGGAGGACAGAGAGATAGCAAAAAGGAGACTCTCAAACTCGAGTCGAGAATAGAAAAATAAAGCTTTCTTTTGCCTAAAGGTTGCTGTTTGCTTCATCACCACACTCGGCAGGCTGACTAAAGCAAAGGACACAACCAGTGAACATAACGTCTACTCGCATTAATAAGAGATTATATAGTTTCAATATGGCTTCTCAGTTATAGACACAATAACACGCGAAACACAGACAAAATGTTATGGAGACAGACTACCTGCTTGCCTTTAAAAGCATCTGAAACTGCAGTGCTGCTCCAGGATCAGTGTCCAAACTCAAAGACAACGTGAGGATTTGTGCTCCTTGATCAGCACTTAACACTTAGATGCTTTACAATGGACGTTAGTTCATTAAAGGGGCATCTGCTTAAGTGTAAACTACTTCATGTAAGTACTGCCTGTGTCCTCATCAGAAATGTAGCTTTGAAGTTATAAACTATGTTTTCAGTGAATGTCTTTTTTCCAAAAATGATATTGTGTTTTCATACCGATAAGCTCTGGAGTTTGGAAAAACTAGCCCTAAAGTGATGCAATGTGGTAGCATGTTCGACTAGTACAGCAGGTCAGGTTAAGGCAGCTGTGCAGCTCATTATTTCTCTCCCTTATGGTTCAACATCTGGGTTTGGGTGAGTGTTAGGCTCACAGGGATGCCAGTTGTCCGCATGCCTGTTGGTGAACCGTACTCTTTATGGTCACATAGCATCCTCCAGCCTCATATTTACACCAGTACAAGCTGCAATACATTGAAATATTCTCCAGCTTTTGATAAAACAACCTCTTGGAGTGCATTTAAAATTTTATGCACCAGTACCGTCCATTTCCACATCTAATTAGTCAACGCTCTTATTCTTTCTATGTGCAATGAAACATCCTGCTTTCCACCCTACACCAGTGCATAATCAAACTGGCCCCTTTCCAGCCCCTCCTTGTGGTCAGTCCAGGATGATGCAGGCATGCGGCTGTAGGGGTCCAGCAGGATCCTGAAGCACCTGACCAGCAGGAAGATCAGGAAGAGCATGAGGAGGCCCACGAAGGCCAAGGCGGTACGCTGCTCGTTGTCCACCCCAACCAAGGCCAGAGGGGGGCTGCTGCTGCCACCGCCATGACTGCCAGGGAGGGAGGAGCTGGCTGGGGACAGCAGCAACTCGTAGTCGAGTGTGGGCACATCGTTCATCCTCCACGGGGCCCGAAGGCAGGGCTTACACACTGACTGGATGGTGGGTGTATTGGGGGGAGGTGTGGAGAAGGAAGGGAAGGCGTTCATGGGGGGTGATGCAGGAGGAAAAGCCAAAGTGGAGATTCAGAGTTGGTTACGAGGCTTAATAAGAAGGCAATTTACAAGTTATGTATGGCAGCCACTGTTGTTGGGTGAAGAGCATGTGGTCTAAAAAAGAAATTAGGTTGCCTAACTTAGCAGGCTGTTAACAATGAAGAAGACTGCAGAACAATC
>JAQLOL010000020.1:16854203-16877942 GCA_029783665.1 Naso thynnoides | reverse complement strand
ATGTTTAACAGTGTGACTGTGTGTGTGTGTGTGTGTGTGTGTGTGTGTGTGTGTGTGTGTGTGTGTGTGGGCCAGTACAAGACATCCTTGCTGTTTAGAAAAGCTAAGCAGCGCAGGTGTAAACACAATTAAGTGTCCAGTTTTTAAAGAAGGTGAGACACAACAGCACACTCTAGCTATGTTGTCATTTTCATACAGCTTTTTTGATTTTGTGCATCACATGAAATCCATTGTCTACTTTTGCTTTTAAAAGTGCAATTCATTGATTTAGCATTGGACTCCTTCAACACTCAGACTTGCAATGCACAGTTTTTTTTTTAAAAGGACAAAAAAAATTGCAACAGATTAAAAGATATTTGATTTCTTATTGCACACTTTCTTTCCTCCCTCCTTGTCAGAAACTGGTGCCAACATTACCCGCAATGCAACTAATATTGCAGACAATTTGATCTGAGATTCAGATGTGCTATGCGTGAATGACTAACGTAACTTTGTACTGCTAACCTCAGGCAGAGATGAGGAGCGGGCTATAAAGCTTCGGTAAATTCTTCTTTATGGCACACAACAGTATGTTTATTTTTATTTTTTCTTTTCTTTTTCATTTGGAAAATCGTCGTCATCAGTATCAGCCAGACTTGAGTGACATCACTTGAGGCAGATTTTTCACAGCCACAAAAAGACTTCAAACAACCTTTTTTAACACATACAGTAGCACCCAAAGACCTGTAAACAGACTTTGTGGTATAATAAGGATGCCGTCCCATTTGACAGCCATAGATCAATATCTTGAGGCTGTCCATCACTAACCATTCATCCATGATGGCATGATGGGAAAATGAGTTTTTAATGAGACAATAGCTCAACCCCTGACCTTGGTAACAGCTTTCTGAGGATTTATTCTTTATCCCCAGGGATAGTGTGGTGTAGTTAAAAGCATGGTCTTAGTTATTCATAAGAGCTTTAATTATGCAACTGTCGTAAACAGTCCTTGTGTACAGTGACAAGTTTCTGTTGACTTTTTAAATGCTTGATGTGATTCTGAGCCAGGAGACATTTATTACTCCAAAATTCAAACCAACATGATGGATGAATGTTTGATATCAGCTTTGGAAACTAAGTGTAAAGTTGTAAAAGTCTGATCACGCAGATGAAATAGACAGTGATTGGAGGTGTGTCAGACCAGGCTGCCAAAATCATTTTGCACAGCGACTCACAGTGTAATTTTCCTTCTCAGAGAACAAGAGCGAGAGCAAGTGAGGGAGAAGGAGAGAAGGGGAACGACTGGTAGGAGGAAGGGGGGGTGAATTAAATTAAAATGAGAGGACACTTGGTTCAGATAACAGAATCTGATGGAGCCCGCTGACTGATGATGCACCGCTTCAGATTTTCTCCACACGATTAGCATCGCCAGAGGATTAATTCTGGCTGCACATAAAGTGATTGATCATTTGTATAAATTAATGAAACAAATAATAAATATATTAATAAAGAATGAGGAATAAGCCTTGCCAGAAAGGCAACCAGCCATGCTGCAGCTATGCATCACTCTCAAATTTTTCACGTGTATTTTTTAACAAGATATGCCAACAGAAACACACACACACACACACACAAAACTCTTTTCAACACTTAGTGGATTTTCTCATGGGGACTCACTCAGTGCACTGGAGTCAATGTGGCATGCTTAACACTTGGGTTTTTCACTTCAAACCAATAAGTCAATACCATCCTTCTACCTGTGATTACATTGACGAGGCCAGAGGTCAATCTTCTCTCATCCATGAAACACATTGAGGTATTGATGGCAAAAAAAACGCCTTGCAGAGTTACACCTCCACCAATGAAGATATCAGGTTTTGATTAGCTGAGTGATGACTCATAGTGCCCTTCTGCCAATCACTCGATGCCCACTGTCACTGGGGTGGACTCCAGTATTCCCGACCACAGAGCTCAACATACAGGGAAATTACATGTACAGGTCAGCTTCAGTACTGCTCTGCTTCCAGTCTGCATTAAAAATGTCATCTTCATCACACTGACTTCACATCAGCACAGTGAAGAAGCAATTACTGGCCTAGCTGGTGATGATAGCTAACTAATGAAAATGGAAATTCCCATGTAATTATGACTATTTTCCAAAATGAAGTAATGGTGAAGTGGGGAATGTGAATAATTACAAGATCCTTCATTCACACATTTTTGTCCCATGCTAATCACGGAGTGGGGAAATTTATGCTTTCATAATTCATAAATTAATAAACTTATTTTACATATTTTTTTTAACTAAATTTCATTTATTTCAGTGTTGCAGTACTTTGACTTTGAAAGATTTTTCCAAGGAACTTTTCCAGCGCCCACCTCTTTGCTTGCACAGTCTGACTCAGTTGTGATTCATGTTCAGAGGGAAGTTTACTTTTCACACAGGATGAGGAGAGCCCAAACTCAGTGTTGAACAGGTCTAGTTGACACCCAGTGGTATTTAATCCCAAAATGACATCTTCGAGTGATTTACAGCCAGATGGGGGAGGAAAGCACAGCATTAGTCCGACATTTTCTGCTAATTCAAAATAAAGTGTTTAAGCAAAATTCAAAGTGCGAACCTGAGCAGGAGCCAGGAGGATGCTTCATCAAAATATAGATAATATACACAGTGGTGGTGTTGCAGAGGGGCTGGAGCTTTTCAGGTCCTCTTTATACTTCAATTAGCTCTTTTTTCCTCCTGTCAGCCCAAGAACCTGCAGCTTAGGTGAATAGTGGATGCCAAGTGGTGGATATGGAGTGGTGAAAATGTTTGTCCATATTTTAATATTCTAATACGCCAGTAACTTGTCAACACTGTACACTGTCTTTCAGCAAATACACATGTCCTTTTGAGATCCTATGTCATTGGTTATAGAAGTTGTGAGAAGTTCAACTAAGAAGTCAAAACAGACTGTGACATTTCTGATTTTTGTATTCGAATTAGAGGCCACAAGAATTAATTGACATTTCATTTGCATATTGTTTTGAGCTGTACAAATGAAAGTTAGTGATTTAGGGAAAACTGACGCATTATTATGCAGTAATTTGTTTGAGTCTTGCCTTGTGGCATCATAATTACTACAGACTAAACAGAGAGGATATACTGTGATAGTTACAGAGCTTCAGAAGTGCTCACAGGTAGATTTTGTTGCATTTGAGCAGTGTTGGGGTAGCCGCTTCCTGTCTTAATGCTAAGCTAAGCTAACCAGCTACTGGCCATGGCTTTATATTTAGCATTCAAATATGAGAGTGTTATGGATCTCCTAATCCCACAGGACTGCGATTAAGCATATTTCAGAAGAAGTCAAAATATTCCTTCAAGAAATAACTGTTAATGACACATTATAATTTACACATACATTTTATTTATTTATTTTTGCAAGGATGCTGCATTAGATCCAATTTTTTTGTTCAATGGGACTTATTTAAGCTCAAAATAGCTTGTTAAGCCATGTTTCTGTGAACAAGCTGTTAAGCATTTGTTAAATTTGAAAAGAGTGAAAGGTTTCAGGAAGGAGAGACTGAGTAAAGCAGTGCCTGATCTGTACCTACATGCATCATACTCCATTTCAACTCTAGTGTGACGTGCGTTTGGTCCATTTTTAAATGAAGTGAAGGAATTGAATAAACAGGCAAAGAATACCATGTGAGACAGAGAGATTATTGTTTTGTTTGTTGATGGCTGTTTGAAGTTCAAATGAGTTTCAGCTTATCAAAGGTGTATGGTGAGTCTGGAAAAGCCATGAATAAGAGGCAGTCATTCACAGATGTATGGGGTCACGGGTCAAATCTGAATATTGCCCGTGGGAGCAGAGCTGATCTGTGTGTAGTGAAGCAACTGCACAGGAACGGTTCTGCTGGGACCAAGAGGCCTACAAAGACCAGACATTGTGCTGAGGCCTAAAGAGGAATCATTAAAAATTCAAAATTGCCTCTGCTCTCTTCATCAGTCACTAGAAATGTGAGGTAGACGAGAGAGGGGGGCACGTTTTGATATTTTTGTCTGGGATTTAATTTCCTCCCTTTACATATTTTATCAAAAGCCTGCTCCCTCACTTCCTTAACCCTCCCCCTTCTACCTTCCTCTCCTCTCCTGCTGTCTTCTTGCTGCTATCCATCATGCAAATCTGACTGTAATATGCTTTATGGAGGAATATAAGTCATTCATCACACTGTGGCGAGGCCCAGGACACTGCCATGTTGCACATTTCATAGGCCAGTAAGCCTCAGCAGTTGCATAGGCAAGCTATAGAGCTGCTAATGCCTCTATTTATTCCGTCAGGCAGGTCTGGTGCAATCTGTCACTCCAGGCCAGAGACTCTGACTCTGTGTCATGCCTTTTATGGAGCCACAAGCTGCTCACTGGTAAACATCTGATCGGCCTTTGTAAGGATGGATAGATGGTTGGATGCAGAAAGGGAAAGAGGGAACAAACAAGACAGACGAGGAAAGTTAGGAAAAACAGAGGAAAAGGAGAGTAGATGCAAAAAATGTGAACAGGTATATTTTTGACCAGCGCAATGGCCTTGTGGTTAGAGTATCCCTGACTCTGAGATTGGGAGACTGGGGCTTGATCCGAGTTGAGCCGAGTCATACCAAAGACTATAAAAATGGTACCTAATGCCTCCCTGCTTGGCACTCAGCATCGAGGGTTGGACTGGGGCTAAATCTGTGCAACATGCTAGCGTCATGTCCAGGCTCGTAAAGGCTACTTACTTTTATTTAATATTTCTTAGGTTTCAGTAGTCAGCTAATAATTTTTTAGTTGGTCCATCCACCACTTTGATCCAGATTGAAATATCTACCATTTGCTCCAGACATCATTGTCCCTGGTGAATGAATCCTCGTGTTTTCTGCCAATAAGCATGCAAACAAAATTAATTGTTGAGCACAGTTGAGCAGTAACACATTACTTAGTAACGTGTTACTGAAATTTTATTACTTTTCCCAGTAACTAGTTAAGTAATAGGGATTACAATTGCCAAATCAGTAATTTTTTTACAGTTACAGATCCAAGTAACGCTGCGCTACTGGGTAACTAGAGAGTGATATGTTTTTTGTCCTAGTTCAGATATCTTATGACGATGACGTGCACTTACATGTAGTGATATTTTTTTTCTGCAAAAGAATTATTTGATTTGAACGTTCACTAATATTTAAATTCTGATAAACTGCTGATACAGTTGCTATACCTAAACATGTCTTTAAATCAGCAGCCAAAAAACGAGGTTGTTGTTCCAATAAAATTAATAAAGTTTTGGGAGCTAAACAGGCTGTATGTCACTTTTTCAGGAGGTAGGTTGGGTTGCAAAAGTAAAAAGTAAAGTAATTGTAATACTTTTAAAAGGAGTAATCAGTAAAAAGTAACTTATTACGGTTTCTGAGTAATATTGTGTTTAAACATTGTGCCTGCTAGCAGCAGGATATTCTGATGCTAGCCTTTAGCTAAAAAAAAATAAAGGTAAAACATAGGTGCGACAGAAAGGGACAGGACCCCAATCTCATAGCACAAACCTTCATAAGCACTCAGCAGACCACTGAGTCCTTGCCACTGGCAAAAAGTAGGATGTGGAGGATCACTGGAAACTATGAATCTGTAGGGAAAATGAACCCATATTATCAAATCCCATTCACACATTGCTTTTAAATGACTGCAATTATTCTTTGAGGCACGATTAGCCTGTGGAGGATTCTCATGAGAACAGTGCGGTGGATTAACTATGTCAGCCTGACACTTGTGTAATTTGACAGGGGATTGCAAGGAAACACGGCGAGCTGAGGAACACACAAGTTGGAGTGTATTAACGTGACTTATGTTGCAAGGTTCTGCGGGCTAATTAGAATTTTCAATCAATATACTGAGGGATTAAGTTATTCAGAATCAGTTATGCAAAAAGAAAGTCATCAGAAGAGAAAGTAATCAGAACAGAAAGTTAAAGAACAGACCTTTGGCCAGTTAGCAGTGCTGAAACATGATGTATCAAAGCTAACCCAAGTCCCAAATTTTCCCATAATGCAACATTGCTAGTCTTAAATAGGAAGACCCACGCTGTTTAAGGATTGCTGATCATTTGTGTACGGCGAACATGTTGAATATATTACATTAGCAGAGCCAGAATCATCAAAATATGTGAACTCTTTGTCTGTATAACCATGTGGCTTACTCCAAAAGTGAAGTGCGTTAAGGAGCACACATCTTCCCTTAAACTCAGCATCCTTACTGCGGTAACATTTCCCCATGTTCTGCACCATGTATAGGTGTCTCTGCATTTTCGTCCTTGGATCAGTCACATTGTTTGATATCTAATGTTCCTCCTCAGGCTTTTTACTCCTCCTTGTTCTATGTCCTCACCCTTTCCCACTTTCCCTCATTCATACTCTACCTTCCGCCTCCAGTAATAAATCACCTTACCTGTCTGTCTCTCTGACCCTGACCTTGATAACTATTGATGAGATGACGGAACTCTTTATTCACAACCTCATCTAACTGTCACGCTGATGGAAGAAGAAGACCAACCCAGCCACAGCGTGCAGAAACACACACACCTAAAGGCAGATAGTGAAGGAAGAAATTCATACATAGACATTACTGCTTCTCCCTTCACTCTTATGGATCAAGGCTCTGTGTCAGTGACAGGGATTCCTGCTCTTTTTAGTGAGCCGGGACTTTGGTTCGGCTCAGCAATAAGAGCTGGTTATTTTGGCTCCCACATGGCTCTTCTAGTACAATTTCTTCAGGGCAGATTTGCATTAAGAGAGTCTAAGTGTATCAGATTATGGAGGCTGATCCAATGTCTCCTCTTCTCTCTGTTATGGGTCTGTCCTCTTTTGTAGAATTTCTTTCTTAAGGCACTAACGTTGCTATGATGCGCTGTCTCGAATGGCAGCACCTTGTGCAATCGTGTGCAGACAAAAGAGGGAATAAGGAGCTCCTCAAGATGCGATCTTACACCCAGTACTGCATCTTCCTCCTTGCAGTATTTACTGCTTTATCAGAGAAGCTTCGAAACGCAGACATTTGTGGCTCCACTTCTTGTGTCCTTTGCTCCCTCTTCTCCTTGTTGGCCTCCTGGCGGTGGAGCCGGCTGGCTGCTAGGACTGCATCTTGCTGCTGTTTCTTATCAAATTCTTTTGTCATTAAAGACCAGAGTTTTGAATCTCAAGTCCAGTGCAAAGGTTTCATGGAGAACAATATTGTACATTATTTTAGATGCATAGAGAGCAATTACCAACTCTAACACTTTTCCCTTTGGTTAATATTCCTTCTGTCTGGCGGTGTTATTCTCGAAGACCCTTGCACACGAGTAACACTTTGGAGGCTGTCACATACTAAGAAGGAGAAACAGTAACTCAGAAAATTAAGCTTTCTTCTATTATGTGGTAAATGGACTTTGTTCTGTTTTTTCTTATTGATTAATACTGCCATTCAACTTTAATATTCAATTATATAGCTATGAATAATTAATGACAAAGGTCTACTTTTCCTGTCTGCCTTGATCTTCGCACTGAACCACAAACCACAAAAATGGCTCAAATTGTGCTTGTCTCTTGCACAAACTCACATTTTTCTCAACTCAGAGCATCAACAGATGCATTAACAAAGCTCAGAGTAAAGAAATTTGCATCCTTGGACGCAAGAGCCTGTATCAGCATGTGAAAGGTTGAATTCCATTTTGTGACAGGTGCTTGTTTGGGTCATCGGCACAGGCATGTCTGGCATTGAGTAGACTTCTGCTTGTATGTGGTTATTGTTCTTATGGAAGAATTCCACCATCTTATTTGTCCACTGTTGGTCATTTGGGAGAGTGTTTTCTTGCTTGGAAGAACATAAATTGGGCTGTGAGCATGGATGCACCTTCTAAGTCCCTTGTCCATAATTGAGAACGATTGGAAAGCACTCGCAATTATCTTAGCAAATTCCTCATCAGCTGCGGCCTTTGGCATAAATTGGCTTGTAGAGCTGCAATTGGATGTGATGTGTGCCTGAGGAGTGGCAACACATACTGCAGCTGCAACAGCTCCAGTAGAAGCACTGGTTACTCTAATTTTCAGGCATGCTAGCTTACCTTTCTTCTCCTAACTGTGCAGTTCTAATCAACTTATGAAGACTGTAAGCAGACCCTGCTTGGCATTTTTACATTCCAAAGTCTGCATTAAATGCATCCAAATGCTTTGTTGTTTGCAGCTGTCACTCATCTTGTTTTCTGCTGTTCTGCATCCTCCACGTTTTTTTTACACTTGAGGAGCCTTAAGTCTGCGTTTAATTGTGTTACCCTCCCTCTGTGTCCTCTGTGCTTCCTTTTCTGTGTGTGTGTGTGTGTTTATACGTTGCAGGTGCACTGTGCTCCTTCCCTGAGTCTCATGACTCTTAGTTCTATGCTGATTACAAAGGACTGTCCTCCACCAAGCTCAAAAATAAGTATGTAAGTATCATAAAATAGTATGAACAATAAATAAGAATTTAAAAAAAATTAATTAAAATTATTAACAGAATATGAAGAAATAATAGTTATGCCATTTTGTGAAAGACTTGTTGCAGAGATATCTAGTGAAGTTAGCATGCTAATAAGCTAGCCTCTAGCCATTCTTGTCTGGTAACATTCCCTTGTACCTCAAGAGGTGATAGTGATTCTGCCTTCAGTTCAGCATGAGAGGATGAGGAAGTAGCACCCAAGAGCAACAACTAATGTTGAACTGCAAAGAATGAAATGAGAAAGATGCAAAACAGAAGTTAGAGACCGCTCTTTTAACCCTTAACGTATAAATTAGACTGCAACAAAAACAGCTGTTAGTGCTAACCTTATTTAATTTACTGATAGCTTCTTGTTTCGTTTTTAAATTTTTTTTTCTCTTGAAACTTTATTTAACACAACGTGCACGAGGATTGCCATCAGAGTCACAACACATACTGTATATACATCAGGAAATTAAACAGATCAAAACATAAAGAAAAAAAGATAATTATTTTACCCTCACTTTTTTTGCAGGCAGCAAAAAGAAGGGCAAGGGCACCATCATACCGGGCCTGTACAGGCCATCGGCTGGTACCTCTGCACCTTAGTCCCACTCCCTGAAACCAGCAAATATAGTTTAAGAAAAAACAAAACGCCTGCACCTTTCAAGCTTTCCCTCTTTTTCTTTTTTTATGTATATACTGTATAAACCCGTCATACATATATACCCACCATGTGCACAGTGTACCAAAAAATTAAAAAGCAAATATAAGAAAACAACCCAATAGGAAACAAGCACAAAACAAACAAACAAACAAACACACACACACACACACACACACACAAAACAGCAACAACAACATCAGGAGTTCAGGAGTTAATTAAGAATTCATACGCTTTTCAAATAATAAAGATCCAAAATTCAAAACCAAGAATGCAATCACAGCTCCTCAAGACAAGAAATTAAAGGCCTCCATAATTCAACACATTGCCATTGCCATATTTTCACGTCAATTTTTCCGATGGCAAACATTTTGTTAAATGATCTATAAACATTTTAAATCTAGGTGGTGAATCGCTTTTCCATAGAGTGGGGTTGCATTTTTTAGCAAAATATGATAGAATTATCAACATTCTGCATTTTTCATTGTCTTAATGAAGACCGGGCGTGTTATTTAATAAATGAAAACAAGGATTTAAATCAAACTCTAATTCTAAAATTGATTTGGTAAAAAGGAGAACTGAAATCCAGATATGTTTAAGTGATGTACACCACCAAAATAAGTGCATAAATGTTCCCTCTTTTGATTTACATCTTGGGCAGAGTGGTGAGTTGTTTTTGGAGATTTTATGCATTTATATTGGTGTGAGGTAGAATTTGTGAATAAATTTAAAGTTTGCTTCTTTGAGTTTATTGCTTGTAAATGGAAAATGTATTCTGTTGCAAATGTTTAACTAAGTAATTTAATTTAATTCCATGTCTAAATCTTGTTCCCAAATCTTCAATAGGTTTGGGAAAGACGAACAACCTCCTTGGATAACATATCATAAAATTCACAAATCTTCCCTTTTTATTGTGTTTGAAGTTGTTAGTAGATCTTCCATTTCAGACAGAACAAAACTTAAAGTGCCTTCCCTGGTGAGAGAGCAGACAACACTCCGAACTTGCAAATATCTAAAGAAGTCTGTGCTGGGGATACCATATTGTGTTCTTGCATCGTTGAATGACTTTAATTGCCTGTTCCTGAGAGATAAATCTTTGAACTGTTTTATACCAAAGTTTGCCCATTTATGAATTTTAATTGCTTTTATATATTTGCTCAAATCTGGATTTTGATTTATAAGAGAATAAATAGAAATAGGTGAAGTAGAATAGAGATTTTTTATTTCAGTCCTTCCATGCTAAAAGTGTGTTAAACTCAGTGAAGCAATGGTCTATGTTTTTTAATTTTTTAAATAAATATAAGCAATTCAAAGGCAAAGGGTCAAACTACTGGCTTCCATTTGGATCCACCGTGAGTCCTGTCTCCCCCCAATGACCACGAAACAATATTTTGCATCTGAGCTGACCAAAAATAATACTGGAGATTGAGGAGACCAAGACTTCCCATGGATTCTGGTTTCATGAGAGTGGATAAGCTAATTCTTGCTGTTTTATTGCACCAGATGAATTTTGAAATATTTTTCTTCAGAGATTTAAAGAATGTTCCAGATGAATAACATGGTAACATTTGAAAAAGAAAATTGAACCTAAGGAGAACATTCATCCTTAATACATTAATTCTTCCCAACAATAATAGTGGCAGATTTGACCATTTGCACAAGTCTATTTTGACCTTTTCTATAAGGGAGATATAATTTTCTTCATACAACTCATCCAAATGTGGGGTAATATTTATTCCTAGGTTTTTAAAACCCTTTGGTGTCCATTGAAAAGAACAAGACTCGTGCATTTTTACTGTTGACATCATATGTAAGAGGCAAGCAATCAATTTATTAAAATTTATTTTATATCCAGAATATTTTCCAAGTTGTTCAATTATATTGCATAGATGTGTTACTGAATTCTCTGGATCAGTTATATATAGAATTATGTCATCAGCAAAAAGAGATATTTTATGCTCGGCAGTATTAATCTTCAGGCCCTTAATATTTAGGTTGTCTCGTACACATGATGCCAATGGTTCAGTCACCATCGCAAAAAGCAAAAGTGATAGTTAAAGGTGGCTAATTCATTACCCTCAATAAATAAATTCCACAGGTGGCCAGTTCCTACATACTGCATCTTTAAAGGAACCATCTTTTTTGTGACTGACACATAACTACTCTGTGTCCTAGACTGACCTCTGATTCCTCTTCAGAACTTACAAGATCCTCCTTTTTAATGATTAGCTGTCTGCAATTTCCCCTATGCAAAGGCAATCCTTCGACATGCTAACATCCGATTTCCAAGATCACCGGCCTCCATGACTGACAGGATATGGTAACAGTGTGGAAAGTTAATCTAACTGGTCCTCTATCATCATTAGAGTTATTGATAGGCTGTGGAGAGCAGTGAGGGCCAGCAGGCTTGCAGGACAACAGCTACCTGTAGCCCACTCCATCCATCCTTTGGCCTCAGCCCCATTCTGATTTACTCCTATAGATTAGCTGTCGCTGGAGGTGAGGCCATCTGTCACAGCGTCTGCCCACTGGGCCCATGTAACAGAGAGCATATAAAAGAAAACATATGAGTCATACTCTCACTAAAAAAGGAGTCATTTTATTATTCTCATGAACTTCGAATAGCAAACCCTTTTCTCCTCTCCAATTGTTGATCTTTCCATTGTCACCGCACTCTTTATTGTGAATCTTATGATAAACTGCCCTCTGTGCTCTGCACTGTGTGGGCCAGAAGCAAATGGCCATGTTTAACACTCTTCCAGACGACTCACAAAGCTTTGTGCGTCTGGTTTGGAGGGCAGCATGTATTTACAGCCACGCTTTCCTTGGCTCATCTACTAAAGTTCTTCCCACAGAGGCTAATATGGGCACCCAGGCCACTAAATCTTATGACATATCAGACCTGTGAACAGGAACAGTAAACACGGCCGGCTGGAGGGAGGACAGAGGCACTGGATGATCAATAGAAACAGCATTTGCTTCCACTGTTTTTCCTCCTCTCAGCAGAATCACTATTCTCATAAAGAATCTGCTCACTGCAATTAGGGTGGGTTTGCTGATGGTGTCTAGGGTGGACAGGGGATTAGATTTAGAAAAAGAACGGGAGGGACTGGGATGTGATAATGGAATTGAAACTGGCTAATGCAGGAGATGCAAAAGGATGGAAAAGCATAATAAATGATCTGAATGAAAATATTAAAATATTAGTGGGTTTGAAGTGCAGTCAGAGTAGCAACCTTTAAATGGTAAATTATGTTTGTTGGACGGAATCTGCATTTGCAATTTATTATGTACTATGCATGTACTGTCTCTGTTGGTGCTTCTGTTCTTATACTCCTACATAGAGAGGTGGCTGCCAATTATTTAAATCAAGCAGTATTATATTTATACATGCAATATTTCAAATTACAGATTTGATGATTTTGACTGTTTTAACACACAACTTTCAGTATATCGTCAGTAACTAGATAATTATTTTTTCCTCTTGGGATAATGTTTCCAATATGGGAATAGAGCCTTAGTGTGTAAACAACATCTTATCATTGATAATAATGTGCGAAAGGCATTAGACCGGCTGTTACTGGAAAGGTGATTGTCAGATGATATGAGCATCAGGAGCAGCATGCAAGACAAAGACAGAGAGTAATGTCACCTTGCTTTGGTGCCACTTTACATTTAGTCTACTCTTACAAAGGGTTATAAATGGTTTATAAATTAGGTTATTAATGAAGTTAGAACTACCTTATAATTCATTAATAAACAGTGATAGGTTTCCCTCATGCCAGTTATATGTGTCAGAAACTCATTGGTAAATGGGCATAAAAATGAAATGCAAAGAAACATACAGATTTAACAGGGAGAGAATCATCTCAGTGAATAACAGATACCAAGGAAGGTTTAAGTTGGCACAGATATCTTTAAGTGGCACCAAGAATGGGTGAGTAGTACACCAAATAAAGGGAAGGTTGCCAGCTGTGCCACAACTGGCATGCTGTCCTAAAGAAGATACCAACTAACATGAAGCATCACTATAAACAACTTAATGGTAATAGGAAATTGCTGTGTAATTCCTTAATTGATCTCTCCAATAAGAAAGGGCACTTCAATCCAACCATAGTTTTATTGGTGGATAACAAATATCCAATGAAGGAGACGGTGGAACATGCTAACTGATAAAAAGACATGATAAAGTAAGCTAAGGAACAGGCAAGATCTAAGATTAATTGAACAGATGCAATGCAGCAGTAATTTGATCTTACCAAATAGTGAGCCTGCATCAATGTATGAAAATTGTTATAATTTGTTTATAACTGATTATTAATGACTTATAAGGTATTTATAACCTAATTAATAACCTAAGTTATAAACCATTTATAACCCATTCATAATGGAACGTACTCTTCAATAAAGATCAGTAATGTAGGATGTACACATATGGTAAAAGTGGTCTTTCAGTGCACAAAATAAGCAAAGGAGAACCAAGGAGATATTAAGTCTGCCACATCACTGGAGAGGGCGTCTACTGGGAGAGAAAAAGAAAGAGAATGAGTAACAGAGCCTAGATTTATAACCTGGCAGCACTGGGCCCAGGTGATACAAAAGGCACTGATTAACCCATCCCATATGAGCCTGTTATTGCACAGACACTGCCGACGAACAGAAGGGGTCAAAACATCTCCCCTTTAGATGGGATCCCAGCAGAATCACAAAAATTTGAAACACAAAGCACTTCCATTTTTTCTCCCACTCTGCCTTCACATACCAGTTCTGCAACCTCATCTGAAATGAAGCATTTACAGAGCGAAGACACGAGCAGAGAGGAGGAAGATAAAAAGAAGAGAGATGGACTTTAACATCATTAACATCATTAACAAACACTATTTAATTAGCACAGGTCATGAGAAAATGCATCTGATATGATATTATTCTTTGCCTTTAATGGGTCTAACACTTGGGTAAGCATGAAAAAAAGTCCACCATATGAGACGATAACGGAGGCACTGAAATGAACTCCGAAACATGGAAGGATTGTGGTCAATATACACAATCAAAGAACCACCTCCAGCATCGACAGAAATCTCAAAATATTACAGTACTTCCCTCTCTATTGGATAATTCAGTTGGTGTAAGTTGAACATGAAAAAGAAGAAGCACACTGATTTGTCATCCATCCTTCTTTACTAAACCTTCACCTGCTCCCACCTGAAAGACATCGCTGACTTAAGTGAAATCTTTCGAGGCAACAAAAAGGCTTTTCATAATTTTTTTGATTTTTCAGCAGTGCTCACTAAGTGCTGTAAACAGACTATAATGTATAAAATCTCCACAGTTTCCCTTTAAATGATAATTAAAGTAACAGAAACTGATACAGGACGGCAGGGAACATGTGAGAAAGTCTGTTTAATGACCTGGAGTAACAAGTCTGTGCCTACGCTGAGTGTGATCCAGCCTGAGTGAGTATTTATCAGCACCAACGCATGCAGACACACAGAGCTGTTTCTGATACAGTCACACTGCGAGAAGTATCGTCCCATGTCCCTGCCATAATGCCACGCCTGGGAGTTCCAGCACGTCCGCCACGTCTTGCTGGTCTCTGGACGTGCTCGGTCGGGTGAGACGGGGGGCCAGTTAGAGCAATCTCACTGCCTATTACTGCTGAACAGGCATACCTGACCTTCCATAAATTTGCTACCTGCTTTACCACTCATTTACAATGCAAAACAAGTACTGTCTGCCTGCATGTCAGTCCTCCTATCTCCTCTCCTTTCGGTCTCTTTATCTTTCTCACGTTTGTCTTCCCTCTCATTTTTATTAAAGGTAAAGTGATTTTGTTCATAACACATGTCCAGAGTTGGCTCTCATCCTCTGTTTGATTACGCTTTCTTATCTTAGGGGACTGGAGCGATATATGAAAATGAGATAAGAGCACTGACCGTTGACTTTCATTGGAAGAATCAAAGCTCCTCGATATTAGATCCCGAACACTGTTAGAGTTGCAATAACAACGGGAGCTTTATGAAAAGATGAAGAGGATAACCTTTAAAAGAAAAATGTAATTTTAATGCGTGGCAATATCCCCAAACAAAAGCCTCAAAATTCTATCATTGAACTGTCCTCGGCCAAAGGTACATGAGCTATTAGCTACCTCACATTTTTGTCACATTATATCTCAGAAAAACAAGCAATGGTGATGCTGAGAAAAAAAAAATATTGCATTGTGTTTAAAACTCACAGCATAGATGTAAAAATGGTTGCTTCACCAAAAATATTTTTAAGATATTTAACCTCACCGACGGATTTATTTGCCTCATTTTTTATTTAAATTTTGACCTCAGTCCTGACACAACTGACAATGACCGTTTTTACAGAAATCATTTTCTTCTTGAAAGAAAATGGTACACAGACAATTCAGTACACTATTGTGCAAAGCCAGATATCTCATACTTAAGATGTTTTAAATCTGGTCATAACTGTGTGCAGAGCACCACCTGAAAGGGTTAATCTGAAGCCTCATAAGACAACTAAAGCGATACATCAGTTTTTCCTCCATCTCTTCCTTGTGAAAGACTTTACTTTCCCTAATAATGGTGCTAAAAAGGTCACTCTTTACAGTCTCACCCTGACTCACAATGTCAACACCGTAAGCTGTGATAAGAGTGAATAAAATTTTGCTTCATTTTAAAGAAAATGCACATCTAAAAGGTAGGAAAGAGCTCTTGTAGCACACAGTGGGATGGAAAATGTGATTGTGAGACACAGCAAGCCCAGGCAAGAACACAACAGTGCTGAAAATCCTGTGAGGGTTAGCAGGTTGCCTGGACACTACGCTGTTGTACCACACACACACACACACACACACACACACACACACACACACACACACACACACACAAAGATGAACAAAGAAAAACAAAGACTATGCACACAGAAGAAAGAATGTTTGGTTTTTTTATAATAGCAAACCCCCTCAGGCTCTCATTTCCAGCCTCTATACAAGAGAAAAAAGGATCCCACCTGTCCTCTGTCAAAACAGTGCTCCAGTGAGCTGCCTGACACACAGACACACACAGACAGACACACGAATTCCTGCAAAACCCCAGTCTCATCAGGACACACTCTTGACCTTCCTTTGTGTTGTTGTCTGTTTAAATGTGAGTGTGTGTGTGTGTGTGCTCTTTCCTGTGTGCCCATGGATTGACATGTTGGCACTGCACTGGTGAATCTGGGTCAAAGGAAGCACCCATACATGCATACACCGACCTTCATTTCAGTTCTTTCCAAAATACTTCCTGTGCACTGGGCACATCAGAGTGCAGTTGTTGCAAATGTTGCTCAACTTCAGATCAAGTAAGAACAATGTCATGTTCCATCAGCCCAACTGAGAACATCTGATGCATAAAAGTGTTGTTTCTTTGCCACTCAGAGGAGTGAGATGGGGATTTTTTCCTCCCACTTTGTTGCTTAAACTCTTTGATAAAACCAGAGTCAGAAAAAGATGTGATTAGCCTGTGCATTTTTTTGCTTCAACAGCAAATCTATATAATTAGATGAAAGGAGGACTAGAGAAAAGGACGATGCTGGTTAAATCATCCTTAAGGAGACTGGGCGCCTTGGGAGCTCAAGGACAGCATAGTTAATGGGGCATCAGACGGGAGGAAAGGAAATGGGGCGGATGTTAAATAAAAGGACAACTGACAGGCGAGAGACACTTGACATGTGTTGGAAAATTTCCATTTGTGATATAAAGATGAATAGCAAATGCAACCGCAGTAGAATGGAACCGCTTTAACCATAATTGGTTGGGAACAAGAAACCAAAGCCAGTTTCTTTGATGACATCACTGTGAAACCTTTACACTCAATTACGTTGGCCCTGATGCTGCTCTGTCTTTTACTGTTTGGTTCTGAATTAATAAATAATGTCTGGGAATGCTTTAGCAACATTATACAGACATTAGGAATGTTTGCTAAATTCTTGCAAGTTGCTTGATGTGGGATTTCTCTCATGTTCTTTCTTCCTGAGATGTTGTCATTCAGCTTTTCCTGCAGCAGCTGCCAGGCTGGATCCCAGGCCACGGCGGGACGTCAGCACTCACCCATCAAGTGAGAAAATCTATGTGACACTTCTGTCCCACTTCCTTGGGACTTGACCCGGCACCACCTCTGTGTGTATGTGTGTCTGGGGAAAGACATACATGTGTGAGTAGCCTGCGGATCGTCAGCTGCATGGCTGTTAACCCTCTTTGCTCTTCAGACGGTGACTTTCATTTTATGAGTCAGAGCAAAATGTCTCTGCTGTGTTCAATTCACAAAACCACTAACTACCCATTCATGCATGTGCGTATCCTGGCCACTTGTACAGTCAGCGTTTAAGGACTATGTCAACAAATGTGAGTGTGATAAAGTAAAACTCCAAATAAAAGTACATTTACACAAAAAGTTATTTTTCTGGTTAGATTAGTGAGTTAGTTTAAAATTTGTTTTTAAGGAAAGGTTTAAAGGGATAATTCACCCAAGAATGAAAATTCAGTCATTATATTCTCAACGTCATGCCAATTAACGGTTGTATGGTAAGGTTTAGTGTTATGATATTTGAGATTGGCCTTGGTTTCGAGACCAGTCTTGCCTTGGAATCGAAAGTATTTTGACTCAGTCTTATCTCTTTCTCAGACAGAGAGGACTCAGGATTTTTAATCAAGACCAGTCAAGACCAAGAAAGATTTATTTGTTGATGTAATGACTGACTGGATGTAAAACTTGCCTCTTCAAATGCAGCCAATAAGGTCAGTCATTTGTAGTTTGATTTTTTTTATTTATCTAATTTTGGCTACCTTAATTGCAGGGAATTCATTTGCAAAACAACATGCAAGAGATAAAACTCAGCAGAGTGCAGGTTCTGCAAGGCAGTGCTCACTGAGACGGCAGTGAAAATATTTAACCTCGATCACCACCTTGAAATCAGAGAAGAATTTCTAATGTTCTTGGTCTTGGTCCCTTAAAGTCTTGGTCTCTGTTAGTGTGGTCTTCACTACAACACTAGTAAGACTGCATGTCATGGAGCACCAGCGGGCAAAAAGTTGTCACACATTAATAGTGAAACAGTTTGAAACTCTGAGTAAGATTAAACAAGTTTTAACGACCATACTACAAACATGTTTATATGTGATCTTACCAAGTTATAATCCTCATTGGCACTAACATATTCTAATCCTTAGCTTTTCAGTATAGATTCAAGGCATCCACTTTCACTTTACAGTCACAGATGATTGTTACCATGAAAATCCACCTGCAGAGGCTTTTTTTTAATCAGATGACATTTTCAATATGTTTCAATATTGAACTTTTTCAATCAGTGGTCTTGTTAAGGTATTACAGCAGCAACTTACCCACAGCAAGAAAATGAATGATTTTACAGTATCAAGGTTAAGTTACAAGTGTCTTCCATATTTAACATATTCATATGCACTGACTTGCTGCATCCAACCTCTCAGGTCTCATGCCAACAAGAAAACCTACAGGGAATAATACAGTGTAAGCTGACAAAAACAAAATGCCACTAAATGTTTAATGTGATGGATTACCTCAAAAAAAAAAAAGGCTTTGCATGCTAATCATCTCTTTGCTACTGGGGCATTTGACCCAATCTTACATCAGCTCAATGTAAAATGCTGCTGTGGAAACTCACAACCACATGAATCAGATCTTCCTTTGGTCAGTAGGAGTCTGATAGGATCCAGCTGACTACAATTCAACAATAGTGAATTCTCCTGGCTGCCTCCTCTGAATACCTTTGCTGAAAGCTGTGTGTGTGACTTGTGGGGGTGCATCCTGAGCGATGAGCGCTACATTGGGGAGCTGCAACCTCAGCACAGCTCAGCAACTGAGAGGATCCATCATCCAGGACAGCCGAGGAATGGAGGAGCTGCTGGTCTGCACTTACAGGCACGCAGGTGTACGCAGCATGCAAGCAAGGCCAGCTCAAATTATGCAAAACTACATGCTGCTCTGCATCCCACCGTCTGTACTGAGCTGTCTCACTGCTGTCACATATGCTGAGCAGCTATTGCAGTGTGATCGCATTCGCAGCCTCTCATCTGCACCCTGCTCACAAATGCATCTCGGATGCTGTAAGCGAAGCGCATGTCCAGAATGAAGCACAAACTCTCGAGGAGATCCAGCTGACTTTTACAGATTTCAGTGGCTCTTTACAGAACTTAACAGGGTGTAACACTTTGAAAGCAGACCAAAATAAGTGTACCAAAAAACAGAGTTATAAGGGTGATGGCAATTCACACATTTTAATTGAGGTTGTGACATCTGAGTGGAAATGAGCAGAAAACGGAGAAGGAAAATGCAGCTATAGATGACAAGAGAAAGGCTCCATGTGATGCTGCTTTGTTTGCAACCAGCATTCTCGGACCTTGTATAAACTTTGCCGGCAACAAATTAGATTACAAACACAAAATTAACACCATAAAATCCGTACTTAACATAGACTTTTAATGAGATGTGACTGCTCTTGATATAAATCCAAAGGACTTTTCACAGACAGCCAGTAGAGGATCAAAGACATGCAGAAAGTGTGCAGAGGCAACTTCTTTTATCTGAGCAGAAAAATGACAATCTGAAAGATTAATGCTAAGGGTGCCTGTTAGCCTTTGCAACCTTCAGCATTTTATTTGCCCATGAGAGGAGATCTAAGTGGTGGATTGTAGTTCACACGACTCTGATGTGTAGGTTAATGACATGGCACACTGAACTTATTTTAGTGACTTACAATCCTCCACAACACTGAAGGTCAAAGAATATGTCACCTGAAAGCTGTGAGCAGTGTGATGGCACAAAGTGTTGATGTCAGGACAGAAAACTGAGGGTACAAGACACTGAGGTAAAGAGAAATCATACTTCTAATCTAATTAAATCTGGGATAGAAATGATCTTAGTGTTTCAGTTTGTCCCTCAGGCCATAACCACGAAAGCTGTCAAACATGTTCACTAAAGTCTGGTTAACAAAGGAAGCTAAATGTCACTCAAAGCAAATGAGTGCTTTAGGTCTACTCAGGAAATGCAAGTGTAAAAAATATCAGTCAGAAGCAGCATTTTTCCCAGAGGAAATATCACAGTAAACACCGAAATCCCATTAGAGGATTTATTTAAAAAAATAATTAGCAACTGTCCTAAAAGGAATCACGTGATATCCTCGATATCAGAAGAGAAGTTAATTATTTGCAGGGTAACGTAAAAATTTTTTGATAGAAATTTATTTTCAAAAATGTCTGCTAGAGTGAAAAACGTGTCATCTTTATTTTTCATAATAAATATAGACTTTCTCACAAGTTTAACAATTACACTGTATGATTATTATACAAACGAGGGTCTAGGGGAGCACTGATTGGCCACAACACCACCAACGACCGAGATAACAAGGCCTCACAGAGGAAGAGAGAGAGTGCCAAAGACTGATGTGACAAAGGAAGGTGGAATAGACGTCTGAGATTGTTGAGACAGAGACACCAACTTGATTTTCAGGGGCTTGTTACCAATAAGCTCCCATGATTTCCATATTCCTTTTCTTAAACTCATAATAAATGACTTAAATCTCCATTAAATAACTTCATTTATCCTTTAAATGGCAGCATACAGTTTGGGCCGTCGTACAGGCATTGTTGAAAGTAGTGGATGAGAGTTGTTGGTAGTCTACCGCCCCCTAGTGTGATCCAGATGAATAGCTAGAAACAACAATCAGGCAATCAAAGAAAAAACAGGGATTGCAGTGACGGAACCCAAAGCCAACGCAGTAAAAAAGAGAAAGTGCAGCACCTAGCACTTAGCAGCACTACCTTACAATGTTTCTGCAGTGACATGAGTCCGAGTCCCCTAATCTCCACTCGCCTTCCTCTCTCCCCTTGCTTCCCAGCCAGCTCCGGGGCCTGTTCGGGTACAGCATGTTCTCTCCCGTGCTGGGAGAGTTTTGTGCGTATACAAGTCTTAGAGGATCTGTTCTGTACTAGAGGCAGAGATGTCAAGAAGTCTCCAGGCAGCATATGGGTTGAGCTCCTCCTGGTCTCGACACAGAGCCCATACGTACATCATCCTGAGCACTTTTTCCTGAAGGGGGAACAGATAGGTGCAGAGAGACAAATGCACACTTTAGAATCAAACTATACATACATATATTTTGTGGTTAGGTTTGCCTTACATATGCCATACTGGGTTTCACATATTTGTGTCTGAGACGGTGACAGCAGCTACTCAGTTATTGCTCACATTGTTTTTGAGATAGCTGTAGCCCAGGCAATACCGAGATGCTCCATTTGTCTCTACAACCAAGACAGTTTGAAAGGATGAAAGAGATTTAAAAGTCTCAGTGGATGAGGAGTAACAATGAGAAGCTGGGTGAGGGGGCACTAAATATTGCAGCCCATAAGAGCAGAGTCTGACACTTGATGTGCAGACATTTGGACCCAGCTGATAAAACACGAGGAGAACAGTACATCCACTATTAATCCTCTTGCAGGAGTCTTTTAATCTGAATACTGGGCAGACGCCAGCTGCATTTCATGGTACTGAGTGGATACCTTGACCTCTTTACCAATCACAAGTGTCCCTGAGGAGGCCTGAGTGGACAACGCATGATGTACAACCAATAAAAGATTAAGTCTGGGACTTGTATACAAAGAAATAAAAGCCATTCATTGTCTTGTAACACTCGCTTGGTGTTTAAAAAAATAAAATGCCTGTTAAAACTTTGACTTCTACAGCATTACATGGCATAAATGCCAAATAATTTACATATGCTGTCGAGTGATTTATTTAGTGTGTGTTTCTGCGTGTTTGTGTGTACTTACAGGGTCTCCCTCCACCACCTCTCCTTTAGTGTTTCTGATCACCATCACTAACTGAGCCTGGAAGGTGATAATCAGAACTGGACCCTGGTCCATCATCTTCCCCATGGCCAACTGGAGAAGAGGACACATGTACACTTTAACTGAACCAAAAAACATCATCTTTAGACAGACATTTAAACACAAAATACACAAAAGTTTTTAAAAAAGAACAAAAACCAATGAGGCTTACTTGTAATGTTTTGAGAGTTGGCACTCAATATATACACTAAACAATATTTCTTTAAATCAAAGCAACACTGTTATTGTGCAATAAAATGGATCCTAATTGGTTCACATTAACATCATTTATCTAACGCAGGAAAAATAAAACAGAAGCAAAGTCATTAAACAAAAAGAAGGAAAATTAGCATCTAATATAAATAACCCTGTCGTGTTTCACTTATGTGGATTCATTTTCATAGCAAAACATTTTTCAGTCAGTACCAGCTAGTAGCATGTGGCTAAATACTCATTTCAGGCAAACTGAATGCTCACCAAAATGCCTGTATTAATTCTAAAACAGTGAACTACTGGGATTCAGTAAAACCTCAGAGTGTCATGGAGTGTCAGTACTCCAGGCTTAATTATTAATCTAGTTTAAAGTAGTCCGGAGTAGCTTACATCAATATTGTCGATGTCCAGGATCTTAGAGTGGAACTGAAGTCCCATGGCCTTGGCCTGCTGAATTGGGTGTGCCAGCTGGCTGTATGTCTGGAGAAAAAGAAGATGAGCTAACATTCCGACTCAATATTTAATGAAGAGCTGACCACGCAAAGGCAATATGTGCACTAGTGTGCTCTGCGGTCAGTCTAACTACTGTCTTTACATATTAATAACAAAGGAAGCCTTTGTTCTCTATATATCAGCACTTCAAACTCAGATCTGTGTGTGAGGAAGGTCATACCGCTTCATAACACCAGTCCTTCAGTACATCCAGCTCCCCTCTGATCATCGCCTGCATGGACACAGAGCAAACCTACTTAAAAACTGCCTGAATACAACTGAAGAAGCAAATCAAAATCTAATCACAGAGGTGAACCTGTATTTAAAATATGAATTTAACTTTAGGAAATTATCTCTTATCCTAAACAGTGTCACAAAATCCTGTTTTCGTCTAATGCACTTAATCATCGCAGTTTGTCTTAACTGGTTATTCATACAAATACCTGTCAAATGGATTTAATGATTCAAGCGCACAGACAGTGGTGCCAGCACTGTTTTGCTGTCCAACATACCTCCAGTATGTTGGGGATGATGTCTCGTTCACACTGCTTGAGGAACGAGTCTTTGTCAAAAGAAGGGTCCACCTTCAAAATCTCGGTCAGCACTTCAGACATCTCTGTCTTAGAAAACAGCCCACCTACACACACGAGACATGTATATACATGACAGAAAATACACAATAACAGCAGGATTCAGATGGATAATTAGTGGTTATTTATGCTGCCATAGAAAACTCAGTGCAAAGTTCAGCTCAATGGAAGATTCGCTGAAGCATCTGTTCACTTGTACATTGTACTTGCTGTGACTACACAATATGAGCCATTTACTTTACCTTGCCTTTTAGATCCATCTTGACCAGGTATCACTGAATATAAATACCTTTGGAAAATGTGTCATCTTATTTAGTAATCCAGTATAATAACTAAACCTGCTATCTCGAAAATGAAAGAAAACCCAACCAAGAAACATCTTTAAGCTGTAGAAAATACTGTA
>JAQLOL010000020.1:16825224-16853168 GCA_029783665.1 Naso thynnoides | reverse complement strand
ACTGGAGATATTATTTCACTGACTCGATTCAGCCAGAAAGTCATCTGTCATACATCTAGCCTACTACAGAAAACTGACTGCCCAACCCAAGTATTTAGTAAAAAATGCTGAGGCTGCACCAATAGTTATGGAAATTTACATTTGGGGTAAATATAATGGCTTTGCATAATGTCCCAAATGTCACCCAGGAAATTGTTTTCACCTGTCCTAACATTATTAATCGTCAACAGTGTTTCCCTGACTAATGTGCATAATATCAAGTAATCAGCACATTGCTGTTCATTAATAAATCCCCCATCTTAAACACAATTGTCACCTAATCATAAAGAAAAATGCCCTATTAAATGGATCTTTCAGCAAATGCTCATTAGAGGAGCTTTACAAGCTTGAAAGTTAGAAAAGTGTACCAGGCAAAAGCACAATCTACTTTATCTTGAACAATTTTCCTATAAATATTTATCACCAGGGCTGAGTAAAATCCTCAGCATCACGTGTAGTATAACCAGAATGATGTTGGCTGTTTCAAACTCTTGCAAACTGTTCAACTGGATCCTCATCCGTACTCAGCAATTTGGTAAACGTAAGGACATAGAGACAGAAAGACAGACAGACAGACAGAAAGAAGGTCAGGCAGTCCTTACTGTTGAAGACTGCATTGTTGTCTTTGAAGTCCTTCCACTGCTGGTACCACTTTGAGTCTTTGTGGAGCACCACACCCATAGCCTCCCTGTTGGGTACACAAAGCTTTAAACCTCAGTTCGAGAGAAAAGGTTTCACTGTAGACTTGCTGCATTCACGCTGACATCACATTTAACCATACTAAACCAGAGAGGAAAAAAACGTATGTATTTACAGCACAAACAATAAAATAAACATGATGAAAACATAAGGAGAGACTATCAAGATTAAGGTTTGGTAAAAATTATCCCTATTAAAAACATGGTTTAACCACTCACCACTTTCTCCTCCTGATAAAACATAACACCTGAGTACACTTTTGGTACTGGACCATAAGTTGCTTTCACTTTCTGTATTTCTAAAATTAATTATAGACCGTCTGAGACCATATAAGTGGCACTAGCTATCTCTGAAACTCAGGGGCGTTCCCCTTTCAGTATCAGTGCAAAGCAGAGGGCACTCACTTACTCATTGGCTTCGAAGACCTTGCTGTCATCCCCTGACCCCTTGGAGGAAAACTCAGTCCTCTTCCTGAGTCTGGCAGGAGGCCGATAAGGGCCAGTGTGACCCAAGTCACCAATCTCCTTCTTCACACTCTCCATTCCCTGGAAACAGATGAGCAAGTACATTACAATTTCCCTAAGTTTATCCTCAAACTTGAGCAGTTTCTACGAATGGGATATGATAAGTTATTTCTTTGGCAGCGCAAAAGAAGTGAGCCATGCACAAAATTTGTAATTAAGAACAAATAATTGGAAACAGGGTGCCAATAAGGTGTGGTTTAATAGAAATAGATAAGTTGAAAATACTGTTGTTTTTATTTGACTTGTAGTTCCTCCTATTTGTTTTATCTTTGACTGCAAATATGATAAATATTTCCACAGATCTATGAGATGCAGTCCTGCCTCAGGCCTAAAGATTATACTTCAAAGTCTATTCTTACTTCATTTAAGAGAAACAAAAACCAACAGACACAGTTTAACTTTTGGCAAACCGGAAATATATTCTCACCACGGTGAGCGAAGTGATTCCATACCTGGGATATTGCTTTGAATGCACCGGTCTTCCCCAACATCTCTCCACTCTTGGAGACACTCTCTGCTGAGGTCTTTGCCGTTTTAGCTGCTTCCTCCATTCCCTCCTTGATTTTTTTCCCAATTTCAGTGCGACTGACCTCCCCTAGCCCCTGTGTCGGCACATACAAAAAACTTGTAAGTGTGGTTGGATCAACTTGAGAGCATATCCATTATGTGACATTTTTTAAAAAAAGGCTGCATCTAACATCTTTAAGACACCACATTTACCTCTTTAACAGTCTCAGAGATGTTTCCCAACTTCTTCTTCAGAACCTCAGAGGTCTTCACTGTTTCAGACTCTATAGTTTTCTAGGAAAGATGGGTGTGTGTTCAGACTTTCCACTTGTTTCTCATATTAAAAATGATAAAAATGCACCAGTGGTGCTAAATACTTACATATTTCCTTCGAGCTTGTTTCAGTGCATCTGACTCCTCCAGTTTTTTGGCCTCTTCCCGGAACTTCTTGATGTTTTCTTTCATTTCCTTGTTCTTGTTTAGCTCCTGCTTCAGATTATCCAGAAACTCCCCCAGGAAACCTTTCCTGCCACCACCTCTCTCCCCTGACAAATACCTTACCTGCAGCAGGGCTGCCTGAGGCACCTTCTTTATCTGAATAAGAAACAACAAAATTGATTTGAAGACATCTTGGTAAACTTCAGGTATTAGTAGTAGACATATAATTAACTTGCAAGGACAGCAGGGGCCCTTTAGAATGATTTATTTGCTGCATAGAGAGTTCACTACAAGAGCTGATATTTCAACAGATGTCTTTTAGTGCTCATAAGACATTATTACAAAAGTCTGTTCATAGAATAAAGTCTATTCTGCACATCTGTCATTCTAAAGTGATCTCAAAATTGCCAGTTTATCTAATTCACGTATTTAAAAAATGCTTTGTAATACATCAGTCTTGCATAATAACAGGAGTTAAGTTCTCCATAGATGAAGAAAGCCAGTGTGACACACAGTCTGCAAAATAAGTACAGCTTTAAAAAGTCCAGGTTTTCGTACCTGTGATGAGCATGTTAGAGACCCACGTATCCTGTAGACATTGGGTCTGTTGTGAAGTAGCAGGTAAGAGGAGGGAAAAGCCACCAAGCCTCTTCTTACACATATCTGAAGACAGACATATCAAGTCACCCTCAAAAGTTAGTAGCCTGCCTGCATGATAACTAAGCAGCTAGTGATAAACTCGTGCTGGTAAATCATGAAGGCATGAAACCTTGTTATATTTAACTCAGTCGTCAGCACAAATATGTAAGAATGCAATGCCCTTAACTTGTATAGGAAGAAAAGGTATACAATGAAGCTAACTGGGAGTTAGCATCTTTTGGTAAAATAAAAATAACATATACTTAAAACAAACACTGGCAAGTCGGAGCATGCAGCCAGATCTCCAACTTGACATTTCACTACGAGAAAGATTTTGTTTAGCGCTTCAGAGTTCAAACACCGGCTAGAAACTGTTACCGGCTAGTCAAAAAGCTAAGGTAGCTAGCCACGTTAGCAGCCTAGTGTGGAAAACAACCTATGACACTTTTTACTGTTATGTGTTAGCAAAACAGACAGTTCTGAGTACCTCTGAAATTCTCCTCGTGGGATTTCTTGACGTTTAAATGCTGATACCTGACACAAAAAGCCAAAACCACTCACCTGGTAACACTGACACAAGGGGGTCGCCATCTTGAAAATAACGCCTATGACCTCTTGCCTTCTTCCGGTGGTGACCTTCCATATAAGAGGGGGCGGGGCCTTAAGCACTTATGCTATAGCATTTTCTGCGACTTGCGCTCTACCTCTACATACCTTTGTAAAGTACTCAGTTTACTTATCCTAGAAATGTCTTATGATCAAATCTTATACACATATGCATATCCATATACACATATGTAAATATATACGTGTATATATATATATATATCTATATCTATATATATCTATACACAGTATGTATACGTATATATATATATATATACACAGCATGTATACGTATACATACACAGTATATATACATATACATATATGTGACTAACTTATCAAGAAAGCTTTAAAATTAAGTGTTCAATTTAAAGTTCATAATATTTTAGGCAATACAGTACTAGAAATTAATCCAGTATGACAAAAGAATCCAAAGCATTTCAAATATTGAGGTTTATTTATCAAAACACCTTATACAACAAAGGCAATGACAGGTGAAGCATGAAAGACAAAAAAAGTTAAAATTTGGTCTCTAAAAAAAGTAAAATTTGAGCAAAAACTAAAACATGTTCACCATTACCAATTACTAACTAAAATAACATTTTCACCGTTACAAAAATCTAACAAACTAAATATGAATAATATGAATATGCTGAAGGGCAATTCAGATGATACAGAGTGTTTGGACATTAAAGACTAAATGAAATGCCGAATGTAGAACAGACAAATAATTTATGCATTCCTATCAATCCTAACGTCGATTTCTCTTCCATTCAGCCGATAGCCATTCATGGTCCGGCAGACGCGCTCAGCGGTTTCAGGGTTGTCGAAGCGAACCACACCACAGCCCTTGGACTTGCCGTTCTCCATCTTGATATCAGCATACTGAACCAAGCCTGCAGGAGGGAGAGTGCAATTGTTTTACGATCTTTAAGTAAAGGAAACAAACAACAATAGGCTATGTTATATTCCCAACAGTGTAACCAGTGTAACTCTTACCGCATGTATTGAAGGTATCCTTCAGCATCTTCCAGGTGAAGTCAAATGGCAGCTGGAAAAAAAACATTTAAGATTAAACAGCGTCATGTGAGAAGATACTAAAATAAACAAATCAAGCCCAACTACCCTGCTCATACACACGTACATTTCGGACAAAGATCTGGCATCCCTTCCTGATGTTGCTTCCCCCAGTTCCAGGCCCTCCAGCTCCTCCAAAGGAGTTGCCACCAAATCCGCGATCCAAGTCAGCAGAGCGATCAAATTGGCCACCACCAACACCTCCAGACCCCATCCGATCCATGCCAGAGCTCATGCGGTCGAGACTACCAGAGGAGAAGCGGTCAAGTCCTCCAGCGGAGCCAATGCGGTCAAAGCTGCTGGCCATTCTGTCGAGCCCGCTGTTACCCATGCGATCCATACCCATTGGGGAGCCAAAGTCCAGGCCAGAACCCATTCGATCCAAGCCAGATGGGCCTAAGCGGTCAAACCCAGCTGGGCCAAGGCGGTCCATGCTGGAGCTCATACGGTCCAGGCCAGGTCCAAGCCTGTCCATACTGGGCCCCAGACGGTCCATCCCAGAGCCCATCCGGTCAAATCCAGAACCCAGCCTGTCCAGGTCAGACACGCGGTCCATCCTGTCCATGCCCATCCGGTCCATCCCTGCCATGCGGTCCATGCCTGTTCCCATGCGGTCCATCCCAGAGCTCATGCGGTCCATACCCATGGAGTTTCCTAAAAAAAAACAACAAAAAACAAAAAAGGGGAAAAAGGGAAGGTTAAATTAACAACCTAAGCAGCAGTAAACATTACATCTCGAGGCTAACAATAGTTATCAGAGTAATTTCAAACAAACTCTGTCAATACTAACCCATTCCTCTTTCAAAGGATTCTCCAAAATTATTGCGAGACATTCCCATTTCATTTCTCCCAAACTCCCTGTCAAAAGCACCACCAATCCCACGGTCCATCTCTGACAATGCAAGAGATGAAACCATTAGAAATGTCCAGCAAAACGTGGTGTGCTCCACGCTTGCCTTGGAGTGCTTAGCACATCACAAAACATCTCCTCACCGTTCATTCTGCCCATGCCTGAGGAACCAAAACGATCCATGTTGTTCATTCCTCCAAAGTTGTCCATTCCTGGAACAGAGAGGAACAAAGTTTTAATTCAAGAGGGGAAAACCAGAAATTGATGGACAGGCTTGGCATTGCAATCTGAGGCATTTATGATACCCAAGTATGGTAGCTTTGTTTATAAACGACTTTTTATTTAGCGTTTTACCCAACTTTCATTTAGCAGTGCTCTCTCAATATTTCGATTTTTTTTTTCTTTAAACGAAACGCAAAATTTCCTGTCAGTATTTCCCCATAGAATTATCTAAGGGACCTGGATTGCATTATATCATGAACTGCCCTGTTTTTTAACATGACATAGTTGGGCAAGTGTTGATTTTGCTTCAAAAGCGAATACAGAAATGGCCGCAACCACTTGAAAATATTCATTGTATACCTCCGCCGCCGCCGCCGCCGCCTCCTCCTCCTCCCATACGACCTCCCATGTTGCCAAAGCCCATTCCATCCATTCCTTAAAAACAAGAAAAGTAATTATAAGACACTAACATCACTGATGTTTTTATAAAGGTGTTTAACATGAAAATTCCTGATACTGGTTACCTCCAGGACCCATGTTGCCCATTCCTCCACCTCCACCTCCTCTGTTGAGTTGGGTAGCATCAATGGGCTGGCCACCAGGCCCCAGGCCCAAACCAATACCACTCAGGCCACCTACACAGAAAAATGAGTACGGAATTAAATCAACATAGGAATTTGGTGTCGAGAAATTAATAGATAAAATATTAACATATCTACAGTATTATTATCTTCAGTATCAGAAAGGCGGAGGAAGTATTAGAACCATAGGGAACTCTGTTCAATACGAAGTGTTCACTATTTCATGGTGGGGGATATTTAAATAGGTAACAGTGTCACTGCTGCCACCTGGGTGTTTTAACTCTGGACCTGTGCTTCTCAGAGGCTTTTCTGGCATGCCTCCATTCAAAAGCCCAAATAAGTTCCTGACCTAACAGTCAACAATTTTTTTGCAATCATTAACCATGACAGACGAAGCAACTAACAAAAAAGATGTTACCCTAGTAAGTTAAATTAAGCATGCGTACGGGGAAGAGCAGGGGCTCTCTCAGGAGGTCCAAAATCCTTAGGCATGGATTTCTCATACTGAAAAAAAAGTCAAAAAAAATTCAGGCTTTGCTCTCCCAATATAAATGTGAACCAATGAATTGTAAGGTTTAAGCAACATACCAGTTTGACGTGCATGACTCTGTTGAACAACAGCTGCCCATTAAACATGGCTGTGAAATCATTAAGGAAATTGTTCCAGAGACACTTGGAAACATTTGAAATCTACTAAATCAACATTCTTTGCGCATGTAGAATCGTATGGTCCATAATTTATGTAAGGATACAGACAGCTTGGACTGCTTCAAGGGGCATATCAAATGTTACTGTGCCCATGCCTCGGCTTTTCCCATCATTGTCCTCCAGAATGTCGGCCCTCACTACCATGCCCGCCATGCTGAAGACCTCTTTCAGCTTCTTCCAGCCCACTTTGTAGTCAAGCTGTAGGGACAGGGAACAATTTCAGAAATCGCTACTAGTTTTCAATAAACTACAAAGACTAGTCTATCTGAACTGTGGTTCCTACTACATTTAAAACAGACAATATTACTGCAATTACATTTGTACACTACATAATCATGCAATCAGTGTTTTATATATGGAACAACTAGAGAGGCACAATACTTGTCTGGGTCAATCAATAATGGGCTGATAGGGAAATTTGTGGTATCAACTATTCATTGTTAGGTGTTAACTGTATGTGCAATCCATAAAATGAAGCCAACATGCTCTTACTGCCTTAAAAAGCACAGTGTCTACACACCCTGATTGGTGCTGGTGAAATGTACCTATGTACAATAAGAAGCGTAGACCAGAGAGCCAAACTTGTTGTAGGAAGTTGACTTATTTACATTTAGTTATTGTAATTTGCAAAACATGTTCTGTAGGCTTCAGAGAGGAGGAAAGGGGAGCAAGGTCAGTAAGATGTATGGACCCCAGGAAGATTACCTGGCATTCTGCGTCCGCTAGTGGGGATCCAAGATAAACTAAACTAAATTAAGATTTGGTTAGGTCAGAGCTTCAGAACATAAAATCATTCATTTTTGCCTCTGCATCTTCCCCTTTTCACCCTCAAATGATTCCAAAATACAGAACTATGAACTTCTTAAGTAAAAAATGGGACATTATAGGTTATCTTATCAGTATCAGCCATGAGAAGCAGGCAGTTATCAGTTATTGTACCTCCTGAAAAAACTCCTATTGTGAATCCCTAAAAATAAACAATGGTTAAAGTGTGGAAGCCTCACATTAGCAACAAAGACAGTGCTGCCGATCCTGCCAGCCTGCAGACCATGGATGATCTCGTTGGGGATGTTGGGGTTGTTCATCAGGCTGGGAGGAATGTTGACCATGGGGCCACTTGGTCCAGGGCCCATTCGCTCCATGTTCATACGATCCATTCCACCCATTCCACCCATTCCACCTTGAGCCTTGTTAATTTCTCTCTGGGCAATCACACCATCAGGGTCCTAACAAGAAGCATGAAACTATGATTAAGGGAAATCCTCAACTGGCATTTTGGTCTCTTTGCTGCTCTTTTTTTTTTTCTTGCTGTGACCTACCTCTTTAACTTTTAGGGGTCGTCCATTGAGGTTGTGCTTGTTGACCTTCTCAACTGCTTTCTTCATTAGCTCCTCAGTCCTAAACTCGACAACACTGACAGAAATACAATATATATTAAACCTATTGATAAACAAGTCCTCTTTGACAGACATTTGTGTGCATGTTTCCAATTGGTTAACTTGGAGCAGTATTGAACTATTTCCATTTTGTCAATCTAAGAATTGAAGATAGGAGAATACTTACGCACAACCCTTTGGTGTTTGAAGACATCAGAACAGGCCGCACCGTGAGGAGAAGAGAATAGTTTAAGTTAGTAAAAGCAGTGGTTTTACAAATTTTTTAATTGACAAAAATTTAAGAAAAACAAGATAATTTCATGCACAGTTAAAAAAGTACAACATCACACAAACCTACAACCTTGGACACAACTCTGCTTCAACATAAAATTGCCATGTTAAGATCTCACAATTGTATTCAAATCGCTAACACAATGCAGGCAAGACTGGTGAATGTGAGACTATTTTTCCAACATCCAAAGGGCAGAAAATCCACAATGAGATAGGATTCCCCATTACTAAGATATTGGAGGTTACTATTCCAGTAAAGCAGTTCAATATGAGTTATATTAACAACCATCTTGACAACCTTCTAACAACCTCTTGCTCTTGACTAGAGCCCTTTAGTTCACGAGGAGCAAATCCAGCGACCAAAGGGACATTGTCAACTACTGCAACCCCACATGTCTGGCTACAAAGAAAGCTGAAGTCCTGTTGTAGAGCATCAACCCTCGGGATGACCTCAAGTCAGTGCCACAGACAAATAAACAAGCCTCCAGCATGTCACCATTTCACACACTCAACCAGGTTTCTGAGTTTGAACAAATCCCAACAATGAAAATAAAGAAACCAAAGCTGACAAACACAGGTTTGTCTAGGATTATTCATATTTTTATTTGTTTGTATTTGCACTTACCCTCGATTTGCCTTCTGCGTCCGTTAAGTGTTCCACGTACGTTACCTCACCCACTACAAATCAGATTCCAGAGACGACACACACCAAGGGGAGAGAAGCCGAGAGAACAATTTGGGTTTAGAGCAGAAACACAAGTAGGGTGGCCGGTGACAGTGAGCTCAGACTGCCAGTCCCGAGCCTTCCCCCAGCACCTCAGCAGCAGCACAATACGGTACAGGTCTACAAAAAGCAAGCTTGTATTCTTTTTTAAAAAAATATGACTTCTTAGCCTGTCCTTGTTGGATTTCTCCCGAAGCACCAAAAGCAATAGACTGAGGACAACAACTTAAAATGGCCTTCAGCCTTCCTATTTGGATAGAATGCTGTGAACACCACCTACTACCGATAATTTCAAATAGGCAAAACCTGTTCAATGCCGCAGCCCATTTCATTGCCAAACCTGAGCATACTTTGCAAATGTCGCCATTTTTAACCTCATGCTTATGCATCAATACATTTGTCTATCAGCCGAGCCTAAGAGGAAACCTACGGCTGGAAAACTAACCATAATCTCAATGATGACAAGCTCTTAGGAGAAAGAAACTTCTAAGTGCAAACACGTTCTAAAAGTGGACCTGTTCCTGAAATGCACAATATCAGAATTTTGATTCAGCGTCGATTACAGCCACGTCTTCGTTCCAGATCACGAGTCTATTCAAAGAATGGACTTCAGTGACCAAACCTCTGCAGACAAGGACAGTGCATAAGAAGTTGCTTCATTTTGTAGACCTGTACCCCCGAAAAATCCAACTCATAGTTGTGTTTGGCACAACATGGAGATCTGCTGAGAAAACGTAAGCTTGTCAAGGTCACACCTAAAAAAGAAAATGCAATTTTACTCCACAGTCAGTTGTCATAAAACGAAAACCAGGCACTCCTGATGAACAAGGATAGAACCTTTAACACATGTTTTTACTTCAATGCCAATTAAGTGCATTAGTCATGATTCATCTATCGCTTTCCCCTACTCCATAAGTTTAAGTATATTCACATAAGTAACAACATATATAAATCCAGTGTGTAAATTTAAGAGACCTTTGGGATAAATCTAAAAACTCAAAGTTGCTGCTTCACAATTTTAGTCATTTGACATGTCTCCAAAGTTGAATTATATACAAAAACATGCCAATTCATGTTTTGTCGTTAATGACATGTTGCAACTGAGAACAGCTTGTTCTTCATTACCCTGCGACATTGCAGCTGTGTTCTGTATATTTTTTTCATGCATTTCTTGAGGAAAAGCATCTCCTTATGCCACTCTTCATCCCAGACCATTGAATTTTCACATTAGCAGACCGACATTACACTTGAACAACCTCCATTTCACAAAAACCATAAAAGATTTTGGTAATCACACTGGAAAGGAAAATAAAACGTTCAGTCTAACATCCAGGATCACAGCACTTGTGCAAGTCTGCAGCAACCCCTTAGTTGACAGACAAATAAGAGGGACCTCGTCCAAGACCTTTGTTCCAAGTAATTCCCAAAAGATCTCAAGCAACTTTGTACAACTTAAGTCCCTGCACAAATTTCCAAAACCCCATCAAAGCTGCAGTGGTCAAACAAAATGACACTGAATGCTGCAACTTTTTGTCACACCCAAAGGTGACTGAGTCAGCCCCTCATCTGAACACCTTACCTTTTTCTTTCATCAGGTCCTTGAGAGCTTGCCATTTTACATCATACGGGATGTTGCTGACAAAGACACGATATCTTTTATTCACATTGCCATAGGGTTCGTAACGGCCGCCACCACCTCTCTTCTGGGGCCTCTCCTTCCTGCTCGAATTCGATTCATGCTTGGCTTTCCCATTCACTTCTCTGTATAAAAGAGATCAGTTTATACATATAGAGAGTAGTAGTGAGTAAAAAAAAACAAAAAAAACCCCCAAACATTGTTCACATAAGCAGGTCAGAATGTTTTTGCATGTAAGCTTGACTCCTAAGGATAAAGGCTGGGTCAATAAGTTAAACATGCAAAACTCCTGCAGAAATATTTAATGTTGTAACGTTAGTCACAACCAACTTGATCTGATTAAAACATGGGGCAAGCTGCAACATGTTGATCTGGCTACAACTCTTCAAAAAAAAAAAAAAAAACAAGAATGGGACATTAATACTGTAAAGCTGACCGGGGGGTCCTGTAAGGATTTCTTTAATCCATTAATTTGAAACACACTTAGAAGACTCAAGTTAGCAAGGCAACAAAAGTCACGTTGAAATGTTATAAACATTTAATCTCAAACTGTTCTGGCCGAAATTTTTCGCCATCAAGAATGTCATTAAGCCGCATGGCGGGCTCTCTGGACATAGTGGGCCTGTAGCATTGATATATTAACGTTATATCACTGCAGTGCTTATAATAAAGCCACAAACTATTTAGAAAGGGGAGAAAAACATTCAGTTGTTTTGAGTTATTTAGTGGTTTAGTAATCTGTTGCAGTTAATTTTGGTTACTTAACATTGCGTAAAGTGGATCATTTCTGTAACGTTGACGCTGGGTAACGTTAATGTTAGCCAGGCCCTCTGAAACACGCAACCTAACAATAGAAGACCGAATATAAAGACGAAAGAAAAAATACTTGAGTACATGAACAGACTGTTACGTCGTCTAAATGTAACATTTTCATTTTAGCATGTTGGAAGTTAATTTGAGGTCTTTTCATGACTCAGAATTTTGTCTGCTTTCCTCAGCAAGCTAGCTTTAAGCTAGCTGGGGCTAACAAAGGAACCTCGATGAATGGACTAGCTTACCCCTGCTGCGGCTGTTGCTGCGGAGCCTGCTGCTGCGGGCCTGTTTTCTCGGCAATATTTTCGGCCTGCTCGTTGGACATCTTTTTGCTTAGTTTAGGATCTAGATAGATTCAGCCCTTTAACCAAAGACTTTCTTCTTCGACTTTGGGAAAATCAATCGCCTTCCAAAGTGACCTTAAAGGAACAAATAATTGCTAGTTTAGTGACTGCGCAGATCTCTTTTGCAACGCCAGCCAACGAAAATGGCGGAGAGAAGTCGCAGTCAAATGAATGCTGGGAATTTTAAAACGAGATAGAATGTTCTACATCCGGTGGATATACTTTCAGAATAAAGGTTATTACGGCATGTGAAAGAAAAATCGAACTAGCAAAAATCGCGTGCGCGTGTGTAATTTATTTACTAATAGTTTATGTGTTTTGTTTTTTTTTAAACTTTTTCGAACGTCATATTGTTTAGTACAACAGTAAATTTGTTTTTTAGGCTAAACTTGGTATCAAAAATATCTTTATTAAGTTTTCTTTTTTAGGTAGATAACCCCCAATAATAAACACACACACACAAAGTGATTTTTATATTTGGAGTTGGACAGATGGGCTTAAGTCATTTAGCTATGTTTACATTCTTTAAAAGCTTATCTTTTTCCTGGGATTCTAGCTGAAGTCTTAATGGCTTAGAAAACCCAAACAAAAAACTGAATGTGATGTATTATCATGTGGTAGGAATCAACTTCTCACACATCTACACTGGTAGACCATTAATATAAAGGACTATAGCCTATAGTTAACAACAATAATTTAATGCCAAAAAATGACAAGACTTTATTGATACTACAAACTTTTCTCTTACTCAATGTTGGTAGGCCTACTTCTTTATTACATAGAAGTCTTTCCTCTCGTCTTTCCTTTGTGAAACATCTTAAAATAAGAAGAGGCAATTATCTTACTTACAGTATAGCCTGTGTAAGTCTCATTAGAGTCATCTCTATCAATGTTAGATGCATATCTCAAGTTATCAAAGGTGATCATCTTTTTCGTTGCCATTTTACATCTCATCTGACACGGGTTCAATATCATTTGTCACTGTGTTCAACTGAAGTAGGACTTGCCTTTAATTTCAAAACTAATATTTTAATCATGAGAAGGAAAAAAAAAACGTTTCATGACTTGTATCAGCGAGTTTACCTGAGTGATTCTTGTTGAGTCTCTCCTCAACAAATGACTATTTCTTTGTCAAGTGTCAAACTGTGCATATTCCTTGTCTATCAATAATATATAAAATCTCTTGCTTTATTTTTAAAGATGAGGGCTGTTGAAGCTTATAAAGGTTGGTTGAAAAACAAGAATCCTCACGCACCGTCAGACCTCACGGGGGCGCCAGTCTATTTGTGAGAAGATCAGCGCAGTCCTACGACATCAGCGGGGACGGAAGTGCTATCGGTTCAGGTGGCTAGCCACTCACCTAGCTTAACAATAGCTTCTGAATATTTTAGTTAACCATATCACTAGCTTCAAATATAGTGTAAACGACAATAGTAAGTTCGCGAAAACAAATCTTACAGTACCGGCACATGGCTGCTCACATCCTGTGCACAGTCAGATTAACACCAAGCTAAGAAATGGTAACGTTAGCTTTAGCTTGTAGCTAAGAGCGTAAGCGCTGGACATCACCGCTTTATTGAATGCCCTCCCGTGAATGAATGAACAGTTTTCACATTTGACAGGCTGTAAGAAGCGTTAATTATCAAACATACTGAGTCATGGCTACAGGTGCCGATGTTAGGGATATTCTGGAGTTGACTGGAGGAGAAAATGACGGTCCCATCAGCAAGAAAGATCTCATCAACTCGGACAAGGTAAGAGAGGGTGTAATATGGGATACCCATAATAATGTCTATTTCAGTATTCACAAGTTACATTTAGTTTTCCCAAATTTGACCCACTGTTCACATAGTTACACGAGCTATTGGACTTAAGAGCAGGGAATCATGCTGCTTCCACAGCAAAATTGAGAAGATTGTGTTGCCATACCTCGGGGCGTATTCAGATGTTTTCTTAAAAACAAACAAACAAAAAAATCTCTCTGTTTCAGAAAAAATCCAAGAAGGCAACAGAAACGCTGACCTTCAAGAGGCCAGAGGGTATGCACAGAGAAGTCTACGCTCTGCTCTATTCAGATAAAAAGTATGTAACTTTTTTCAGTTTGTCTTACATTAATGTATTCATTACTCTTCCTTGTTGTTTTTATAATTAAATGTGTAATAACTAAAACTAGGTGTGAACAGGTATAATGTTTTAGAACTATGTAGTTACAAGTATCTACAAAAATGTTTGCTGTTTATGTTCTGTTGGTGTTCTGAATATTGCAGTTGAGTTGGTTAGATCACAAAACAGTAAAGCAGATCTTCCACATATTTAGTACCTTTGCTTTAACAAAGATGTGTCTTTGTTTGTGTTTTTGATCCACAGAGACGCACCCCCTTTGTTGCCCAGTGATACTACTCAGGGCTACAGGACAGTTAAAGCCAAGTTGGGTTGTAAAAAGGTGCGTCCCTGGAAATGGATGCCCTTTACCAACCCAGCTCGCAGGGATGGAGCTATTTTCCACCACTGGAGACGTGTAGCAGAGGAGGGCAAGGACTACCCTTTTGCGCGCTTCAACAAGGTAGGAATGACTATAGTTTGTCTTAATCTAATCACATATGCAGTAAAAATATCAAAGGATGGATTTACCCATTACCCTTCTATTTTTTTATCCTGCTCATTTATCTGTTCTCTCTGTTCTCTTGTTTCCGGCCTTTATAGACAGTGCAGGTACCAGTGTACTCAGAGCAGGAGTATCAGATGCATCTCCATGACGATGGCTGGACTAAAGCAGAAACAGACCACCTGTTTGACCTGTGCAAGCGCTTTGACCTGCGCTTCATCGTTGTCCACGACCGCTATGACCACCAGCAATACAGAGTAATCATTCAGTGGCTCATCTACAGATCTCATGTTCCCTTTCACTGATGATATATTGCAAAAATCATAATTCTTGAAATAAAACACATATTTGTTTACATTCCATTTATTCTTTTCAGAAACGATCCGTAGAAGACCTGAAAGAACGGTATTACAGTATTTGTGGTAAGCTGACCAAAGTCCGTGCAGCCTCAGGGACGGAGCCCAAGATCTACATCTTTGATGCTGGCCATGAAAGGCGCCGCAAAGAACAACTGGAGAAGCTCTTCAATCGCACACCTGAACAAGTAAGTACAGTAATATGGCTTTTATTCTTATGCTGTTGTTAAGCTCTTTTTACTTACATTTTGTTCAGCCAAAATGTGAAGCATCATGCTGAGCTTTTAACAATTCTGACTTATGATAATATTTCAGACATACCTTTTGTAGAAAAAAAACCCAAACAACATTGCCAATGCTTGTTTGAATTTTGCTAGCCTTTTATGCATTAAAATTGCGCTTCTCTTTTTTTCCTGCAGGTGGCAGAAGAGGAGTATCTTATTCAAGAGCTGAGGAAGATTGAGAACAGGAAGAAAGAGCGTGAGAAGAAGGCCCAGGATCTACAGAAACTCATCAAAGCGGCGGACACAACCACGGAGTTAAGGCGAGCCGAAAAGAGGGTCTCTAAGAAGAAGCCTCCACAAAAAAGAGAAACAGAGAAACCGGTATGTTATGTACTCATACAAAAGGAGCAAAGTAAAGCCCAAGCCAGCCATTCATACCTGAGAAATGTATATCAACAAATTAAAGCATCACTGGAGGCGAAGCACATTTTTAGTATTCATAATTAAGATAGTGCAGCTGTTAACCTCATTGTGGTGCGTATTCAATGCAATAATACGTTGAAATAATTCATTCAGATTCAGCTTAATCTCTGTTTTGTATTCATCATTTGTCATTGTTTTGATAAAACAGCAATGTCTCAGATAAACTTGGGTCTGTAGTGTCTCAGTTTATAATTCACTGAAAGGCCTGATTTATCTACTGATTTAATAATTATTTTAATATTTTAAAGTCTGGTAAAAATGTAGGTTATTGTTGTCACATCTCGTCTCTTATCATTTGTTTCTTCTTCTTCATTAGGCTGTTCCCGAGACAGCAGGCATTAAGTTCCCAGACTTCAAATCAGCAGGAGTAACACTGCGCAGTCAGAGGGTGAGTATAGATAGATCCTGCTGAAGTATTAAAACTACAAAAAGATTCTGAACCTGAAACTACAGCAGTCAGAAATAGTTTGACAGCTGTGTTCGTCTTACTTGTCTCTCTCTGTACTGTGCCAACTTTTTTTATTGGGAGTTGTGTAAAAAATATTACATGTCAACTTTTTGAACTTGAAATTAAACTTAAAGTTTTGTTTGAACCACTATTAATATCAAATTTTTTTTAGCCCAGCTTGACCTTACAGTTGATGTACGTGATAAACCAGAAGGAAAACGTTAATCCCAGCTATCTCTCATTAGTAGTGAAATGATTGATTCTGTTGGTGACTAGCTAATATCTGTAAGACCTGGCAAGGGGACTCTTATTCATCTTAAAGACTGATGAGGAGCTGCTGCTCTCTATGGAAAATGCATTAGTATAGCTAAAGGAGTGGAGTACCTCTCTAACTAATCAGTCAGACAGAGTTCAGTGGATAAAGACATTTTGATCTGGCCCGCTGAAGTGCATTTCATACGAATTAAAAGCCCAGAAGTGGAGCTGTTTATCCTAATATCTTCGGCACCTTAAATCACACCCTCGTGTCTGTCAACGTGTGTCTCTGTGTGTGATTCAGATGAAACTGCCGAGCTCGGTAGGCCAGAAGAAGATCAAGGCTATTGAGCAGATCCTGATGGAGCAAGGAGTGGGTAAGTGTGAATAAATATTAGCAATCCGCCAATATTTCTAAATGAGTTAATTGTTGGTCTCTGGTGTTTTCAGTAGATCAAGGGACAAAACACTTATTCTTTATTTTGAATAACAGTTGCTCAAAGGAATACTCTAATATCTTGAAATGGGTACACATAGAAAAGAGGATAGTGTGGTTTAACAGCAGCGAGCTTATACTAAGAGTAGAAGCTATTTCTTGACAAATTGGGTGTGACAATTGCGTGTACTATCCGTCCTGTCTTCTTGCTGAAGTTGTAAGTTGTTAAATGATGGGAAGGGGGGAGATTTAAGGATATGGCTTTTTACTTGCATTTCCCATGCTAAAGATATCAACTGTATTGGTTCAACTGACTAATAATTCTTTGAAAGCACAGCTATTTACACTTTCTACTTTGTGTCTTTCTGTGGATCCAGATCTTAACCCCATGCCCACAGAGGAGATTGTTCAGATGTTCAATGAGCTGCGTAGTGACCTGGTGCTGCTGTATGAACTGAAGCAGGCCCACAGCAATTGTGAATACGAGCAACAGATGCTGCGTCATCGTTATGAGGCCCTACTGAAGGCCGGCAGTGGAGGCGGGTGTGGTGGAATCACAGGGGCCGGACTAGTTGCCACAACACCGAGTGGGGAACTCAGTGCTGCCAACAGCACTACAGCATCAGTCCCAGGGGTGGAAGCTCAGTCTTGGCCCAGTGCAGATGACATCAAGGTGGAAGCCAAGGAGCAGATCATTGATGTTGTAGGAGCACCACTTACTCCCAACTCAGTAAGTTTACACAACACAGACCCAAGCTCCTTCAAACATCAACAGAAATTTGGCTGAAGATCTCGTTGTTCCGGAGCAGTTTTTAAGGCTTTTGAACAAAGTCTCAAGTCTTTGCGATGCAAGTCACAAGACAAAAAGGAAGTTTTTCTCTTGTTTACCTGTTCTTAGTATGAATATTACAAAAGTGTAATAACCAATATCACACTAAATATGTATTTTTTTTAATGGGAACAGGGAAGAGCCAAAGCAAAAGTAATAACATTTCCTGTCTGCATGTATGTAGTCTCATTATGTTGGTACATTTATGGATAAATGAAGTACTGTAATGCCACCATCACAACAACAAAAGGCATTTTTTGAAGTTGATTATTTGCAACACTTTTTTAAGCTTTGAATGCAGATCCACAGTTATTTTAAAACACTTACTGTAAAAGGATGAAAAAGCTTGCCTTTAAACTTCACTGTGTGTTCATAGCAGACTTTGTCTACCTAACACTCCTTCTCATTTGGCTTTGTTAATGAGTGGGAACTCAGCGAGGTAACTGGCCACTCCTTGTGACTAGTTTTGGTTTCTGTGTAGAAGGGAATAGGATCAGGGAAGATAACGTTAACGTCTGCTCTGAGTGCATACTAATAATAAAGATCTATGCTGTTAGCTAAAAACAAACAGTTGACTCCAGCTGACAAATTTCTGAACCTGTCAAGTAAGTCTGCTGCCTGTTCTCTCTTCTGTTTAAACAATGTTCACTATTTATGGTCAGTGTACCCAACAGTTTAGCAAACATGTCATAGAAATGGCTGCTAGAAATGCAGACACGAAGGAAAATCCCTGCTAGACCCTGAAGTGATTGTTTTTTTGTATCCCATTGCAGCGCAAACGGAGAGAGTCAGCTTCCAGCTCATCTTCAGTGAAAAAGGTGAAGAAGCCATGATGAAGACAAGATCGTCAGCTGGTACACAGGACGGAGGAGAAGGTGAAGTGCGAGTTACTCTGGTCTCATGGTGGAGACATCCACAAGTTTTGTGGTTGGACAACGGGACACAGGGGAGCAGGACACCGTGCTTCTGTTCATTTACTTAGAAGCACTACTGACTAAACAACTGCATGCACACACAAAAACACATACACACACACACACACACACAGACGGCATCTTTTCACCCACCAACAAGACCTCTCCATCCTCTACCAATCTGGCCTGCCCAGCATCTTTGTGACAAAAGGCAACAACTGAGTGACATTTCATTCCATTACTGCTCGACTCCCTGCCTCCACCGTTGCTCAGCCTTAGATGAGGCAAGATCAACTGTAAATTGCCAGGCTGAGCTAATCAGGACATGGGGAAGAAGTGGGAATGACTGGGTAATTGAAATGAATTGGAATGAAAGAAGAGACTGGGAGTGGGAGGACCTCAAGCAGCAATGCTCATTTGACCCATCTGAGGGTTTTTTTGTTTGTTTGTTTTTCGTAGCTTAATCATGCCGTAGCGTTTACTGGAAATGTGTCTGTGTGTTAGTCTTTATTACCCACTGTAGCTCTCTTTCCGCCCAGAGTGTATCTTCCTCCCACAAAGATGGGGGTTGCATCTGCTGCCCGTGCTTAATGTTGGACTAGTGTGGCAGATTTGTGTTGTTTGTCCTCAGGTGACCTTGAAGATGCTTTCATCAATGATTCAATAAATCTTATTGTTTTGTTTCTCACTCACTGTGTTGTACATGTTTGTGCTTTACGGGTCCCTTCCACATTTCAAGCATGCGTCAGTCTTTTCTTAGATAAGATCTTAATTTGGAGGTAATTAGTGTTGAATACACATTTGCCTGGGAAATTGTAGGATCATGACATTTTTACCTTACCTGTCATTTAAGTTAAGTGACAACTAATGACTTCATTAATATGATAATTAAGCAGTGATCATTCTTTGGTTGGCACAGCCAGTGAAACTTCATTAGGTCCCCTCTCCATAATATTGCTAATTGCGTGTCAATTATGTCGTTTAGCCTACTTAGACATTAATTTCTATGCAAATTTTCAATCCATCTGCTCAGAAGAGGGGAGTGCTGTAATCTGGGCATGCTGTGTCTATTTATATATCTATATAGATGTCTGTTTTGCACAAATTCAGGTATTCAGGTACTGCAACCTACATGCAATCTTCCAGTAAGTTCAAATTGAAATCTGCCTTGTCTTAGGGTCTGTTATTTTTTCTTATCACATCTCTGAGTCTAAAACCAAAACCCTTCAATGGTTACTTAATGTTTTTTAATTATAAAAGAAGGTTTAAACATATTATGGTAACTCTCTTTATAATAACTACACACTTTCAGGCATTAGTTAAGCATTAATAAATGCTGAGTTCATCATTTTTAAAGCATTGTTCTGACATGAAAAGTCCTAATCATAACCCTAACCCTAAGGACTTTTCATGTAGGAACAATGCTTTATAAATGATAATTCAGTATTTATTAATGCTTAACTAATGCTTAAAAGTGTTTAATTACTATTAAGTGTCAGCCATATGTTAAAATCCTTTTTTTTGTTTTGTTTTGTCTGTTACTTCTACAAAAGAAATTAATCAATAGCAAGAAAATAGCATTGTTTTTTAATGAAACCATTGCATAAAGTCTTGATCCTGACTAACTTTAGAAGCCTTCTATTTTGGCTGTCATGGTGGAAAACAGTCTATCAAATGCTGAATCAACCCACAATCAAAACATCCTCATTTACAGGTCTAATGAACGCAGCTAAGGTTACAGGAGTAAACTCATCCCCACACCTTGGGCTTGGATTGAAAGAAAGAAAAAGAGTAAGAGAAGGCAAGTAAACATGGGTAAAATGGATTCTCAGTGTCTATATTTCATGTTGAAAATTGGCTCATAAATCCAGTGGTTTGATCTATGGAAGCCGTCGTTGCTTGAAAAAACCTCCGTAAATGTGTAATTTCTCCCTTGACAGAACACAGCCGAAAGGCTATCTTTCTTTTGCTTCCTCCTCCCCTCTCTCTCCCTTCCCCTCTGTCTCTCATTCTCTCTCCCTCTCTCTCGACCGGCCTGGTGTTGGATTAATGCTCTGCTCTCTTCCCCTCTCTCCTTTCATGCTCCTCTGATATCTTCTTTTCATCACTGCTCATCCATTTATCAAAACTGGGGCTTTCCCCTTCCTCCCTCCCTCTCAATATCTAAACCTATCTTAAGTTATATGGCAGGTATCTTGTAAGATGGGCTTCAAGAAAGTGGAGGTTATTAATAAATATTCGTCCAAATTGAAAATAGGTGGGAAGGGATGCATCACCAGCCATGTGTGAATGATAAAGACCCACAGCAGCCTCCATCTTGCTACATCTGCCATGAGCTCCATCCAGGCTACAGTGTACGTTCTGCAACACTGATGTGAAAAGCATGAGGCAGAACACCACGGCGGAGTGTCTTATAATGTGGTTGTGATGGCATTGAGATGGGATCTCTTTATCAAGGCTGGGCTGAGGCTTTAATCACGGCCTAAGAGGTGCACTGGCTGTTTATCATAATTGAACTGTATCCAGGCTAATCGCTGGCATACGTCACTGTCGAGGGGGTCAGTCGGCCGCACCAGCAGGCGACGCTGGCGGTGGTGATTGAACACACAGTTAGGAGGAAAGATGTGTACTGAGGGACATAAGGCAGAAAAAGGCAGGTAATAGCAGATGTGATAGAACCTTGTTCAAATACATCACGCCTTGAGGTAATCGCTGATGTGACAATGATTAGATTGTCGATGCCTCCTTGCTGTGGCATACTGCTTTATACCCATCATGTCACATACAATCGCTGATTACTACAAGGGAAAGAGGCAGGAATGGTGCGATAGGAGAGTGAGGACAGGGTCTGGATAATTTCCTTTTCCAGCTCAGGATGGAGCGTTTACTATATGGGCCATAACAAATGTCCAAAACAGACTTTCACCTCCGTGCACCCTTCTCATCTCCATGCCTCTCTTTGACTTTCACCTCCTCCAGTATTCGGGTCACCTTGAGGGAAAAAATGGAAAAAACTTTTAATCATTGTTCCACATCAAATTCACCTGTGCCCTCTGGGACACTGAGCTGCAACAAAAGGAGGGGAAGTTGAAACCGCAGGTTGAAAAATCATTGTTGCCCAGAGGGCTGGACAGTGGAAGTCATTTCCACTGGATTTTTTTTCTAGTGGGGGAAGGCTTGCTTCAACACAAACCCAATCACTGGTGCTAAGCAGTGCTTACAGCGAGGCATTAACCCCACTGTCCACTCTCCACATTAAAGCCCCGGGGAGGCAGAACAGAGTCGAGTGGAGTTGAGCAGAGAGAGTGGGAATAAATCTAGACTTCCTGCTCCCCGGTACTGCACTGCTCTCGGGAACATCTCTGGTCAGGTGTCGTCTTTCAAGGTGTCCTACCCTGAAAAGAAGGAATGAAGCAGGATGCTGGTGAAAAAGAAAAACTGATCTTAACTGAAGAGATTTCCTTCTGTAGTTACATACACTGAGTGTACAAAAGACAAACCAGGTGGATGAAGGAGAGATATTTTATCCTAATCTATTGAGTAAAACAGGCTTTTCAAATTTATGTTTATTTACACATAAATGCTGTGAATGATGAAGACAACATTAAATTAAGATTTGTTTTGACATCTGGAATTGTTGCATTTCTAACAGATTTTCGATCATCAGTGTTATATGTTTGCACAACATCATAAAATGTTTTCTTGAACAAACAAAGTTGAAATCATAATGCATGATCCATGTTTTCCCACAAGGAACAAGCTGAAAACACAACATTCACGTAACTTCACCTTGTCGCTATGGTCAAAGTGTAAACAAAGAGTGGTCTAGTTACACATCCAGCAGAATATGTAACACAAGAACTCATCTTGACTTGTTTTCTGGCCAAACAAAAAATGTAAACGATCATTTAATCTCATTTTATCTCTGGTTTGGTCTCCACCAACCGATGAAGAAAATAAGCAGTCTCTCTCACTGACAAACACTTCACTATGTTTATCAGCCAGTTGCCAGTTTCTGGTGTTGAGTAGCTCATGCACACTGGATTTTTCAAAGGTTTTTGTACAACAGCTGTCTGCTGCAGCCAGAATGGAGGATGATGAATGCTGAGGATGAACCAAAACAGTCAAAATGCTGACTGTGCAACCAAAACAACACAACAGGTGTTTGTGTGGACACCAGACAGAGATGGCACAGGAAGCTAAACCTCAAAATTTTATGGTGTACAGCACGTGTGCATGTCGTGAATGTGTAAGAGTTAACTGAATTTCGTTTCCTTGCCTGCTATGTCTATCCATATATGGACTTTTATTTTATTGTCTATCTCAGCTAACATGATAAAAAAAAGGGGAGGGGGTGCACATACGGGTGAGCAGAGTTTTATCTCTTCAGGTCAGAGAGCTGTGATTGCAAGCTGACTGTAAACAATGATCAGGTTGGACAGATCAGCTCCACTCTGAGAAACAAACCAGCTTGACTTGATTTGACAGTGAGAGATAGAGCAGCTTCTGAACAATATGTGACAGAGTTGCCTCGGCGAACCAGCACAGCAAACGTCCCTCTCTTCACCTGCACAAGCACAATTCTAACATAGAAAGAAAAAAATCCAATTTGCCATGCGGATCCACAGCTGTCATGGCAGGGGAATTAAACATTACCCATAACTCACTGGGGGTGCTGAGCAGGTCAGCAAATGGCAGGGATGGTAACATCACTCTGGGGTGCAATAACAAAGGATTTTAACCTCTGACTCCGTCACCAGCGCTGCTGACAGAACATCCTCCTCACACACAGCAGCTTTCACCAAGCCGCTAAACAGTCTCTGGTTGAGTTGATGACTCAACTTACCCGTACACACCTCACCATTCGTCACTCAAATGTCTCTTTAACACAAACAGGAAGACATGGAGGAAATGTCAGCATAAATGCAATGCTTTCCATCCCGTTGGGTCCTGCTGCGATTCCTGTGATGCTTTACAGGGGGGTTGCTGAGATTCTGTAGCTGCTAGGGTCCTGGTGTCATCACCCACGCAGGCTGCCTCTTTGCCTGGCTGGGCCACCACCACCAGAGCCTCAATTACCTGACTGACGTTTCATTAGTGCCTGCAGCTGATCCCGTGGCTGAGAGGCAGTGGGGCGCAGAGGAGCATGTAGCGAAAGAGAGAAGGGGGGAAGAGAAGGAGGCTTCAGCGCATTACATTCTCCTGCGCTGTCAGAGTCACAGCTCTGAGTACAGCCACACAGCCTCTCATTACATTGCAGTCATTTAGTACATGCTCTCATTGAGCTGGACTGTGTATTCTAAAATAGAGCTGGCTGGGTTTTATCACCGGTTCTGAGCTGACATTCATACATACCTGCACTGGATGGATGGAGCAGCTGAAAAGTGTGAGAAGTGCATGTGTGTGTGTGTGTGTGTTTGTGTATGTGTGTATGACATAAGGCAGAGGTATTCCTGAGACAAATCAATCTAGTGCAGCGTATTGATCCGAGGGTTACCTCTATGTGTGTTTTTCTGTTTGTATGCTTACATATGTAGAACCATATATGGTCCTGTATATGTACCTGGGTTTGTGTGTGATCTGTGTGGCCTCTCCATCTTTGGGGTTAGTGTAGGCCATGTCAGAGATGATCCAGGGCAGAGCTGAGGGGGCTTAGTGAGACCCCAGGCCTGAGCCTCTCCACAGAGCCCACGCTTGACTGGCCTCTCCTTCCCATTTGTCATCCTGGGCCAGTAAGACCCCCGGAGAGATTAGGGCAGAGCAGAGAGACTGGAGGAGTAGCAGGAATAAGAGGATCAGTTAAGCTATAAACACAGACAAGTTTGTGTCTCTCACCCACTCTGGTGCAGTGACAGTTTGTAATGGCTGTCAAAAGTTCGCTCGGTGCCGTACATCTTTCTTTAAAAGACACCGCAGTGCCATACCTCTTGCTTTGGCAAACACAACAGGTATAAGAACTCCTATTGGGTTGATCAAATGCTGTATGAAGTGTAAAAAGCAGGCTAGAGTTGGACATTAAGCAGTAGAGTTAACTGTATCGACCCATATTGACCCGAGCTAATGGACTGCAATCCAAAGCTGAACAGAAAATGCAAACGTTTGCCTATAATTAGAAATTCTGGCACAAAGACCATTAGTCAAATCTGGAGAGCTTCTTCATTTACATATTTTGAATATTCTACTTAATTATGCAAAGGGGTAAAGTGAGGTAGATGAGAAGTTTTAAGAAAGACTCATAAAGTCCTTATTAAGAGCAGAGGGGATTAATGACGGTTAATATGAGAGCAATCAAACATTTAATGCAAAGGCCCTCCTGCAGGCAAACAGTATTTAAATGAGTCAATTAGACATTCATTATCTACAAGCCCATAAGTGGAGTCAGATCTGCATAAATGTTGGTGTGGAGAGCTAATGAAATATTTTAAAAGTTAACAACTTAGACATGGAAAATGTACAAATATTGATTGCTGGAGGGCTGGCTACATGTTGTCGTCAAATCAGGGGAAGGATGCGCGATACCCAGTGGAGATTGTCTCATAAATCATAATTATCGAGTTAGCATGATCTCTCCTCCCAATTAGCTATGTAGCATTGTTGAGGTAAAATGAGAGAGGGGAAAGCCCTCCAATTGTCTGTTAAAAAATCACATCAAATCACATACGTGGATATCTCCAGTTTTACTGTAAGCGCCTCTGAATTATCTTTATTCTAACAAATCACATTAAAATAAGCAGATCTACACAAAAACATACATATTGTGCAGAGGATGACTTGAATAATGTACCAAACTATGCAGATATATCATTGTCAGGACCTCCTCCCTCCTCCTCCTCCTATCCTCCTTTCTTTCCCCTTTCTCCATGTCTGAGTCTCCACTCTTGTCAGTTGCCCCAGCACACAATTACTGTGTGTGATTGCTATCAGGCGGGACGGTCGGGGAGGCTCCCAAATTAGGGCCTAAATAGGATTTCCTACATGGCGAAGGGCACAGGCCTGGACATGGTAATGAAAGCCTATACATCACAATCAGGCCGACAATCCTATTCATACTGCAACACATTACTCTCACTCCTCATAATTATAGAGGGGTGACAGACGGGCCTGTGAGGCATGGTGGAAGAGGCACAGGAGCGAGGAGGAGGGAGAGGCGAAGGTGGTGATGGTGGGGGGGACGTTACTGGGAAAGTGGCTGAGCAGTGTCACAGTTAGTTTCGAGTGGCTTCTTCTCTACACTTATGTGATCTCTTGATACCTGGAGTGACCAGATTAGGAGGGAGTCCACTGCGTTCAATTGTACATAACTCCAGTGTGCAATCCAGCCACCTATAGATCTGTGTAATTACAGAAAAGAGTTCTAATTTGGACATTTTCTCCCAATGGGGAGATTCTTCCAATGGGACACTGACCACATCTTCCATCAGGCTGACTGACACAGACATACACACACACACACACACAGACACACACACACACACACACACACACACACACACACACACACGCTCACACAGAGCGATGTGATGAGATGTGAGAGGGACAGCTTTGCGATCAATACCATGAGCAGGAATCAGCGATGGGGAGAATAAGACAATGGCCTATCAGATTGAGGTTGACTTCTCCTTGTATGTGTGGCAGGCCTGTGACAATAGATTGGCCGAGAAATCCGATGGCACTCGCCGACTAGGGGGAAAAAAGAGGAGACAGATGAAAAGAAAGATTGCTAATGCTCTCCAAGCAGGCATTTTAATCTGTGACAGAGGAGGGATTTGGTGAAAGCCATTATCACACAGCTACCCCTCCTCATCCTTCCTCCCCTTTCTTTTCTGATAAGACAACCTTATCAGACTGCTCGGGGGAGAATGTGTATGTATGTCTATGCGTCTACACCTTTGCATGTGTTTGTGTTGCAAAATGGGATATTCCAAATGCGATTCACTGGACCCAAGAAAGCCCCACTCTATCGATGTAAATCACCTTAAGAACTCAGTCAAACGGTAAGCAGCGTAAAGTGGATTCAGATCACAATAACCCACTTCAGCTGGCAAAGAAACACCATGACAGTGAGGGAACATGAGGTGCATTGTTACATTTGTTCCTTGCTGAGCCCTGAGGGAAGAGGCCACCTTGGTTTGGTGTGAGCATGTTTGTGTGTGTGTGTGGGTGGGTGGGTGTGAGTGAGTGTGGGTGAGTGTGGGTGAATGTGTGTGTGTTTCTCCATTGCACCTGCAGCTACAGAGATACCGCTCATCTCATGATCACATCAAAAACTTCAAGAGAGAGATGAGATGATAATGGTGTCTGCCCACTCAGGTCACATATTCACCTCTGGAAACTTCTACACTCTGTCAGCTGGACCAGGTGCACCAAGTTGAGTGGTGTGTGTGCGTGTTTGTGTGTGTGCATGTGCATGAGGCAGCAGATGGAAAGATGTGCGAGAGACTCTTCCTGATGTAATGGACTGATAGAGGTTAACTCTGTGTGTGTGTGTGTGTGTGTGTGAGTAGCTGGGTCGACAAAGTGTGTGAGTACCTTGACTTTATGTGTTTACATGTCTGTAAATGTATGCTTGTGTGTTTATGCATATATTTGCATATATGTGTGTATGTGTGTGTGTTTCTGTGTGTGTGTGTTAATGTGTGTGAGTCAGTGAGTGTGTTGGGCAGCAGGCTATATCCCCACGCAGTGTTTGTGTGTGTGTGTGTGTGTGTGTGTGTGTTTCTTAACATTGTGTCCCTTCTGTGATCAGGACAATCCATCAGGCCTTGCTGCTCATTAATCACCAGACAGACAGACACACACACTCATACACACACACACTCAAATGCACGCATGCACGCACCTTTTGGATCAGGGCAGGCAGTGATGAACAGTAGGGTTAGTTTAGTGGAGCACTCACACCTGCACCACAAAGCGCGACAACACATCCTCAGACAATGACCATGGCCTCAAAGGACTTCTCAAAGAAAACCTCAAGAGACAAAATCCTGTAGCTTAACAATCAGATTCTAATTTTCTGTTTTAATAGCAACATTTCTTCTTCTATCTCCATGTGTTTCTGAAAAGAAACTCCACTGATAAATTTGTTAAAATAAATTTATAAAATAAAGAAGAAATCCCACTAAGGCTTTAAAAACAGGTGTAGGATTCCTTGAGTGGAAGAGACAGGTGTTTAACAGGCAGAGATGGTCTTACAAAGGATGCTATAGAGTTGCATTATGGGTAATGTACGGACTACAAGAATGTCTTAGGGCCAGATCTACTAAGATCCCAACTTGCGTGAACTAATTTGCGTGCGCGATCTAGAATTTTGCGTGTGGGGT
>JAQLOL010000020.1:16753678-16784707 GCA_029783665.1 Naso thynnoides | reverse complement strand
TGTACCATGACTGTTTCATTAATCAAAAATTTTTAATTTATCTCCAAGCAACACAAGGGTTACTTGTGGGCTTTTTTTTTTTTTTTTTTTTTTTTACAGCAGATCAGTTTGAAGTATTACGGGAAAAAAAACCCCAGAAGGAGCAGCCACAGTGAGCTGCTAGATGAAAATCAGACAACAGGTTGTACACCTTCAACTTCTGAGGCCGGTAACCAGCTGCTCTCGCTGTGTCCTGCTGTCTGCAGGTTCAGCATAAAATAAGAAGCTGTTTACTCACAGAATGATCAAAAAGGACAATTGGTGCCAGACTGCATTATTAAAATGACAATAGTTTGTTCAACTACACCCGGAATTGTAAGACCTGCACAACTAATCCTCAGTTACTGTTACCTGTAACCGTAGGTGTCCTCAAAAGACTGAAATCTTAAGGATTATAACTGAAAGTGAATAAACTGGTTAAGCTTAAATAAGCCAAGACAAGAAAGAGAAGATCCTGGCTTTGTGAAAACGTGACAAATGAATCAATCGTGCATGTAAAAAGTCTCCATTTTGGTTTAAAAAAAAAAAAGTTGAGACAGCCTGGCAGAGTATGTTCTGTTTCTCATCATTTTACAATTTCCATAATTTGTTTTTAGCTCTGTGGTTTTCGATATTTCCTGATCTTTGTCTTCAGATACACAGAGACAGATGTGATCCCCTGCTCAGGAGAAAGCTCCAAGGAGACAACAGTAAAGTATGTTTCCAATCTGACAGGGTCTCTTTATTTTTTATTTTTATTTTTATTTATTTAGATGTGAAAGTGATCATAAAATGTTTTTGTTAGTATTCATTGTTTGTGATCTTTTATTTTTTTTGTTTGTTTTTTGCTTTTAGAGAATGGCAACAGGTTAAATGTCTGTTTTATTCTATATTTCCAGCAGCAGCAGCAGCAGCAGCAGCACGTTGCCTGACTCCAGATTAAACCTCGAGTTGTCCAAATGGTCAAATGATGGTGAGTCTAGCAAACTTTCAACAAATACGGTGATTACATAAGGAATAAAATATAGAAGAATAGGATTCAATATCTGTTATTTATCCTTTTTTTTGTTGTTTGTTTGTTCGTTTGTTTGCTAATAGTGAGTCCATCTACAAGCAGTGGAGAGAAAATGGACAGCAGCATAGCTGGTCTCCCCAAAACCTGCAAAAACACTGAGATAGAGGCGTAAGTAGTTTTGATAATGTTCATGATCGCTGAGATGTTACAGTTCAGGTTTGTGCAGCACTTCTGTGTTTCTCAAGATATCCCCAATGTTTGTGATCTCAAATGTTTTCAATGCAAGGGGTATAAACCACTTCAGTTTTTTTTTATTTTCAATTTTACACAAGCTTTAAGTGTTTAGGGACTTCGTGTGTTTTGGTCTTCAGACATATCACTTGAACAAAAACCTTAAGTAAGATATTTTCATTTGTTCAAATTGTAGTAAAAAAATGTTATTCTTGAATAAGGATTTTTAAAAAATAAAGTTTCTTGGTTTTTGTTTGATGTCATCACGTATGACACATTTTCAAAAGTTTAATAAAGTTTTTTGTGTAAACTCATTTGGTTTGGACTACAGAACTAATAAGTTCAAAATCAATGAAAAGTCAATGATCACACTGGTAGGAGTGAGGTAGGCTGTGTTTATGGTTAAACTAATGTGTGAGACAGATGTGAGTCAGCCCATCAGAGTGGAGAAAGTGAAACCATCTCTTACTGTAAAGTGTATTTCGGCGTCTCTGGCTCTCCGTGTTGTATCACCACCTGCGCCGGCTCCCACCAGCATCACACGACACTATATCAAGGCGCTGATATCATCAATCAAGGTCGCAGCAGGCGACGCACGCATGTGCTCACATTTCATCACACTTAATGCATTGTAGCCTGTCTGCCTGCTGTACAGTATGTTTGCACATACAGTCTATCCTGTAATTGTGAGTGTGTGTGCATGTGTGTGTGCGTGTGTGTGTGTGTGTGTGTGTGCCATCTTTGTGAGGACCCTGATGCCTCACCCCCCTCTGCCTATGATAAATGAGACAGCGAATGCAGGCGATGTGATTGCTGATAAATTTCATGCTCAGTGTCCATGTTGGCCAGCGAATAATTTAATCTGTCTTCGATTTATAAATGACTCTCCAGCGTCTGCCTAACTCTCCCGTCTCCTTTCCTGTTACCGTCCATCTGTATGTGTGTGTGTGTGTGTGTGCGTGCACAGGCTCTCGGAGGACTCCACACTGACAACTCTGGATGCACTTAAAGCTCGGATACGGGATTTGGAGAAACAGTTGTCTAAAGGAGACAGATTTAAATGCCTCATCTGCATGGTGAGTACGGGGGCAAATTAAATTGACAGACACACGAGACAGAGACAACAATGCAGGAAAGCAGAAACTGCTGATATTCCTGAAGGGAATTGTGTTAATATGTCAGTATATTTTAGTTGACATATTTTCAATTCTGTGTTATGTTAGAGTAATATAGACTAATATGTAAAGCAAGTCGAGTCTGACACTGATGTTGTGTTCTGAAAACTATTTTTACTCTATTGTTGTCATGACCAGTCAATCAAAAAATTTGATCTACAGAGCAATCAGTTAGTCACTGAAGTCATTTATTGAGCCTAAAGGTGAAATGTCTGCTTCATCCAGTTATAAAACCTGAGAATTTTCTGTTTTTCATCAGGTTTAACAAAAGAGGCACAATAAAGATGCTTCCCTGACTCTTAGGAACTTTTACTAAAAATGTATAAGATTTATATTTTATAGAGCAAAAAAAAAGTGATAAATAGAAAAGAAAATATCTAGCCTACATTGAAAGCAAAAGAAAAAACACTGAAAGTCTTATTTTGTCCACCGTTTATCTCGGGATATAATGGTGTACAACCAAATTTATGGTTATATAACCCACTAAAAGCACTATAACTTTAAAAAAAAACAGCAAAATTTAGGTAAATTTTATTTCATCAAAGTACAGTTTCTTTGTGAAGACAAAGTTCAGATTTCTTTGAACAAACATATCAGAGCTTTTGTGTTGAAGAGGAAAAAAGTCATTGCAGTTTTAAAGTGATTTCAACTTATGTTGAGAATTGCCCAGAACTTTTTTTTTTTTAATTAACTTAATCTAAAACAGAACATTGTCATAAATCAGTAAATACACATGAGCTGAACTTTCAATATTTTTAAAGAATCCTCAATAAAGTTGATTTAAAAGGAAGCATCTTTAATGCTCATACTGTAGCTATACATGGACCTCTAGTGGCAGCTTTTTGTATTGCAGGTAAGTTATCTTCACTGTCTAATGTCTCCCTGCAGGACACATACACGACCCCCCTGACCTCCATCCAGTGCTGGCATGTTCACTGTGAGGAGTGCTGGCTGCGAACGCTGGTAAAACGTCACATCTGTGTTGATTCACATAAACGTGAATTCAGTTAAATGACCAGAATTTGTTTGATTAAAGTCTCATTTATTTTTAACTTCTTAAGGGAGCAAAGAAGCTGTGTCCTCAGTGCAACACCATTACCTCACCTGGAGACCTGAGGAGGGTCTTCCTGTGATTCAGCCAACCACAAAATGACGGGATGAGCTTTTTCTGTTTTAACCAATCAGGGGTGGACTAGTGGGCAGCTGGCCTGTCAGAGACTCCCACCCTCCTCCTCCTCCTCCTCCTCCTCCTGCTCCTCACACCTTCCTGGTCCTACCTGTGTACTTTTAACATCCACCAACCTCTGAAGAACAAAACGTCTGACCTTTGACCTTCCTTAACAGCCCTGTACAATATCCACATTCCTGCTGCAGCAATGACCAGATCAGAGGAAACATTTAAAAACAAACTGAGAGCTCAGGCATCGAAGAACTAACAGAAAAGATAAATGCTTTGGGATTTATCCATTTTATAACCCTGTTTCTGTTTTATGAGCAAAAAAAAAAAGAAGTTGAATCCCATGCAAAGCACATGTACATAGTTTTGTGTATGTTTGAACTGGTGTGTGTATATGATGTTGACTAGCAGAACAACCCGACTGTATTTACTGTACAGAGTTTGTCTTTGCTTAGATCATTTATTATTTGTGTAGTTCCTGTAGGTTGGAAACATTTACACTCACTTCATCACATTCAGGCTCATTCTGTCTTTGTCACTGATGTGTTTCTTTGTATAGGATCATTAACTCTAATTTTATGTCACTACAATAAAACGTGAGTCTAAGCAGTTGTTGCATCATTATATATTTTAACTGTGGGGGCTACATGATCATTCTCATGCTAAATGTTGGGGGCTGCGAGCACCTTGTGGTGTTTGGGTCAGTTCACAGCCTTGTGATGATGACTGTGTGTGGCGGATTCACCCTTTAAGAATTGGGTCGGTGCAGGATTAGCCAGGCAGAGCCCATCACAGCTCATCCGGAGTAGAAGGACACTAAACCCTGCTATTCTGAGCTTTTACTGTGTGGGGGACACAAGACCACTCAATGCTCTCCGAGGTTCATCACGCAAAGGGAGAAAGAACAGTACCACAAAATTTATCATTTCATGGTAGCAGAATAAAATAATTAAGAGTCCAACTGCAGTCAGTTTTTAAAGGTTTGAAAATGTCTTGCTATTGTAAAAAGAAAAGAGAAAATGATAAAATGTTTCTCTTATTTTCACCACATTGACCTCTGACTACTCAAGTAGAGCTGCACAGTAGATAACTGGCAGCTTTCGGGTATAAACGTGTAACTTTACAGAAAAACGGAGATGTTTTAATTCAAACTAACTATAAATTAAAGTAAAACAAGCTCCTTTAAGGCCAATGTCTTTGTTTGATTTTTCCTGTTATACAAGAAAATACTGGTAATGGTTACACCATATTTGACTCCTTAACCTTAACCTGACTTTTCCCTTCAAATCCAAAACCAACAAGTTCAAACCTGCATTTATACGAAGTTTCTTTTTCAGTAGTTTTCACTGGATTTCAGCAGTGAAAAGACCATTTGTTTTAAAAAAGAAAATCTCACCCCCTCCCTTATGGTCTTGTGACCTGAAGGGACGGTGTGGATAAAAACAAGCCAGCATGCACGCGTGTGATTGGTCATTGAGCTGATGGGAGGTGGTGGTAATTCAGACTGACAGTGAGCTGCTTCACTGAATCACTTTGGACAAACACAAACACACACACTCATTGTACCGAGTCCATTAAGGAGCCCGGCTGAAGAATCATCTGCTGTTGAACATCTCTGCGACATAGACTGTGCAGGCAGTGTGAGAGAAGGTAAAGTGGAACTTTTGACTTGTCGAACCCAAAAATCTTTTTAAATTTAAATTACTTAAGATTTGTACAAAACCTGAAACATTAAACAAAGCAATTATACGACAGTCATCTAAACTTTAATGTAATCAGTGTGAGTTTGGTGCAAAATAAAATGAAAGGTGCATTATAACTGCATCGCACTGTACAGCTAAAAGTACAGTATGTCATACTGCTCATTCATATTTTATATTTTTAAATTTTTTGTTTGCTTGTCATGTGAACAGATTAAAATTTTTGGCTCCTTCAGGTAGTAAGAAACAGTTTGAAATCTGATAGAAGTCGCTTTTATGAGTGTGAAAATCTTGTAGCAAAATTAATGGTTTGGGATTTAATAAATCTTTTACATTTACAGCTGCAGGTGAATTTAAGGATTAATTTGCAATACCAAGAACTTAACAGGAGAGGTTGCAAGTATTTTGACTGTTGCAAACTTTGACTGTAAAAATAAGTAATTATCCTAATGGAGGCTCTTATGAATTGATTCAAAAGTGTCCCTGAACATCATCCTCTTTTAGCGCAGCAGGTAAATGGGTCACCTGTCCTGCCCCCTTCGCGCCGCCTGGCCCAGATCCAATTAATCCAGCTGACTGACCTGCCATGGCTTCATTAACAGGCACTCTTAACATTAACCTCAAGGCCTCTGGCTGTCTAAGGAGTCAGCAATTAGGACAAGGACGTGTTTCAATATTTTAATTAAGGAAATAGGAGGGAGAATTTCCTGAGTGTCAATTGTAAATTAGAGGAGATTAATACCACAATAATGCAAGAGCAAAGGTCAGATTTTAACCCTCTATGTGCATGCTGGGACGTTTCCTCTTGACAGTGTAGTGGTTAAGAGAAGCTTGGATCAAAGGATTAGCCGTACTTCACGTTATACCAGTTAATAGGATAGTTGGTGAGCTTTACCTGCACTGCACTCGTATTGTAAAGTAGAAGGGGAGTTTATAATACCTGATGCAAAGTCAAAAATCATTCTCCTCACTATTTTGTAAATACAATTGTTCACAGCAAGGTGCCCATGATCCCAATAAATTTGTAATTTTTTTAAGGAAGCCAAAGATCAGATTTTCTTTTTCTTTTTACAGAAGCTTAAATTCTCTCTGTCCCTGTCTCAGAACAATGTCAGGACCGAGGCCCGTCGTGCTGAGTGGCCCCTCTGGAGCTGGGAAGAGCACTCTGCTGAAGAGGCTGATGAAAGAACATGAGGGCGTCTTTGGGTTCAGTGTGTCACGTAAGTTTGTGTGCCAACTGGTTATTGGCTTTAAAAAAAATCCCGTCTGAGGAGGAAGTAGGACAGGAGTCGTGGTCTAATTCTGCGCTGGCCTGCAGATTCTGTGATTTGAACCAATCAATCTTTACATGCTAAGACTGAAGTTTCACTTGAATATCCATCAAAGGCAACATTACTGATGATGCATCTCCGTATGTCCACGTTTAAACGGTTATGTCCTCCTTTACAGACACAACAAGAAACCCTCGACCAGGAGAGGAAGATGGCAAAGGTACAGTAGCTCTGGCCTGAAACAGCCTAGTTTGTGACACTTTCTAGTATCAATGCAGGTGTTACAAGTGGGTGGTTATTGTCATTGCACCCTCATGCTGTTGTGGATCACCATGCTCTGTGATTCACCATGCAGGAGGCCTGGACTTGGATTTGAATTTGTGCAACTGTAATAAAATTGTGTTTAATCCGCTTTTTGTTCCCAGCCTTCCCTTCCTGCCCAATTTTTTAAAAAAAAACAACCATGACACTTCTTACTCCCAAGTGAACTGTACAAATAGTTTGTTCCCCCTGTTTAGTTCCCTTGACATAAAAGGGATAAACTCTCTCTGTGCCTTTTTTGCTTTCTCCATAGGGCTGAACAAGCTGCCCCTGCTTCTGGGGGCTACTTTACTACCTGTAGCAGACGTCTTATCCTCTGAAGACTTAGAAATGTCAACCTCTTTTTCGTGTCCAAACGAATCAGAAACCACAGATAAAGGTGACCTTAGTGTGGACTCCTGATCACAGTTTTTAAGGCAGAGGGATGGGGGTTACTTTCATCATCCTGACACCCCAATCACTGGATCTGTAAGAAGCAGTCAAGTCAAACAAAAAGAGAAAAAAAAAAAAATTTTAAACGCAAAGGAATCGGGTTCAGACAGTTTACACTTTGGAGTAAAAAGCTTTTGAAAATAGCCCCCTTGGATGCCTCGGTAGTGATTCCCATTTCCAGTCCTGTGAGGTTTTGTGTCCCAAAAACTGCCCCGTTTCCCACTGTGACCATTGATGAGCCAATCATTGGCATCAGAGGAGAGAAAGATCCCTTTTGGGATGTACAGAATACATTTGAGCTTTTCAAAAACTGCTAATGTGTCAAAACTGCAGGAAAATACTTCGACACCGACACTCTCATGTGCAGATGCTGTTTATGTTTAATTTGTACTGACAAAACTGGAACCAGATTATATCTTCAGGAGCCTAAAATATGTCCCATCATTTGATTAACTTTGGATCAAAATGAAGCTTTGATCCTACAGAGAAATACTTCATGCAGTGTAGTTTTCCTAAGTACTGTTTGAAAGTAGTTCTGCCTTGTTTTCAGGCTTATTATCTTTTTGTTTATGGCACAGCACATCTTAGTCCATCTGGCATTTTCCTTCAGACTCTGAGCAGACTCCTTTATGTTGTCATACTAGTTATTGTGTGCTATGGCAGTGCCCATTAGCTGTTGGTTTGTGTTTGTTTCTAAAACTCTGTTTTAACTCTGTTTTAGATTTCTAGAGGTTTTGATGTTGTGAATATTTACGCCCATGGATCTGGTGTGGACAGTTAAATGTGCCCCGGTTACACAAATGGCTTCTATAGAAAGTTACAAAAAAAAATCATCTTAGAGAGAATAACTAGAGAGTTGCTTGTTTTGTTTTGCAATTTCAACCCACGGTGTCAGATTTAGATAAGAGATGAACAAAATGCACTTCCAGCTGCATGCAACACATTTAGCCTTTGTGTTTGAATGTTTAGTTTTTCCTGCGATAACTCTGAAGTTCATTTGTTTATTGTTATGGAAACATGGTCTTCTTTCACTAGATTGTCAGTTCCCATCACCTCTCTCCAATCATTCCTTTCCGTTGTATAAGTTTTCACTACAGTGCTAGATTTACTATATATGGTCAATCTTGCAGACTACCACTTCACAACGAGAGAGGCCATGCAGGAGGGGATCGACAACGGAGACTTCATTGAAAATGCAGAGTTTTCAGGCAACATGTATGGAACAAGGTAAAAAAATATCTTCATCTCTGCATAAACAACATAAACTGTGTGATTTTAATGCATAATCAGTGATCGTTTTCATGTATTTGTTCAGTTCTTCAATCCCAGTTTTAATGATTTTTTAATGAAGGGAAATATGCAGCAAGTTTCTCACCTGCCAAAAGGACTCTGTGGCCAAAACACTACTTGCTAATAAATATGAGTGAAAATGATAAAGAGGTGTTAAAATATCATTGTCACTGATACTGGTTAAACTTAATACAACAGACATTAAGATTGTTGTCTTACATAACAGAAAACCTGCAGGCTTAGTCGCAGGGATGGTGAGGATATACATATAATAGCGCAGTCACAGATGGAGCTTTAACCCCATTACGTCAAAAAGAGCAACGCTGCGGCTCAGCGCCTTGTGTGTCAAGTTTAATCTCTTCCTCTTATTCTGAAGATAACACACACTCACTGCAGTGCGAGGCTGAGCAGCTTGAATCAATGCAGGGATCCTCTTACCTTAGTTACTAAGTGTCAGAAGGACAAAATGACACGATTACACTTTCAATACGTGATTGGCCGCTATGGCCCTGTCCATGTTCAAACACAGTTATTTAAAAGCCTTTTCTTTTATATCATTTTATAATGTGACAATGCATCAATTCTCTAGTAAAGCTGCCATAGAAGATGTGCGGGCCCAGAACTTAATCTGCATCTTAGATGTGGACATCCAGGGGGTGAAGAGGATTAAAGAGACAGACCTCGACCCCATCTACATCTCCATCCAGCCTCCCTCCATGGAGATCCTGGTAATATATTGCAATAATTCATATGACTTCTCAACTTGTTCAATTAAATAAGCTCTGTTCATTGTGTGCTAAGTAGACGTTTATTAAAGTTTCTTTTGTTTACTATTTGATAACTATATGAAAAGAAATGTATGAAGATTTCTCTCAAAGAAAAATCCCAAATATTGAAGGGCAGGATGAGGTGATGAGGATCAAACTGGTCTGAGAATATTAAAAAAAGTAAACAAGAGGGACTGAATTTTGCAGACATGACTGCTGTTTTGTTTATGAAGTAGCTCTTGTTTTAGAGATAAAAATGTGTTTAACTGTCTTGCTCAGGAAAAACGCCTGAGGGACCGGCAGACGGAGACAGAGGAGAGTTTACAGAAACGCCTGGAGGCAGCTCGCATCGATATGGAGCTCAGTAAGTTTCTCTGCAGTTTCACACAGACATAATGCTGAATTAAATACAACCACTGCAGCAGATTTAATTCTCTTTTGTAGGTAAGGAGCCTGGAGTGTTTGATATTGTTATCATCAATGATGATTTAGAAAGGGCCTACGAGGAGCTGAAAGACATCCTGAATGAGGTGAGTGAAACCAGAAAACATTTTTATATTTTATTTAACAAACACTTTGCTGCTGTTGCCTGGCAAATGTTGCATAGACTGTTTTATATTCATGACGCTTCCTAACAAAACCATTATTTTAAAAGCATAACATGTAAAAATAATATCCTTAATCTCTCTTTCTACAGGAAATCAAAAAAGTTCAGGAGGCCAAATCATAAAAAGGGAGCAGCGAGCCAGTCTGTCTTCTGCTGGACACTTTTAACTCGCACAAACACGTGTTTGTTTTTCTTTAACCCTCTACGTTATTCATTCAGAGGTTTCATGCTTGATGATGCTCATGAGGAAAAGATGGACTCTGAACTAACAGATTTTTGTTCTTGACTAACAGAGCTGGGGTTTGTGTTAGGTTTAGTAAAGGTTTAGTCCTTACCCATACATTTGTTGCCAGCTGGCTCAGCTGCCATGCAAACAAAAAACAACAGGTACAACTGCCAAAATTATGTGCTACATTTGGTCTTTACAGTTACATAAAGTAGTGTTTAAAGTTTGGCCTGCCCACAAGTGTGAGAAGTACACACCAGTACGCTCGGACACACAACACAAAATACAAGCTCAGAAAATACGCTTTGATTTGTTTGTTTTGTTGATTTTAACTACAGTAGAAATCAATTCACAAATGGTTAAGTGTATCATTGAAATGTCTGTGATTTATATTTCTGATTAACATTGTTGTTTAAATTTTAACTCACATGCTGCATAATAATAAAATGTTTAATAAAGGAATTCTGTGCATCTGAGATAAAATCATTGCCCTGTCTTACATTCAAGACATCTGCATGTTTGTGTGTTTGTCCATGCTGACACTGAATAAAGAATGTGCAAACAATGACTGACCACTTTCGTGCCATTTAATTAATCTTTCATTCATTCATTGATAATATTTCAGTAATTATGAAACTTAGAGGCATCAAATAAAACCTGTGAATCCAATCGATTAATCATTTATACATAGAACGTTTCAGGAAAAATGTTTACATTTCTAGAGAAGATATATCACTCGGAAAAATATTTGTTTTCTGTATTAATGAGAACAGCACAGAAGACATTTTTCACTTTAAGGCCAAACATCTGCTTCAACTAAACCTTATCCCTGATATGTTTCCATATAAACCAAAACACAAAAAATGCAGTACACTCACATGTACAAACTCATGGGTAATACGCTTTGAAACATTTTGAAATCTTATTAAGACACATCACATTGTCAAAATCAGAGGACACTTAAATAATCTTAGAATTCTGACCTGGCTCCAGCAAGCCAGAGAAGAGCCACACAGGTAAGATTCAGCTGAGATGAAATGTGCTGCTGATAAGGCAGCTGCAGCGGGTGAAAGAAAACCCCGACAGTGATGTCTTACTGGAAGAAGGGACCCTGAACTTTGGTGCGGACCTGGTCTCTTTTCTCCTCCTTTTGCCTGAGGTACTCTTTAAGCTTGTCTGTGGAGAAACACACTTTGGAGGGTCGGCCTCTGTGTGGGGCACGATGACCACGTAGCCATGGGTTCTGGAGACACTCGGCAGCTGTGGGTCTCCCCCTAAATTCATATCATATCAGAATATAAACATTTAGGTTTCTAAATCACGAGCACAACCTTCCACACAAATGACCTTTGTTTACATAAGAATGAAAACGCAAAAACAAGCATGTGTGTTCTGTGGAGGCCCTGACAGGCAAGTGAAGAAGGACAATGTTTTTATCTCCTTATATTTGTAGTCATCTTAAAAAAAAAAAAAGAAAGAAAGAAAAAGAAAAAAGTTTGCAATATGAAAATTCTTTTCTATGATAATTTTTCTGAATCACTTATTTTATCTGTGAAAACAGGTGAAAAAAGTTCTGCCAATTGAAAATTAAGTTTCACAAGACAATGAATCTTTTTTCAATCTGCTTTCATAACTGACAAAAAGGGAAATTGGAAAAATGGTCCTAGGAAATCTTTTTTTTTTACCAGGTAAGAGACTTGAAGAACAAGTGCGAGTTTGCAGTAGCTGTGAGCAGCGGCAAAAAACGTTGTAATACAAATTACAGTGTTCTTGTTTAAATGTTAAATTCTGCCTTTATTGTATATTTGGAAAGAAAGAAAGTGTAGAAATAAAAATTACTGCCTGCAGTTATGCCAGGAGACTGCAACGAGTTATAGAAGGAAGTTATGGAGTTATGGCCACTAAGTGCAGGGGCAGGGCTGGCAATGACCAGTGAACGTGTGTGTGTTTCTACAAAGTTTGGCCATGTTACATGAATCTGTTTAGAAAATTACACACCTTTTTATTATAAGCCACTCCCACTGCCACGCCCCTTTTTGCTGGTTGGCCAGAACAGTTAATCAGCTGTTTTTTGGTCCATGAACATTTTTTTCCACAAAATCTTGTGCAAGCCTGTGAATCCATTCCAAAGTTATGCGATTTTTCGCATATCGCCACTCCTACTGCCACGCCCTCTTTTAGCCAACTGGCATGAACACAAACACACCTTTACACACACATACACACCCTTGACCTCCAAGCCAAGTTTCAGCCTGCTAAGGCTGCCAAAGAGTGGGGAATTTTTGTGTACCAACTAGCCAGCTGACTAACAGAGTGATCTATAAAGCTGCTGATTGCAGCTAAAAATTATATCAGACTAAGACAATGGTTCACCAGAAATATTTTTTCCCTTGCCTTTCGGGGCTTCCATAACGTTCTGTACGTTTGGACAAAATTTCAAGTGGGACACTCACCAGGATTTGTTGTTCAGGCTGCTCTTCATGAAGTTTAAGGCTCCCTCTGACAGACCAGGATAGCAGTGTCCAAACTGGATCTTTCCTTTCCTGATGTTTCTGTCTTGCTCCCAGCCATGCTCTGCATTGAACGGGCTGTCGGCACTCAGCCTAGGAAACAAAAGGACAAAAAAACAAACACATGCACAATGTCAAAATACATATCAGTTCATAATCCAGTATCTCAGTGAGTAGCACTGTGAACATTTCATGATACAAGGACTAAACAGATCAGCCTACATTGTTAAAACATTACATAATGGAAAAGAATGTTATCTAAACAATGAAAAAAAAACTTTCTTGAAATAAAATCTCATTGCAACTATTCAAAATGCATTTTTATACTTACATGATGAACGACAGAACCCCAATAGCCCAAATGTCTGTCTCGGGCCCGACACCCTGACCTTCCAGGATTTCCGGAGCTTTGGGAAGGACAATATAAACTGACAAGACAGACACAAGACAACGTTCTTAAAGAGCAGTGCTGTCACTTGCAATGCCACGACCACTCACATGCTTGAATTTCTGACTAAACCAGAAAGAAATGGATAAAAAATGATGAGAAAATGGACTTGGGTTTGTTAGGATATGGTAGCTAGGATCAGCTGAGGTGGGTGAAGTTAGGCTGAATTATTTCCATCCATCAATCCGTCGTCCCTTAAAGAATGTGTACCTTTGCTGCAGCGGTCTGTTGAAGGCCATAACAGTCAAAGACTTAGCATATTAGGAGCATCAACAACAACGCAAGCCTCAAAATCTTTTAGTTTGCGGTTTAAAGTTTAACAAGGAGTACATCAGCACCTTTGCTCTCTGACAGGCCCTGGATGTGCTCAACGTTGAGAGGCTGACCAGGTGTGAAGGACTGAGCCGAGCCCAAGTCAACTATCTTCACGTGGTTACCATCATCCACCAGCATGTTGTCAGACTTCAGATCCAGATGGATGACTCGACGGCCGTGAAGGTAGTCAACTGCACTGAGAATCTGAACCAGCAGCTCTGCAACGTGAGACTCTGCGTACAGATCTCTGTGAGGGCATAAACACAGACAGAGGGGTCTGATAAGCTTAACTGCAGTGTGTGAGGGATCACCACAGGTTGAACAAAAACAAACTTTTTCACATAGGTTGCAAAACAGGATATAGACAAAAAAAAATTAAAGGTCAAGTATTTAGAATACAGGGGGAACTATTCGCAGAAACTTGATACAATATTTAAAATTATGTTTTTATTAGTTCATAATCCCTTGAAAATACAATTGTTGTGTTTTTATCACTTTAGAACTTTTTACTTTTTTCAGCAGCCATAGTAGGCTCTCCTAAAGACCAGAGATAGTCAGTCAGATGCAATGTGCAACCTCACCACTAGAGGTTACTAAATCCTGCACACTGGACCTTTAAAAAGCTAATGTAGAAATTAGTTACACAAGTGGTTTATTTGGTTCATTAATTTCATCTGCAACCAGTGCTTATTTTACCTTGATCTTTTTATAGATCATCTCAAAATTACAAAAGTAAAGGTTCAAATTACATCAGAAGAGTCAATTTGATTTGATGTCTCCATCACAGTCACAGCATGTGAGCAGAGTGTGACAATTTTGGATTGAGCATAGAAAGAGTCTAATAAAAAGCTGGTATGCTCCCTCATCTCCTGCTCCACCCCACGCCGAATTTGTTCCAGTGCTGCTCACACAACGAGATAAAAGCATGTCCGACCCAGAGCGCATCTGTTTATTGTGCAATACACCCCATCCACACTGTTTTCTGTCTCCTGCTGGCCGCTACAGCTCAATGTACTTCACAAAGTACTTCAAAAAGGGAACTGAGTTGTCATACAAGTGGATTATTTCTGTTCCTTTGACAGGTGACGATAATGCCATACAAAAAAAAGAGTGAGTTGAGCGATGAGCGAGTGGAGTGACTGCAGGCATCTTTGAGCAACCAAGCAGCGGGAACAGACAGCTGCGAGAGTGATGAGCGAAGATTTTTTTATGCTCAGCTCCGCTCACATTCTCTGGCCACAGCAGCATGGTAGCAGGTTTGAAAGATTTGTCCTGCTGGCCCCAACTAGAGCAGAGTTTCTTAGAGGAAATCTGTTGCTTTTTTATTGCCTGTATGACAGAATAATGGGTAGCTACGTTAATCTTGAACAAAGTGTTTAACAGACCCACCTACCTACTCACACTGACATCTGGTAGCATGGCAAAAAGATGAATGTACAATCAGTGAGGATTTTATGGGCAGATTAAACAGGTGTTTTGTTTTGTTTTTTAAATATCATAGCATTTTAATACTTTGTGTGTAAATCCAAACACACAAACAATATTTAGCAGTCTTTTGTTTCTCAAACCTTGCAGCCAGACTGTAGAGCAGCTCCTTGCCAGGACAGAGCTCCTCCACTAACACCAGGTAGCGGGGGGTGATGTAGGTGCTGTGCAGCTGCACCAGGTGAGGGTGATGAAGCCGTTTCAGCAGCTGGTATTCCCTCAGCACCAGCTGTCTCTGCTCTGCCTTGTAAGGGGTGATTTTGGCAGCAAACACTTGGCTTGTCTTAACATCTCTACACAGAGTTATTACACTGAAACGACCTCTGAGGAAAAAAAAAAAAGAAGATGAGATACAGAGAAACGCTAACCCGTGTGGCAAAATGCTGCCTAAGAGAAAGTGAGAGGAATAAGATAAGACCAAGATAAGGCAATCCTTTTCCTAATGCATGCAGGGTCAGCTCCAGTGGTACTGAATAACCAGGTTTAAAAAAGAAATTGATGAGGGTTTACATGCTACCGAAATGTTTTTCTTCTACTCCTAATCCCAACAAATAAAATCTGTGTGAAAATATTTGAATGATTTCACATAAAAGGCACAAAACATCGGGTCAAAGATCATACTGTGGATATCAGACTTGTGAAACCTGAAAAGTCCAATCAATATTTCAAAATAAAAACCAAAAGGAAATGAATGAATGTGCAAACAGAAGTGAATACTACAGTAAATGAAAAAACATTTAAACTTTGGTCATTATGAATAAGAGAAGTTACAGATAGTCCAAAAAAAAAATTAATAAATAAAAAAATAAAAAATAAAAAAATGCTGCTCCTGGGGTGGCAACGTCACAACCTCATGGGACCTCATTTCGGAAAAAATATGAATGGTAGTCAATAAAAAAAGAAAAAAATATTTTTTGGTATTGTTTAAATTGTACCTTTAAACACAAATATGGTGTTTGTCAATTTAAAAGATAATTTTGCAAATCAATATTGTTGTTGTTTATCACACAGCTGACATATAAGACTTTGAAAATTTGTATTTAGAAAGACTGCACGCCTGATAGCCGTGTACATGACGTCTTAACAACGATCTCTTACAGAACTGGCTAACTCTCTGTTTACTCGGCTGCAGCTCTCAACATGCCAATGCCAATTTCTTTCTTTTGTCATAGGAATGCATTCTTTTTTTTTTTTTGCATAATAAGGTCACACGGACCAGAATTGGAATGGTGGGACTTAGGAACTCTATGCTTATAATTTCCACCTGTTGATCTCGGAGAGAAAACAGTACTTCTGTGTTGTCTGTTGTTCGGATCCAGTGACCTTTGACCCCAGTGAAACAGTCTGGATTAGAGGAATGTGAATCTCTGTAAAACAGGGAAAACACAGGTGAAAAAACATGAACCCTTCATGTGGCAGCTGGTAACACAAATTACTGCTACGTTTACAAAGCCTGGTCTCAAACATACTGCAGAAAACTGCATGTGCATACATGCAACATTGTATCTTATTGTATTTTTTCTTGCCTTCAGGGTGGGTAGCCATAACAACAGGTGCTGAGGCATCACTGAAAGGTCCTGCTCCTGTCTTGGTGACACAGCCCACCCTGAACACATATGAAGCTCCTCGGGGTAAATCGTTCACAACATAGCAGCTATCTGTCACCTCCTCTGACAGGACCGTCCATTCCCCACCTGAGGAGTCACATGACACATGAGTTTCACGGTAAAATCTAGACTTCCTGAACATTTTAATGCTTTCCCTGTAGATTCCCTATAGATAAAAACATCAGGGATATTGGTTTATTTTAACAAAAACCACCAATTTAATTCCTGTGCTTCTGTATCATCTTTGCAAACCCACCATCTGTGCAATACTGCACACAGTGGGTGACAGGGTCTTTACACTGGACGGGTCTCCAAACCAGCAAGACCCCGCCTCCATCTAACTGGAGCACTTCGGCCTTATTAGGACGGACTGGCAAATCTGGAAAAGACGGAGCCAAACCATCTTATAGCAAAATAATGACAGCAGCCGGACTAGAAATGTATAATCCACACAAAGTAGCTTTTTCACTACCTTTTGTCTTTTTGAATGCAGGTATTTTAAAAGAAGGTAAGAGTTTGGGGGTCCTCTTTTTTGGACTCTCAGCACCAGTCTTATGCTCTCTTTCAGGTGGAATGGGAACTGATCCTTTTACTATCGGTCCTGTTTTGTGAAAGACAAACAAAATCAAAAGAAAAAAGTAGGTAGCATAAAAAGACCGTACAGTGCAGATGTACAATATAACATTAATGAGAAACAACTTTTTAGCTGGTTTTCTTAACATGGCTGCTATTTGTCATAATTTTCTGTTCAGTGATCTAACAAAACTGGCTGTGGCTCACCTCCTTTACTGACATCCTCCTTACTAGACGACCTGGAAAATAGCTTTGTCAAGCTGGAGGCTGAAGCTCTCATTTTCTTCCTCAGAGACATGGTGGGAGTGTCTGGCTTCATGATCTCCCCTAGTGTGGGTCCTAACTCTGCGTCCTCCAGGTGGGAGTATGAATGGCCGGTCCAGGACTGCCTGCGAAAGATTTTTAGCAGTCCCAGCTTGGGTGACTTTCCTGTGGGGGGTCGGGCTTCGAGGGCTGGAGCAGATGCATGTCTCTGGAGGCCAGAGCTCTCCTTCTTGTCCCTGGCTCTGGGCGGCCTCTCTGGAGCCTGGAGAGAAGAGAGGCTGGGACTGGGGCTTGCTGTAATTGGGGTCCCCAGCTGACCTCTACCATTTGTAGATAAGTTTGGGTTGGAGCGCGTGCGGTTGCGTGGTGGTGCTTGGGGATATGAGCTTCTGGGTTTAACTTCTTGGAATGAGCATGGGGATGGTGAAATTAGAGGCTCCCCCTGATCATCATACCCTTCACTCTCTCCTGATCTATATGCTCCTCTGAGAAGATCACGACTCAGCTCCTCACAGGAGCCAAGTCTACTTGAAGAGTCAGAGCCACCATGCTCCAAAATAAACGACTCAGCCAGAGATCCCTGAGAGCCAGCAAAGGTGTCACCCTCTGTCATTGTACCTCTTCTATCTCCAGCTAGGAGGGTTGAGATATGAGATGATCCACCCAACATATGAGTCCCTTGTACCGGAGCGACAGATCCTCTTCTTCTTGCGGGTCGCCGAGGGCTCGGAATGACCAACAACTTTCTACCTGCCACTTCATCATCTGTGAAATCTTCCTTCAGACTTTGAGAGCCTTCTTCTTCTTCACCTGACTTGGTTCGTCTGGGTGAGCTGGGAGATCGACGAGAATACTCATCAAGAGACCTGCTCCTCCTCTGAGGGGGGATGTTGGCGTGAGCAAGAGCAACGCCGCTGTCAAACGAACAGGACTTCTGCATTGTGGGTTGGGTTGGTGCTCGTCTCTGACCGCGATTGGTCTCTGGGTCATCCTCCACGTATTCAATTAGAGGCTCGTTGAGGCGTCCTGAAAAGCTCCTCCGGAGTGGTTTGCGGCCTCTCTCTTGCTTTTTGGCCTGGAATTTGTCCCGTAATGTCATGTGTCTGGCAGACATGGGTGACAGCTGATGAGAGGTGCTGTAGAAAGTGCTTCGAATGACGCTGCCACGAGGGATCCGACCTCCGTCACTCCCTGAACCCTCATCTCCATCGGACAGGTACAGAGATGGACTACTGTCTTTGCTGAACCTGCGCTCCCTCTGAGGTGTCTGTTGGCACGACACATCTGATGATGCAACCGACTGCCTGCTAATACTCCGCTCTAGTACACTTCTCCTTCCTACCATCCCCACATCCTCTTCCTCCCCTAATGTCAGTTCCTCTTCCTCCTCTGCATCGACGTGGAGTCTGGCAAAAGGCTCAGGGATCTGTGCTCTCTCCATTAAAGGATCATAGTCCTCCTCTGTTTCTTCCTCCTCCTCAGTCTGGCTGCAGTGCTGAAAGAAATCCCAAGAGTCGGCTTCATCATACTCAGACGACGAGCCACTGCTCAGAGAGGTGCTGCTGTGTTCCTGGTGCTCACGAGGCACCGTCACTGCAGTATCTCTGAGAGGAGCGTCGAGCAGCTCAGGGATCGGCCTCAATGTGAGAACTGACCCAACGCAAGTCAAAGAACGCTGGAAGGAGAGATGGTAAAGATACTGGTGAGGACATATGTTGTATTCTAATTTTATGATCCACTTCAAATTCAACACATGTAGTCATACTAAAATTAGATTACCAACATAGTACTTCTTTTTCCTAGATGTTGTGGTTTTTAAAAGAATGATACAGGACAAAAGAGGTCACTCACCTGCCATTTCCTTTTTGAGATAAAGACTTTCAGACTCTTTGTGTTGATTTCATCAGTATCTTCTCCTGCATGTTCATCCTGAACACAGTTCAAGAGAGTGTTTATATGTGTGCCTATGTTGTGTTTTTCGAATACAGTAAAGCTTGTTGAGTTGTGATTCCTCTCACCTGGAACCATTCATGGCTTAAGCACTCAAAGGCTGATGGTCGCTTCCTACATAGAGAAAAATCAGGAATCAGGATCCTTGTTTTTACATCAATAATGATTTTTCATCACTAAATGCAGCTTTACCAAGAATACTGTGGGGTTTTTTTATTTTGCTCTGCATTGGTGGTTTATGCTAATGAAATTTTAAAAGAAATTAGACTTTATGTCATTTGTTTCGAAAAAGTTAAGAAAATGTTGTGAGTGTTACTTGATAGTGCAGCATCAGCAACAACAAATAAAACAAGTTTCCTACTCTGGATCTGGCTGAAGGAGCATACGCAGAAAGTTCTGAGCCTCCGGGCTTCTGTACATGACATCAGGGGCATCCCAGTTCAGGGTCCCCTCTCCAACCCTAAGCAGTGTAGCACGGTCTGTCTCACCCACAAATGGGCATCGGCACACTAGACTGCACAGATAAAGCATGATGTAAATAATTAACAGAAACTCCCAAATCAAATGCATCATTTTTTGAAAAACTGTATTTTGATGATTTTGAGAATATTATCAAAAGTGCTGTCATACATACCATAAATAGGCTATAACCCCCACAGACCTAAGAGAGAGAATAAGAGATATGAAAGTAATTTGCTCCGTGATTTACAATTGTACAAAATTTTTGTGGCTTTCATTTTAAACTTCTCTCAAAACTTTAGGGGGAAGTCCAAAACATCTTAAAATTTATCACAAAAAATTTAACGTACATAAAAAAAAATTACAACAACAAAAAAACACACATAATATTTGCTTCAGTTAACCGGACGAGTAGTTTAACTTACCAAATATCAGTGGCCGCTGTGACTGGCTCTAGATGAACAATCTCAGGGGCAACAAATTCTGGTGTACCAATCATGCTGTACTGGTGTCTGGATGTGTCCATTTCTTGGCAAAAGCCAAAGTCACAAATCTTGATCTCATCTCTGGGCGGATACACCATTAAGATATTATCAGGCTGAAGGAAGTACAAATAGAAGAGCATTAGCACAGCTTCAAATATAATCACAGTCAATAATGAAATGTTCACTGGACAGGAAATCTCACTTTAATGTCCAGATGCAAAATGTTCATACTGTGAATGTGGCCAACTCCTTCAAGGATCTGCTGGATGTAAGACTGAACCTAAAATAAAGTTTAGAATATTAGTCAAAGAGCTATTGTATACACAAAATTTGCAAGAAATATTTTGTTTGTAGATAATAAGCTTGAACCTCTTTCTCTGAGACCGATCCTTTCAGTAATAAATGGTCCAGAAGTCCATGACAACAGCACCTAGAAATTGTGTTAAAGAACTTGTATCTGAGTAAAAACCAAACTCAAAAAGCAGTTGGTTTTACAATGAGGAAAAAGGATTGATCAAATTGTAAGACTGAAAAGGGAGGATACATTTCTGTGATCAGCACCAGCGTGCGTCTGGTGCAAAAGAAGTCCAGCAGACACGCGACTCTGGGGTGAGCCAGACGGGACAGCAAGTCTCTCTCCTGGAAGGCCCTTGTCCGATTGCTGCTCCGCAGAGGAAGAAACTTGGCAGCAAACACTTCTGCTGTCCTTCTATGGATTACACGCTTCACTACTCCAAAGGTTCCCCTAAAACACAGAGCCATGATGTTGATCATATCAAGTCTTAATAGGGCACATGGGTAGGTTGGTCTACAATAATAATAAGTACCGCTATACCTTCCTATTTCCTCATGGACATCATAGACAGAGAATAACTTCCTTCTCTTCCCCAGCTCCACCTCTCGCTCCTGACGCTCCAGAGGACCTGCAAAAAAAACCCAAACCTGTGAATGAAGCAGGTGCACCAATCGGAAGCAGCACTGACTCCAAGCCTTCAATAAGTTTTGCATATAGGTCTAATTAACCAAACTATGTCCATCAAAATCAAAATAATGATCCATGTCCTACCTTCCTCAACTGTCAGCTGAGCCTGGCATGAGGCATGGCCAGAGTCATTGTAGGCCAAGCAGGTGTATACGCCACTGTCCTCAGCTTCAGGACACACTATCATTACTGAGCAGCGGGCACCATGCTGTGCTATCTCCACATTCTCACTGGCTGAAAGTTCCTCTCCATCCTCCAATCACAGAAGAAAGGGTAGAGTTTGAAAAGTGACAAACTCTGGTCCAAATTTTTTCTTGTGTTTAACTCTAGAAATATTTAATGCTTTTTTCATTCTTAGAGGAGGCTGTTTGACTGTAAACTAAGTATCCACAAAAGTCACTTAAATGGTAGGAATATGATTTTTTTTTCTCTAAATCTCATCACAACTCAGCCATTCCAACATTTTCTTGCAAACAAGTCCTCAGGAGGGATCTACAGTGATCCAGTGCTCTCACCTTATACCACTGTATCTTAGGAGTAGGTCTTCCTGTGATGATGGCAGTAAATGTAGCTGGTTGGCCAGGCTCTGCACACAGATCCTCAGTGGGAACCTGGACTGCAGGAGGAGCTTAAAAGAAGATTAAATCAGTTAGTAATACAACAAAGTTTGATAGGAGACATTCCCCTCTGTTCAAGAGACAAACAATACCATCTGTAATTTCCTGTATTGACTCTGAGATGTAGATCTCTTCCTCTTCCTCCTCTGGGTAACACGGAGGTTGCTGTGGCACCTGATCCATGGATGTTGGGGCAGGAACAGCTTCCTCAATGAAACATTCAGCTCTAGAGACAAAGATGAAAATAACAAGTTATTATAAATACTTCTGATCAGTCGGGGGAAATAGCTAATCTCTTTACAAAACCACTTTATGGATTTTTTTCTCTTTTACCACTGGTTGTCGGTGGTACTAAACTTACTGCTCAGGGCTTCCAGGTGGGAAGAGCATCTTGGCAATAGAGGTAGGGCTGAAATCAGTCTGTAACCATTTCTTCACAAACGCAGCAGACCAGCCCTCTGAGTCTGCATCTATAAAAACCACAGAGCTAATCAGCAGGGATTTACGAATCAGACCCTTCCAATATTTTTGAGGAATTATTTTGTTGCTTTGACAGTACTATAAGTATATAATATCATTGGAAAAGAAAGTGAAAAAGTACATTACCTTACATACCGGTGCAGCAATACTGCATTTCTTACCTCAGTACTTGGGGGTTTAACCCCACTAACCAAACACATCAACAGGACATGGGCGCGTGCCCACTCCTGCATGGGGCTAAAGAGAGCACCTGCCCAGCACATGACCATCTTGTGTTCGTAGGAGTGAAGAGTTAGCTGGGCATGCGTTGGCAAGAGGAGAGAGGGTAATGCTGAATGGTTATTTGTTATCATGACAATGATGACTTACATGGAACAGTCCATGTGAGGAACTTCCTGCTTGAGGACGAATAAAGGGAAGATGGAAAAAGATGCAGGTCACACACAATGGAAGGGCAAACATGGTGATATACATACAATACATATACATGTATATGTAGGTTGAGTCCATTTTAAAGTTCATACAAAAATATTTTATGTCAAACATGCAGAAGGCCTTCATCAACATCTAATAATTCCATTGAATTTGAATGAATTCTATTCTACTCTGTTACAGTTTAACTGATAACCTTGCTAACCATATTAGATAGTATTAAAACTGATAAATCAAGGATATTTGCTCAGATGGAAAACCACTACATAATATAGGACAGTAAAAAGTATTACTTGCCATCTCTGCTTTTAATAGACGGCGTTTTTTTAATGACACCTCAAGGTTCAGCTGATTTCTGGATTCTAATGTAAATCTAATGGAGGGAAAATGTCTCGTCTGTCCTAACCCCTGTCCTCTGGGGAAAGTGGAAACATGATGACAAAACACATTAGCAGTCCATACAATAATGTAATAATGTTTTTTCATGGATGAAGATGCTGGAAAGTGCAGAATGGTGTCGATGTTGAATGGGAGCCACTAGATCCTGCAGGGTTATGGCAATGTAAGGTTGTTCAAGTTTGTTAGATATTAAAATTTAAACACTGAATTTCTCACATGACTGAAAAACTCTAGAGATTTCAAAAACACACTCGAGTGAAAATGCATTGGACTCTTTATAAGTCAGATGAACTGATGAAGTGAGCAGTGAAACATATTCAAAAGGTTACACTTGCTTACGTACAGGCACTGTGTAGAGAATGCTAATGTTTCCGTATGGATTTAATATGGATGAGGTCATTGTAGCAATCTGTCACATATGTGTCTCCACTGATATTTGTATTCAGCATAGACACAAACAGTTGGTACATTTGAAGTATGAATTAGTCATGACATGCTGCATTTTAATTTTAGCAACCAGATACTCATTTAACTCCAATGGCAAAATTAGAAATGGAAAAAAAAACATGGTATGGCAGGTGTGGTTCAAGCTCATGCATACAAATATAGATAGATGTAGTTAATAGTTTAATGAATGAATAAACACAAACCCAAACACAACAAACAGACTTCACTCCATGCCATAATCCTTAAGGATCTAGTGACAACTGGAATGGTAGTTTGAACCACTTATGATGTGAGTGTGTGTGAAATGCAAAAAGAAAAAGTGAGTAAAATCTTAAAATGGCATCACCTCAATAGAATGGATGAGTGATAATGGTTGAAAGTGAAAAATCGATGCAAACTCTTGCAGTTTTTTTGTGAAGAAAGATGTCATGTGATGTGAAATAGGTTGACAGGATCAAAAGTGAGGTGAACTGAAGTGAAACTGGACAATGGCATGTGCTTCATCCCTTCTCAAACACAGTTGGACTTGGGAAAGTGTGGCGCACCCATATGAAAACCCTGTAATGGGTTTCCACCCTGTGTGGAGAGTATTTACCTTCAGCAACTCTGGCTGTCCTACCTTTAGGAGGTAAGTCCTGCGGTCGGTCTTCCTCTACGTCGACTGGTGGCACATAAGCGGGACACAGGCCTGCCTTGCACTTGACACAACCAAACTCATTCCGAAGCTAAACGAAACATAAGAAAACATTGACATACTGTGTCTCATAACGATCTTATCTTGACACACTGTACTTAATGGATATGTGTTTTTTTTTATACCTCACACTCATACTGTCCAATATCTGCCTCTGTTGCACTCATGACCGTCAGGCACAGGATCCCACTCCGAGCATCATTGACAATGGAGTATTTCTGCTGGTCAGTCAACTCTCTGCCATCTTTCAACCACCTGCCAAACAAACAAATCAGATATGTCCAAAGTCAATCACAGCACAAGGTCAGATTTTATACACCTGGCAGCTTCTGTCTTAATATGTATTGTTTATGGCCTGCCAGCACTATCAAACACAATTGATAAATCTGTTTAAATAAATCAGCTCCAAAATGTGCAATTTCTCTTTTTGCCTCATGGTGGCAGCACCACTCTGTAACTTTGCCTGGCTGTCTGACCCATGCTGTGACCCTTACCAGCTATTTTCTGCCATGGCAATTGTATATAAAAAGAAGAAACTGCTTCCAGAGGAGATGGAGATTAATATGTTTTTTTTACTGTCCACCTAATTTGCTAAGAGACTGTTGCTGTGTCCAAGGAATTCAATGTAAAAAGAAATTACCAGACAAAACATGCTAATGCATACAATACGCTATCAGGTAGTGCCCATGCTGAAAAAGTGAAACAGCTTAAAGCTTCCTTGGCTTTACAACGAGTCCATGAGCCAAATAAAAATACCACCAAAGCAAGCTAGGAAGATGCCATACTAATTGCTAAACATAGCAGACCGTTTCCCCCCTTTTTTTTTTAAAGATATTTTTTGGGGCTTTTGTGCCTTTTATTACAGGACAGCTAAAGAGTAGACAGGAAACAGGGAAGAGAGAGGGAGAATGACATGCAGCAAAGGGCCACAGGTGGAATCGAACCCGGGTCCACTGCGGGAAGACATGGCCTCTGTATATGGGGCGCCTGCTCTACCGACTGAGTCACTGGGAGCCCCAGACCTTTTCCCTTTTATTGTTAAAAATAAATGTCAAGAGGGACCATTGGCCCATGGACATTTTCTCATTATTAAATCTGGCCCTCTCTAAAAAAAAGTCTGGACACCCCTGAGAGCTAGATGTGTTTAAATCAAATTATGACCAAAACACCATATAGCAACCACTGCCATTACACCTGCTCTCTGTGGCCATACCTGATTCGTGGTAAAGGCGTGGTCAGTGTGGAGCAGGTAAACTGTATATCCTCGCCCTCTATCAGACAAGCACTCTCTAGTCGACACACAAATCTGGGTGGAGCTGGAGAGGAGAGGAAACACATGAGCATATCACCTGGGCTCCTCTTATTAGAAACTGACTCACAGTTATTATAGCAGTTATTGTAATATCAATTAGTAGTGTATAAAGAGTAGTAGTAACATCAGAAGTTATGACTGTGAAATAACTAGTAGTTGTAGTGGTAATACTAGATCTAATAGGTGGCAGACACAACAGTAAATGTAATTGCAGTTGTCACATTAGTTGCAATAGTGGTCGTAAGTGAATAACTGGAGTGGAAATATTGTTTGCAGAACTATCAGTAGTAGGTATAAGTAACTGTAGTATTAGAAAGAGCAGCAGCTGCAGTAGCTGTGGTAGTAGTAGTAAATGTGACAACTGTAATCATAGAGATAGTACTAACAGCAAAAGTTAAGCAACTAATTGCAGAAGTAGTACAACTAGCGCTGATAACACTTTACAACAGTAGTTGTAAAGTAGTCAGAGGAGCCCTATAGTAGTAGCAATAGTAGTATCAGGTGTGTAAGTTTGAGTTTTACTAGTAGTAATTTTAACTGTAGTAACAGTATAATAGTACTAATAATGCTAATATAATGAGGCACATTAATATTAGTATTATAGTTGCTTTGTGTTGCTCTGTGACAGAACATTCAGAAACATCAACTTATGAAAACGCAGACGCATATCTACAGCTAACTACATTAAAGTGGTTGAAATGCATCCATACACTCACCCTGCACCACAACCTTAGCCAGAGTACCAGCACTGCCCATGAAGCTGTTAGCATAGCAAGCATACTGTCCTGAGTCCTGTGCAGTGAGGCTGTCCAGGATGAGACTGCAGGTGCCTGATCGGTCTGCTGAGATGATGTGACGCGGGTCATCCTCTAAAGGAATACCATCTAAGAGGCAGACATCAGATTTGTGTTGTAAAAACATGGTTGTAACCAAACCACACAGTACGTGCTTGTTTGCTTTTTTGCAACACTTTGTAACACTAAGTTGCGGTATGTTAAGTTATGTTTTAATACAACATTCCTGACCTTTGAGCCAGCTGATGACTGGTTTTGGCGATCCTGTGACTTTACAGGTCAGTTTGATTGTCTGTCCAATCTTTGTTGTGCAGTCAGACAGCAGTGACTCAAACACTGGTGGACCTGTTGATACAAATACAGATCACTCATCAAGCATTAAATGAAAATATTAGCCACATGAATCCCATAAAAAGTTTGACCCTTAACATCTGTGAGAAAAACACAGGACAAGAGACTAAACCTTTGGCCTACCTGACTTAACAGCCACAGAGTTTAGAATATCAGAAATTAATGAAATCCCTTACCTGTAATTGTGATTTTAGGAATAGAACATGCAGATAAGAAACCGATAGAAAAATATTTGACTAACTATTAGTGGGCAGGCTGGAACATTGCTGTAGCTCCTTCAGATCCTTAAGCCAGGAGAGTTTAACGAGGGAGGTGCGCCCCTGCAGAGTGTACTTCCTCAGAGAGCCTCTATGCTCATGCCACAACCCCCAAGACTTTTCATCTCCACCCACAGTCTCCTTTATTTCCACATCATTGAGCTGGGTTGATCACAAAAGCGACAATGAGAAAAGTGAATGGGAAGATAAAGCCCATGGTTGGAAACAGCTTTGACAGCTCACTGACGTACATGGATTGTCATCATGTACACAGTTTATTTTTTGTATGGCTTCAGTGAGACAGCAGATCTTACCTTCATTTTGTTCTTGAAGGTGTAGGTGTCAGTGTTGACACTGGTGTCTCTTTTCAGTTTACACAGTATAATGCATTCCTTGAAGAGAAACACTTGTCTCTGATGCCCTCTAGAGGCCGTCTTAGTTTCTGGAGTTTCCTCCCAAACGGTGAAGACTCCCTGAAAGGAAGACGGCAAGTAAGAACGACAGAGTTTGATTTTCAAATGCGACTGAATGTCTTTTTAACAGAGTACACATTTAGTGTTTATGACCTCTCAAGCAATCTAGGTGTTTTTCTGCACATAAAATATTAAGGCAATTTGGCAACAGAGAAGAGGTTCTTAAACCTTTTTACAAAGACCAAAACATTTTATTTTTCAGTGAAAATTAAGTTAAAATTAGGACTGATTTTAAAAAAAACAACTTTCTACTAATCCCCTAATAGTGTCCAGGTATTTGTGTTCATATTTCGGCAATAGTATAACCTGAATAAACAAACACATTAGTCATGTGGAGTCCGTCACCTGTCTCACAGGCTCGCCCAGGGCGGTTAGAGGAGCTGGGTAGTTCTCAATGAGGGACACCTGGTGCAGGTTGTCAGACCTCCAGGGTAGACAGGACACCATGGAGAAGGCATCCTCCAAAAGAAAGCAGCTCTGGCCACTTTTGGCTTTGTTCTTGATTAACTCCTGCAAATTAAATTTTTATTTACATCACAGGCATTTAGCAGACACACCTTTAAGAAACTACAACACGCACAACAGCAGAACACACAAGAGTTCTTACAGTCATCAATATCGAAATATTCCTGTATAATATTCCTTGTGACTGAGGACTGTATGCTGACCTTAAGTAAAGCCTGGTAGGTTTGAATCCTCTCCACTGGTTGCTGGAGGAAGGTAAGTACATCAATGGCAGGAGGCTCAGATTTGCCAGATTCTGTCAATTCCTAATGTATAGTAAGCAACAAGTTAAGAAATAAAACACATTAGATGAGTATAATAATGTTGCTATTTGGCAGCTTAGTTTGTCAAATGTTTATGTATAGTTTTTGTGAGTACTTTGAAATATTGTTGGATAGCCTTGTCTGCGACACAGGCCTCTGCTTGTGCTTGTCCCACCATGTAGTGAAGATATTTCTCAAAGTCCTCATTGTGTTTGATCAGATGCATCGCGACATCGTCGTCGGTGGCACACGCCCGCAGACCAGGAAGGATGGACCTGAGAAAGATGTATTATTTCATTATTTATGTGCATGTTGTATTACGCATTCAAATGAGATTTATATTCCTTATGTACAAGTACTGTGCCTTCGTTCTATGCACGTGTGTATCACCTCTCATGCAGAGACACAATCTCCTTGATATTCCTGAAAATGATCTCTTTCTGGTTGAGGATGTTAATGGGAAGATGGCGGCTGGAGTCCAAATAATTCAGCTGGTGAGAGGTAAACATTTTCATCTCCCTTACAAACTCCTCTTCTCCATCAATCAGGCCTTGGATCAGTTGGCTAAAGATAGAACCAAATAAAAGCCCAGAAGAAGTGAAATTCTCCATCATCACAAAAGACAAACTACGAAGGTGCTACAAGAAATAAGTGTAAGAAACAAATGGTAGAAAGTATAATAATGAACAAACATACAATTTTACAATATATTGAAGTATCCATGTTAAAAATACTAGTATTTACAAGTTCCTTTATTTAATCTGACAGTTTATAATAAAAAGACGACAGACCTCAATGCTCTCCTGTATTCTTCCCCTGTCGACCCAATTCCATCAAGATCCTCTTGAGGTGCCCTTATTTGTTGGAAGGTCTCCTGTTTAAAAGACCATCATGTATTTATTATTTTAAAACATTTTCTCTTCTCACTACATTCTCTGTTGACGGTGTAACGTTGCAAATTCATAGTGTATGATTAATATTTCAGAATAAAATGTTTACTCTGGATTGGAGATAACATGGGGATTCAAACAGCCTACCTTCCTCTTCTTCTCCAGGTAGGCTGGACACAACCATCCCTGTCGAGCAGGGTTGGTTTTGGTGGGTTTGGTCCTCACCAGCCATTTGTCAGGGTGAACAGAATCCAGGACCTCTACAAACTGGCCCTCTTTCAGGACAAAACTGTCCTTATTTCCACTGTTGGGACTGCAATCAGCTCGAGCCACATACATTTCAAATGTCTGAGGTGAAAAAGCAAAAACATCATTTAGGGTTTCAACATTCAAATATTACGACATTAAATTATATAGTAAATCATTACAAAGATTTTTACAGAGCAAAACAGAGGTGCAGTGCAAGAAATACAGTGCATACATCCAAGAAGGAGCAAAATATAAAAGAAGTACCTTTCATCAAACATTGAAAGATATAAGACATCTCTACCACTCAACTCATATTTGTATTCAGCTAATCTAAAAGAACCAAAGAAATGTAAGCAGAATACATTTGTTATACATACAATACAGGTAAGGCACAAGGTACATAAATATAGAGCTGAATCACCAATATTTTCCCCGTTATCTTCAACCTGGAGCAACAGCAGCTTTACACCTGGTAGCAATGATATGGGCTTCAGATTATGGACCGACAAAGGCTTATATAGAGTTGCAAGTCGATTTGATAAAGATATACTAATGACTTTTGATGATTTTAGACAGAAATACGGTATTCAGACAAAGCATCTCTTTAAATATCTTCAGACAAGAAGTTTCTCATCTAAGACGCAAAAATCCTTAACCCAAACTCACGGGAAGAAATAACAGCAAATCACCAATCCAAAAGAGGCCTGATTTTTTTATGGCATGATTGCAAACGGTTCCCAAGGTTGCTCAGAATATAAAAGAACTGCATAGTATGAGGACTTAAACAGTGAATTATCAGTCGAGGACTGGCAGAAGATCTGCTTAAAAGTTCAGACACAATCCATACATCCCTGTTTAAATTAATCCAATACAAGTGGTTAATGAGAACCTATAGAACACCAACCATAATGAACTAATTCGATCATAATATCCCTGATGTATGTGTTAAATGTAGAGCAAAGGGCACACTATTCCATTGCCTATGGGAATTCTCAATTATCCAGACTTCTGGATGGAAGTTCTGATTCTCCTTTCATTCAACATAGGCATAAAGATATTGATATAGCCTAAAATATGTATACTAGGTATTTTTCCTGTAAATGGCAAATTAAGCAAGGACCATAAGAAAATTTCTGTCTATTGCTTATTACAAGCTTATTATTTGCTGGATTGTAAAATCCTCTTGTCCTGGAAAAACTTACTTTTATGATTTAAATAAGATATAAAGGAGCTCCCTTACATTCCTAAAGGGGCAGAAAGTCACAGAAGCCCTCTTGCCCCTACTTATTGTTATCATGAGACTCTTTTTATTTCCCATTATAGTTTGTTTATTTTCACTTGGAAGCAAAAGTTTCTTCCTAATTTGAACCAGTGTTATGGAACTCATGCTATTGCTTTGTTGTAGTAATTTATACATAGAGCCCTTGTTGTGATTCTACACCGTTGCACCTTACCTGTTCTCTTTTGTTTGTTGTTGCTGCAATTCTTGCAATGAGTGAAAAATGCAATAAACACATTTGTTAAAAGAAAAAGAAGTACCTCTCGTCTATCCTCCTCCC
>JAQLOL010000020.1:16716913-16740305 GCA_029783665.1 Naso thynnoides | reverse complement strand
ATTGAGCTTTAAGTGAAATGGCATAATGGAGGTCACACAGGATTTAAACCCACTGGATCTAAATTGTTTTGCTTTGTACTATGTGAGAGCTGACCTCTTTGACGTCTGCGCTCTGGTGATTCTGTTGAATACATCAGGAAAATTCAAAAAAAGAGGAAAAATGTGCTTAACAAAAATTTTATTTAACATAGGTGGGGGAATTTTCACCAAAGAGTCTCTTACCTTTGACAGTGAGCTCAGCAGTTGACTGACTGTCTTTGGTCTCACAGGTATATTTCCCAGCATCGCTCTCCTCTACGTTGTTGATGACCAGCTTAGTGAGACGTCCCTCCTGTTTCATTTCATATTTCTCACCAGGCTTTAGGATCAATCTGCCTTTCCTCCACTCCACTGGAGCTCCGGGTTTGGAGAGTTCACAACAGAAAACTCCACTGTCTCCTTCCTTCACCACCAGGCGCTGGATCTCTCGTTTAAATGTCACGGGAAGTGCTGTTGGGATATCATATATTATTAAATCCTCTATTCATTAACTGCAATTATTTTTACCTGCGATTGCTATTTATACTCAAATAGGCTTGTCCCCTCACTCCCAGGTTTTGCTCTTCAGTTGAATTAATATTGAATTGATAAAAACACATTGTTTTTTTTTCCTGACATGTATATTGCGATATAAAGAAATACAGAAATCTTTACCAGTATACTTGAAAACTTTTTTTTTTTTTTTAATTAACTTTAGAATGACTGGGGTGATTTTGTAGGGAAGAACATCGAAAACAAACCTGACCAAAAAAAGCTGAAAAAAAAATGTTTAGCTTTTTAAAAAGGTAAACACTGTGAATATGCTTTAGAGTGATTAAATGAATTTTGAGAGTAAAATGGATCATCTGAATCCACCAGTTGACTCTCCATGAAGTCATTCGTTCTTTTCTTTTTGCAACCAAACTGATCAAGAATGGTTGTGATTGGTGGTGAATGAATATGCTAAGCCTGCACATCACTAACCAGCAACCAACTCTGTATATCCAAGAACCCTTAATTAAATTATGTCATATCAGACATCAGGATTCTCTTATGGAAAGTCTCTTTCAGAAGTCTGAAGTCTCTTACTGAAAATGAGACACTGGTTTCCCTTTTGTTTCAAGCTGCAAAAAAGTTGAAGACTGACATTTTATGTCACTAGATGTGACTATTGCAGATGCGCACATTCTGATTTTGATGCTAAAAAAATAAATTATGCAGCCCTAATTTGCATATACACTGATATTTAATGTGATACATATTGCTAAGTCACAGGCGTGCGACTAAAGTAAGTAAAAGAAATGCTGACAGCAGCTGAATCATGGACTATCTAAGGACAGCATCCATATCAACAGCTTTTTAGATATTATCATAGAAATTATAAGGTTATAACCACATAATCATTATTTTCAATGAACTGCAAAGCCAATAATGACGACAGGTGTGAAATTCTACTGAAAAATGTGCTCTCATTGGTCTTTTTAAGCTTCAAACTTACGTTTCACTTTGACTTCAGCTGTGGTTTTCTCATCTCCTGTGATGCAGCTGTACTTCCCTGCGTCCTCAGATTGAGCGTTGAGAATGGTCATCTGAGCCGTCTTTCCTTCCAGCTTCATCTGATACTTTCCTCGAAACATCTCCTCAGACAGCACCTGAGCTTCTCGCTGCCACTGCACCGGGACTCCTTTCTTTGACAGCTCACAGCACAGAGTCACACTGTTTCCTTCCTCAGCCTCCTGGTTCTTCAGGCTCGCCTTAAATGTGGCAGGAACAGCTGGATAACCAAACACAGATACTGTTATTACACTGTAAAGCAGTATGAAGACACACTTTTCAGGATCAATACACTTTTTAAAAGGGAAGTATAAACAAAGAAATAAGAATTTGTATGCTAAACTGCACACATTGAACATACAGATCACTTTAACAGTGGCCTTAGTCCTCTGCTCCCTACACACACAGGTGTAAACGCCACTGTCCTCTGGATCCGCATCTCTGATGATCAGCTCCAGAGCTGAGTCCCTCTGCTTGATCTGGTACCTCTCTCCGTTTTCCAACAGCTCTCCTCCAAGCCTCCACTCGACCGGTACACCAGGTTTAGAGATCTCACAATACAGGGTGATGTTGTGTCCTTCCTCCACTTGGAGGTTCTTCAGCTTTTGCTTGAAGGTTACAGGCAGAGCTGAGAGGGTAAACATGAATAGTCACAGCCCTTAATATAAAAAATTTTATGATGAGCACATAGCCTTTTTTTTATACTGTTATTTTGCTTTTACATAACTGTGTGCTTTGTACCAGTAAAAATAAATTATAAAGTTTAACATCTTGCGAAATGATGGAGAGTTACAAAAGCTGCTATCATATTTTGAGTTTTAAAATGCTCAGCTCTGTACTGGCTACATGATTCAGATCTAAACCAGTGTATTTTTTCCTTTCAAGCTCTTCTCTTTTCTGTTTGCAGCCTTTAAAACGGGTTCAGTTGTTCAGAACTTTTTTCAATCCTACATATTTATCCTCATTTTGGCAAATTGTGCAAAAAAGTTTCAATGTACAGTTGCTTCAACAATGCGCATAGTTATGACTATTTACACGACTTCCTACAAAGTAAACACAAATAGTGGAACATAATTAAATACTGTCAATGAGAGACAGCTACCATTAACAGTCAGAGTTGCAGTGGTCTCTATGCTTCCACAGATGCATGTATAGATGTCGCTGTCCTCAGGTGTTACATCGAAAATCCTCAGTTCAATCAGCATGTCTCTCTGCCTCATGTGATATTTCTCTCCGTTCCTGATGAGTTCGGTCCCGCTCTTCCTCCACTCCACAGTGTGACCAGATTTCGACAGCTCACAGCGGAAAGTCGCAATGTTGCCCTCCTCAATCAGCACGTTCCTCAGCTTCTGCTTGAAGGTGACTGGGAGAGCTGAGGATGACCATAGATTAAGATACATAAATACCGATGATAAATTATTTAGAATTATCAACTTTATTTGTCAAATCGGACTGAAATTCTGTCACTATCACCCAACAGCTTTGGTAAATCATGTCCCACCAGTGATTTTGACAGTGGCTGAAGTCTTCTGATCAGCACACACACAGCTGTAGACCCCACAGTCCTCAGGCACCGGCTTCCATATCAGGAGCTCCAGGGTGGTCTCTCTTTTTCTTATCTGGTACTTGACTCCATTTTTCAGCAGCTCATGTTCCTTCCTCCATTCGACTGGAACTCCAGGTTTAGACAGCTCACAGCGCAGCGTGACATTGCTTCCCTCCTCTGCTTGTATGTTCTTTAACTGCTGTACAAATGTGATGGGGACAGCTGGAAAACAAGAGGTGACATTTTTTTGGTAAATACAGTTAGGAGCAAGGAGAAAGTGGACAAGCTGTGCACAATATTGCATGCATATGCATAATTAAATGAATAACATGTAGACAGTCAGCAACTAATCATAGAAGTATGAGCCAAAAGACAACAATACACTCAAAAACATGTTTCCACTCTTGAAAAGCATAATTATTCTTTCTGTGTGATGAAGCTTTCCAAACCACATGATAGTTGTATATGTAAACCAATCTGAGAAGAGAATAATGAATCAAAAATATGTACATATGTATGTATATAAACATTAGTGCATTTTATTCTGAAAGGTAAAAACCTTCTTTCAGGGATGTTTGTACTTTCGGTATTCTGTTTAAATTTGTTGCTGTTTAAATGGTTAACTGGAATATCTAAAACAACAGTATATACCACTGACTGACCTGATATCAATATTAATGTAGAGCAAAATATCAAATCTGACCGTCAATCAAAGATCATACTTTCAAAAATATTGGTGGGTTTAAAAGTAATTGAAGACAAATATTAACCTTCAATATAATTAGGTACAATGCTATGACGGCAAGGAAAAGTCAATAACAAACCTTGTACTTTCAGGTTTGCTGTGGTGCGGTGATCTCTGCACTGACAGGTATATTCTCCTGAATCCTCAGGCTTCAGGGTTTTGATGGTTAGGGAAATAATTGTTTTCCTCTGTTTCATCAAGAACTTGTCTCCAGGCCTGAGACTCTCAAAACCTTTCCTCCAGTGGAACTGAACCCCAGGCAGAGAGTATTCACAGGTCAGGGTCACCATCTCCCCCTCTTTGGCCTCCACAGGCTCCAGAGGCTGGGTAAACTCCGCAGGGATTGCTAAATGAGGAAAATAGAGCAACAATCTTAATGTATTTTGAAGTAGTTTTTAACTACTGAACTATACTTTGTTTAGTGTTTTGTATTGCTGCTGCAACGATTAAAGTTTTTCTTCAGGGATCAATAAAGTACCTATCTTTAGTACCGCCCCACCTATTGCAAATATTGAAGGTAAATCTTGTATAATCACCAATGTCCTTCTGGCATGTAATGATGGGCAATAGTAAACAGTGACAGTCCAGTAATGACAGTGCAATAAAATGGTATTTATACCTTTAACAGTCACAACACTCCTTGTTGTAACAGATCCAGCACTGCACTCGTAAACTCCGGCATCATTGCTGCAGACCTCACGGATTGTCAGCCGAGCCTCACATCCGGAACGACTCGCAAAATATCTTGAGGAGTTCCACATCAGGCAGCCATCTTTGTACCACAGGATGTGACATGGTTTGGAGGTCACACAAGCCAAAACTAAACCACCTCCTTCTATAGCCTCACAGTCTTCCAGTGCTTTAATTATGGTGGGACGCCTCTCTGGTCACACAGAGAGAGACTTGGTCAAATCAGGACTTAATGCAAAATGAGTGCAAATACACAATAAAACATTCTGGCAGAGTAAAAACTCACCTCTGACCAACAGAGAGGCATAGGATCGTTTGTCCCCTGCTGCAAATGAAATGGTGCCAGTGTCTTTGCGGGCGAGCTGCCTAAATGTAAGGGTGTGGAAGCCTCCAGGTATCATCTGAATCTCATTGAGCTCATTGGTGTACAGAAGAGTCTCGTCCAGATACCACTTCACCCCAATGTAGTCACTGGGACAAATTCGACACCTGAATGTGACCGTGTCGCCCTCTAGGCAGTCGACATCCTCTAATTCATCCAGGATCAACACCTTCTGACCTGAGAGAAACATGGAAAGGATGAGTCTAACTCTTAAAGGCTCAGGCTCTTCTGACTGTTTGACTCGTATGTTAGCAAATGCATGTGTATTCCTTCACCCCAAAATTTATCCTACAACTGAACTCACAATCATTTCATACAAAGATCTATCCTTATGTAGTCCAACTACCATTTGAGCCCAGCTGAATTTAAAGAAAAACCTAGAGATGCAAAACAGTGTTTTCTTCTTTGTGGTCTCACCCTGCACGGTCATCTGCGCCCGACTCTGCATGGTACCGACATCGCATATGTAAATATCTGTGTCGGATTTCTCCAGACAGGTGATGGTCAGGGACAGCACCACACCCTTCTGCCTGATGACGTACTTCCTACTGGACCTCAGCTCCATCATGCCCTTCAGCCAGGTCACCCGCTTGGCTGGCCGCCTGGTCTCACACTCCAGGGTCACTTTACCCTTTTCCTCTGCTTGCATGTCCTTTAACTCCCTCGCAAATGTGTGCTGGAGCTCTGAAAGGAGAAATAAAGTTTAAGCTTAACATTTAATACTTCAGCAAAGCATAACTGATTTGTACAACACTAGAGGAAAGAATACTTTGCTGTGTTCTTACTAGTCATTATCTAACATTTATTTTGAAAGTCCCCACCTACCTCTGACCTCCAGCTTTGCGCGTGAAGCCACACCTTCAGCCTCACAGCAGTAATCTCCAGAATACCTGATTGTTGCATTCCTGATCACCAACCTCGCCAGGTTCTTCTCCACACTCATCTCATACTTAGGGCTCTGCCTGATCGAATGGCCATTTTTCAGCCACCGGATGGTGACGTCTGGTTTGGTGATCTCACAGCTCAGCTCTGCGTCCTCACCTGGCACCACCTTGACATTCAAGAGGTCCCTGAAAATGTGCACTGGCTTCTCTAAAGGAGGGGAAATGAAATCACTCATATTTACATGTTAATGTTTAAACGCATCTATCAAATATCATACTTCAAAATAAAATGAATACAGTGAATTTTTTAAAGTCACTTTATCTAAGACATTCAGGTATTCACCTTTAACAAAGAGCATGGTCCTACAGCTCAGGTCTCTAATCGTGAAGACCACATCTCCAGCGTCTGTCAGCACAGCATCTCTAATAGTCATCTTGTACTTTCGGCCATTGTTGATAACCTGGATTCGGCTATTGGTGACCACCACCTGGCCATTGATGGTCCAGGAAGGCTCATCATCAATATCATGAGATAGGTGACAATCGAAAGTGCAATTTTCTCCTTCTAGGACAGATGTTGTCTTCATACGATGAACAATAGTGATGTGTAAATCTGTAAATAAGATATTAATGACAAAGCAGCCTTATTCCAGTTAACATATCTTAGAAAGTGCTTTAATGTCAGTTTTATTAAAATATTCGCCAAGCTTTCTTCCATCATTCTATAAGTCATCGGTGGCACTTTAATCAAAAGGTAGACAGCTTAACGTGTGCACAATCCTGATTTTTTTTCATGTGTAGCACTTTTGTCAAATAACAACAACTTTTCCACAACTCACCATGTACTGTAACTTTAGCCTTCGTCTGGCTAGTGCCTAGGTCACAGGTGTACAATCCAGCATCATCTTTGCTCAGGGAACGGATGATCAGTGCCATGGACTTCCCAAACTGAAGTAACTCATGTTTATCATCAGCAGTGAGGACCATACCATCCTTCCTCCAAACAGGGGTCACCGTCTCCTTAGAGATTTCACACTGCAGGCAGACTTCCCCTTGCTCTTCTCCCACTGCATCTTCCAGAGACCTCAGGAACACAGCTGGGCGCTCTGAAGCCAAAAAGATTATTCACTGTTTCTAAAGAATTAACCTCAATAAGCTTAAGAATTTAAAAATGTTCAGTTTTTTCCCCAGCTGACCTTTGACCTTTAAGGTGGTTGTCTCAGAGAGAAGGCCAGCTTTGAAGGTGACCCTGCTCTCCTGTGGACATAGCTTCTTAATAGTGAGGCTGTGCATGGTGCCCATGTGCTGGATCCTGTTGATGGCGTTGGAATAGAGGCGAGAATTGTTGAGGAGCCACTCCACATTGGCGACCACATAGTTTAGCTCACACGAGAATGTGGCAAGGCCATTCTCCTCGATTTCCACTGGTTCAAGGTGTTTAACTAACTTCAGCCTTCGTACTGCAATGCAGACGGTGAAACAAATTAGGCCAAATTATAAAAACAAAAACTGTAATTACTTTACCATTACACCTCAGTATATTCTCAGACCATGCTTAACTCACCTTCAACCATAACATGTCCGGTGCTCTGTGCACCCCCAGCAATGCAGCGGTACTGTCCTGTATCCATCGCTGTCAAGCCATGAATGGTCAGCTCTGCTCGTTTCCCTTCCCTCTTCATGCTGTACTTGTTTGAGGTCTTCAGAGCCGTACGACCTTTAAACCACCGCACCACCCTGGGAGAGGGGGCAAAGCCACAGCTCAGAGTCACAGAGCTGTTCTCCTTCACCTCTATATCCTCCAAGTGGTGGGCTACCTGGAGGGGTCGCTCTAGAGGTGGAGAGATGTGAAAGCTGCTAAATGAGACATTCAAAATCTAAGACATCAAATTGTTTTATTTTTGTCTTTCCTCAGCAACTCACCTTTGACAGTAAGCTGAGCAGTCGAACGACTCTTTCCAGCTACAAAGAGCACAGGGCCAGACATGGAGCTCTCTGAGGAGGTGAGACAGAGGCTGTGGAGGGTGCCCTCCCTGTCGATTTTCACCGTTGAGCTGGACTCCAGCACCTCACCATTAAGGGTCCACTTGGGCGGCCTCCCTGATTTCAGGCTGGTCTCCACTTGGAACAGTGCTGGCTCCGGCTCCATCACCTCCACTGAGCTCATCCCCCGCACTATACTGATAGCCTGCTCTGCATGCACAGCCACAATACAAATTACCACCTCTGACAAAGCTCCTAAATTTTATAACAATATAATAAATATATAACATACTTCAGGTTATAACTAAATATTCTGAAATTATCACTGTGACATGATCTCACCCTCCACCAGAAGCTGACAAGAAGTTTTGTCATCTCCTGCATCGCAGGTGTAGGTGTCCTCATCTGAAGAGCAGACGTCATCGATGGTCAGCTGCCTATAGATTTCCTGGCTAATTAGTTGGTACTTCTTACTTGGCAGAAGCTCCTTCCTGTTCTTGTACCACCTGACCTGAGCATTGGGCCGTGACACCTGGCACTCCAGCAGACCCCGGTGGCGATACATGGCTATCTTGACCCTCAGAGGACGTACTATTTGAACTGGGAGCTCTGAAGAGGGAGGGAACAGGTTGTGAATCCTACGTGACCAAATGGGGTCACACATCAATTTCTATATATAAATATATATATATATAAATCCATGTTAAATTCTGACGTAATATTCTGATCACCTTTTACTGTAAGAGTCGCATAGGATGAGACTCGTTCTGCAGTGAATCTGATCTCTCCAGCATGCTCTGGCCTGACTGACTTGAAGAACAGGGTGTGAGCTTTACCTGCAGTGATATCAAAAGCAAAATGTTCTGTATTTTACCAAGGTTTGTGATTTCCCAGGAGCTGCAACTTGGACCTTTCAAACAAAGTGTCTCGGCAAAGTTGAGTGAACTAGGAAACAAATACTGTGAATATTTAAACCCTTAAGTTTTTAGTTTCCTTAAAACCCACGTGGTTGCTCTCTTACCCTGGTGTCTGATCTTGATGTTGTCCCCAGGTCGAATTCGGGAGTCATCTCTGTACCACCGACCATCAGCATCAACCTGGTTGACCTCACAAAGGAAGTTTACAGGTTGACGCTCCATCGTGTCAATATCTTCCAGCTCCTTCACTATGTGGATGTCCCTAGCTGAAAGACGATAATCAAATCATATCATGACTGTAAACTCAATAAAAGCAACCAAACAAAACTTCATCAATCTGTCAGTCTGATCACTTTCAAAAGCCAGGTAATTAGTTTTCTGAAAAAAAGTGTGGTGTTGTTTGTTCATTCATAAAGGTGATCAGACTTTGCTGCTCAAAACAATCAAGTGTCAGGACTTTTAGCCTGAAGCTATGCTAGCAGCTCTTTAAGACTGAAGGCTGGGCACTGAATTTTATGACAACAACAGCATGCTCACAAAGAAAACACTAAAATTTTACGGCTTACAGGTATTATGTCTACTATATTTCCCATCTTAATTAAGCACAATAGCATATTAGCATTTGTTAATTAGCACTACACACAAAGTACAGCTAAGGTCGTTGGGAATGTCAGTTTTGAAAGTTTATAAAAACACAATTAAATACAGTTCTGTGCTAGTAGCACAGCCTATTCAACCAACTTACCTCTGACGTTGAGTCTGCCTGAGGTCTGAATGCTGTTGGCCTGAAAAGAGAACAGGCCTGCATCTCCCAAAGCCACTCTGCTCAGTACGAGGGAATGTTTCTTCCCATGTGTGCTGATGCGACAATTGGGCTTCGACTTGAGCTGCATCCCATCTCTGCTCCACACTCCTTCAATAAAGGCCAGGTTGAGGGTCACCTCAAAGGAGCAACTCTCACACTCAGACACTTCCACATCCCCCAGGCCCTTCACCACCTGCAGACGGTTCTCTGGCACACAAACATGCAGCATTTTAGATCTGAAAGTTTTTTGAATAAAATACACTGAAAATTACAACTTTGTGTGAGAAGAGAGCTTACTTGCAGCAGCTACTATTCCTCCAGGTTTATTGTCTCCCATTCCTCCAGTTCTTCTCTCAGTGCAATTGAGGAATCTTGTTTGCTTTTTAGCACAGTTATCACAGAAGGGCTACAACTATAATATGATGAAAAATATATATATTGGGCAATGTTCTGGCTCAGGAAATTACTCATAATCTCTTTACCTGCTGTTTTAAATGACACTCTGTCCTTTGTTACACCTAACTAGCATTTTCTGCCATTCAGCTGCTTTCAGACACGAATGCTACAAATTTGTTGCAATGTATACCCTGCAATCATTTTAGGAAACATTTGAAATGCCAAACCAAGTTCTCCAAAGCTAATAATGTCAAAAGAAAACATTGCTATCAAAATGGCATTACGGTCAAAATGGATACACATGGCATCACCCTCATGTGGTTAATCCCTCTGATGGTATGCCAGTCATCCTCAGTAATGAAGAGCAGAGTAATCTCTGTCACCTCACTCGGCTGAGATCAGCACCACTAATATAGACTCAGCTGTGATGCCACCTCTATGAGGGTGCATGCACTGAACTGAGAAGCTTCAGAAAACAAACGAGGCCACACAAGAACTGACAATCACTACACCGATTGATATGATATTTGAGATCATGAAAGACTGTGGAGGCTGGATCCTCCCACTATCATTAAGGGTATTAGGTTGTCTAAGCACTCCAAGACGGCATTTGTACTGCGTCACACAACAACTCAGAATTAGCCAACCATCATCTTGATTATGGTAAGTCCATGGAGATCCTAAAATGACATTTAAAATAAGTAAATACCATGGAAAAAGATAAACTCTACTAAGGTTGCAAAACAGCAAAGGGTTAGAAAAGTATGTTCATGTTGGGACTTAACAATGATTCTTCTTTTGTTCTCTAATAACATGCAAAAAAAATGACTGGAAAAACTACCAACATAAAACAAAAACATATCAGATCACATGCAGCAATGCACCCACCTTCAAAAACAAATGTTTTCTAAACAGAATAAATCATTGCATGCTCTTTTGCCACACAGACGGCAGAAAACAACACCTTCACTTAAAAACAAAAAAAAAGCTGGAATAACAGATCCATGATGGCAACTGATCTTTCCAGGTCTTGCTTTCCATAAAGCCTTTAAAATCAACAACAAACAAGTAGTCAGGGGAAAAGCATGCCCAGTTTTGCAAGCTGCGTCCCAGTCACCAAACCAGACAGCCTATGGTGCTTTCTCTTTTTTTCGTGCTTTGATGGAGCATAGTGCTGAACAGCTGACATATCTCTCTCCACATACTAACCTCCAAAATAGCTTTCTGTCAGTATGAGGGCAAAGATAGAAATGGCTTTAATGGGGAGAAGCAAGTCATGTCCAGCATCAGTAGAACTATCAAAAACAATTGGAATGTATACAATAGGCTTAGTGTGTTTGATGGTTTTCTGGTGCCCAGGAATGAATGAGAGACAAGGTTAGTGTAAATTACCATAAAACATATCTGTGAGTGAATGCTGCCTTTATGGTACGAGGATGTAGGTAAGGGGGCTAAACAATGTGAACTGTCTGCACATGAATGTGTTGTTTCACTAACAATCAAATCCACCAAAAGGTTGCTGGCACATGTCTCTAATATCTCCTTCAGAAAAATGTCTGACCCAACTCAGAAATACAGTGTTTCGTGTATTGTAGGACTGGCATAGTTTCATCTGTCACTGTGCTTAAGCTCAGGTTTGAGAGATCAAAAGTCCATGGATCTCCACAGGGGTTTCCACTACTGCTGCAGCTGAAAGGTCACAAAAGATTAAATGACAAGAAGCCAAACATTTCCTCTCACTCAGCATTCCTTTATAAGTACATCTAATTACATTAAAGTGAAGACGGTTTGCTACCCATGATAAATGAGCTCCCAATACTAGGTGCTACAGCATCAAGACTAACACAAAATAAGCATTCAAAGTAAAAGCAGCCATGCAATGCATATATTGACTCCACATAGTTCCGAAATGCAAATTCAACCCACCTCTATACCCGCCTACTCCAAGATGTTGGGCTCAGGTGTTTCTGTTTGTGTTACACCAGTAAAGTTTAAATTTGTGTTGTTCCCTCATTCAGACAAGAAGACACAACAAAGCAGCACTACCCAGCATTGTGGTCGCTTCAGCTTGACAGACAGCTCCATGTGCCACTGAGCACTCCTAAGTCCAGTGAAACTTGACAGTATAATCTCTCTGCAGTCCCGCTGGGGCACAAAAAACAACTTGTCGTCACTGAGAGGCAAATGATGTCCAGCAGAAGCAAACCGGTCTCATTTTACAGATCTCCTGCTGCCCCATTTATTACAAAGCTTTTAACAGCTTTCTAGACATTTGAGTAGGAAAGTCAACCTTGATTTTAACGTAAGAACATGTAAAATTACTAATGCTTTGGTCAAATCTTCCAACACTTTAGGGCAGAAAAGGGCCTAAATCATGCCCCCAATACTTTTGAAATGTGGGTATTCACGTGTATAGCATTCAATCAGCAGTACACATGGACTAAAAATAGAGTAATGTTTAAGGAACTAAGGCAATGTGAGGATGTGTTGAGTGAATTTAGAACTTGACAAAGCAGCTGACCTCTCCACTAAGCCTCTGGATCCTTGTTTGGAAACACTTCCCTCCTGTGTGTCACATTTCCTCCGGTCCAGACTCTATACCTGACAGCGGTCATATAGAGATGTTCAACTTATTTATTTAATATACGATAGTCATCCAATCGTCAGCCCAGACACCTAAAAAGGAATTTCATCATGTCAGGTATGTGCTTGACACCACATTTGTGTGTTATTCTCCAAAATGTAGAAGTCATAGCCAGGCAGCCATAGCCATAGAGTAAAACAACCTTAGATGCCCTTGACAGCAGCCAATCAACAGTCTTCTTCTGCCTAATTACAGCGAGGCCTTGGTCTAGGAGTCTGTCCACCTGACCCAGGCCATTCAATGTATTTCGAAACATTTTTACATAGAATATGCAGTTTGGTTGGCTGCATGATATGGTAAATAATTCACAAAGGATCAGTCATCCAGTGGATCAGCTCCAAACATAATCGCGTGCAGATGTGCCGTAGGTAGTAAAAGATTTAAAGTAAACATAATGCGAAACAAAGAAAGGGAACACAAGAGCAGAAGTGGAATGAATATTTACATGATCTTTGGTCGAAATAATTAGTAAACATACTCAGAGGAAATCTTAAAATGATGGCCACAAGAGTTACAGCTTCCCAAACAGTGTCTGAAGTCCTCTGTGCAGTGTGGCTACTGTGGCTTTCAGTCTCCTTTAACTAAACGTTAGCAAGTGGTCCAAGAAACTTTCATCAGGACTGCATCGCATTATATTTTCTAAGACAGAACAATATTGTAAGCATTTCACCGTGTACCATTTCATGGCATCCTACCTGACAATCTCAACAACAAAGCACACAACAAAAGCAAAATGACTGCTCTTAATGATTTATTTATTTATTGGCAGAACAGTCAATAATACTTGATGACTAACTTATTTTTTCCCTTTCCCCTTTGCATTTTTGCCTTTAACTGGTGTCTCCTCTTCCTCCTTTCCTGTGGAAGCTTTAATCCTCTTCTTTCCCAGGGGAGTCTTTGCGTACCAGTTCTGACAAGAAGAAGAAGAAAAAAAAACATATAAATCAACAACAGAAGTAAAAACAAAACAAATATGAACACATTGTTGAAAATAATTTGAAGAAAATTGGTTACGATTATAAAAATGTAACAAAACCAAAAATCAATAAAATATCCACTGTACTTTGAGAGCCTCTTCTTCCTCCTGAAACACAGGGTCAATTTTGGCTAATGGAGCGACAAACTCAGCAGCCGTCAGTGGTCTTTTTGCCTGGTGTAGAACTCGACGTTTGGTGACCACACTCTGGACCACCTGGACCATGTGACCCGGCGTGTAACCATCAGAAATCTTCGCGAGAGAGCTGAGGTCCAGCGCCTTGGTTACCTCGCCTCCCTGCTTTTTAATCAATTGCTTCCATATGACTGAAAGCGGAGACGAAGGTAATTTGTCATACCCACAATCAAAGATAGCATTAACATAAAATTAAAAACTAAAATTGTTTTCAGTCCTACTGTATCTCGATCCGTAGTCAGGTCTCGGAATAAGGAGGATTTTGCTGTACATTTTACACAGAGACTTGAGTTCAGCACTTAACGGGTCTTTGGTTGTTCCTATTATCAGAACACGATCTTCCCCTTTGATCAACTTGAGGAACTTGGGCAAGTCTTTCTTCAAGCGTTTGGGATCTAACTGTGTACACATTAAAAAAGGATTACAATTGCGATGCAATTCAATAACTCAGACATTAAAAAAAAAGATAATGTTGTTCAGCTTTTATTCTGCTTAACAATACCTCTTTTTCTTCCTTTGGAACTTTCTTGTAGAACACCTTTTCTGTGTCTTCAATCAATATTACTGAAGGTTGGAGCAATCTTGCAACCTGTGCGAAGATGATTAAAAAAACCAAAGAACAACAGCTCCATTATCACTCTTTGGCCAAGACAAAATGTAAATACCTGCGAGAGAAACTTTTTCAAATAGTGCGTTTAACATGACAACATACATCCCCCCATACCATCACCCATGGTAGGAGAGCATATCAACTGTTTTTTGGGGTTGTTGCTTAGAGTATTAAATCATAACCCCTCAAATGAAGTTGGAAGTCGGATTTAAGCCACAATAAACCTACGAGGTTTATAGCCGAGGATTTACACTTTGGAGAAATACTCATTTGCCTTGACAGCAGCTGATAAAAGAACTTGTGAAAAAAACACTTACAATATTTGCTAAAATTACAACGGGACTAGATTCTATGAAACACCAGTGTTTTACCTTAAACACCATGTGAAGCATCACGGCTAGGCCACTCTTGCCTGGGTACTTTCCTGCCGTGTTCAGAGGAGACAGATCAAACAGGTTGGCGCCTGTCTCCTGGCAGACTGCATGGACCAACATCTTCTTACCTACACCTGCAGGCCCTGCCAGAAGGATGGCCTTTATCAGAGGAGCCTTCTCATGAACCACCTGAGAGCCTGCAGACAACACACAAGACGTGTGGTTTTCAAGCTACAAACAATATCTCCAGTTATGTTTATTTTAACATGATATGACTTGAATAACTTTCATACCTAATGGTAAAACCGCGTACAGGGATAAGACCTGCCGAACATCAAACAGTGATGGCATTGGCTCAATGTCATTTTGCCTTAGTGTGGTTGCTAGGTAACCATAGTCACCTAGAAACAGGAGGGGTAAACTTTAAGACCAATGATTATTTATCTGAAAAGTGAGTTATTGGGAAAATTTCAAGAAAGGACATGACCAGTGTTTTGGCAATCACAAACCAGAAGAGGGCAGCACAACACCACCTACCAGTTTCTGGTCACCTTGACAATAACTAACTGTTCAGTTGAAGGTTCTTATCATGTTAACTGCAATCAGATTAGATTTCTTCGTATAACTACAATCATGAAAACAGAAAAAGGGCTCTAAAAAAACGGCACATTATAAAACACACAAAACCCATTATGCAAAGTCTTACCCAGGTAATCCTGTAGCCTGACATTATTTGCCTGCTTCAACAGGCCCTGTTCCACCAGCTCCTGACACAGAGACTCAAGAGTCCTAATGTGAATAAATGATGTACTCATTTTCTCCAGCAGTTACTGACTTCATACAACTCAATTCTATGGTGAAAATCAAATACTTCATAAGTGCATCCTCTGTGACCTCACCGATCTGATGTCAAATCTTTTTCTTTTTTTTTCTTCTTGCCGCTCTTAGATCCTTTCTTTTTCTGTGGAAGAAAGTAAATATCACTGCACAGCTCAAGGCAATCTATGTAAATCGTGACCAAATCTCCATGACAAATACAATGTGGTATGTGTCTTTCATGTATTACCTTGGCATTTCCTTTGGTTTTACCACCTTTGTCTTTATCCACGGCTAGCTTCCATTCAGCCAGCTCTTGTCTCATCTGCTCATCTACCTGATATAAGCAGAACAGACCAATATGTACCACTACAGGAGGGCAGTGCTCTTATCAGTTTAAAACAACAGCAACTGAGATACTGAACTGTTAAAATCACAAAATCGATGCACAATATACTGTTACGTCAGACTTAAAATTCCTAACATGTATTGTTAGAATACATAAGTAAAATGTTTTGTGTTGTGCAATCAGCATCACCTGCACTCGTATCTCTGCCTCCATGACCTTCCTCTTTTCCTCTTTGATCAGCTCCACCTCGTGCCTCTGGTTGAAGTTTCCTGACTCATCGCGATTTTGCCAAAAATCTAAGGATGACAAACATTCAATTTCAAACTTAGTTTTGGCTGAGTAACTTTTACCTCACTATTCAATTATTTTAACAACATACTCTCAAACTGGTTTTGAATTGAATGTGAGAATTCAATGAGAATTCAATAGACATTTGACACATAGTTTTTCAACTTCAACATACCTACAAAGGTTTTTTGTCCTACTTCCAAATCTGACAGGAAAGCCGAAGGGAGCATCTTCAAACCTGCCTCCTCTTCCTGTGGTTTAGATTTAGGTTACAGGATGTACAGCATGTTTTGTGATACTGCTGACAAAAATCGGTTTCCAATTTCCTTATCAATTTAATTATGAGATATCACCAGAATTGACTGAATGTTATATTGAAAAAAAAAAAATTCTCATAAAGTTATGAGTTCTTACTTCCTCGACATTCTTCCCCTTATCCTTTTTCCCCTTTTCCTTTTTCTCCTCCTTTCCTTTTGATTTGTTATTCGAATCCTCTTCTTCCTTTGCAGCAATTTCTTCCATTAACTAAAAAAATGTGTGCACAGACAACGTGATTCTCCTTCTTCAAACTTCTGCAAAATTATACAAGAAATTATACTTTTGTCTCAGGGTGTAATTCACCTGCTGAGGTTCCTTTTCAGTAAAAATGATGGCTGAACCTCCATCCTCTTCATCTGGGTAGTCTGGGAAAGATCCTGTTGCATCACTGTTTAAAAAACAAAACAATTGAATTTATTTCTCAAAATGTAGAAAATTCTCCACTGACATAAATAAAATTAGGACAAGCCCCACCATTTCACCTTACCGGCATTCAATGAACCACTGTCGAATTTGTTCTTTCATGGTTTTGCTCATGTCGTCACCCTCAACATTCCGTAGTTGGGTTGTGATAGCCACTACAGACCTCTGATAGTCATCTTCGTGCTCCTCCTGTTTAATCCGTGTGCAAGCTTCACTGGCCTGTGCAGTGATTTCTGCAGTGCAGTGCACCTGGTATTTTGGATCCATGGCCTAAAATGGGCGTGACCAAACATACTTTATATTTTCAAAAACTGCACTCTTTACTTGGGTAAGCTCTCAGAGGTAAATTACAATCAAGAAATATATTTTTTTAGTGAAAAAAGTTGTTCCTTTAGTAACAAGACGTGGTGAAAACCTAATATATAGCTGGACCGCATAATCTATGTGATTATTTAACAGCTTTCTGAGACATTTTCGGATTTCAGTTATCTCACTTAGCAAGACTTCCCTCCACACTCATGCCACAGTTGGCAAAACGCCCACTGGCAATGACCGTTTGCACTGATTAATTTTGAAAGGGCAACAGCCAGTGAGGACCGATTATTGACAGCTTGACCAATCCTGAGAGTTGATCACTCAATCACTCATCGACAAACATGTTTCTAGGGCCTGTTTTGCTTTGCGTTCAAGCCAAAAATTTGGCAATACATACAGATCTTTATGATATCGTTTCTCCTTTTGACCAGAAATAAGTTGAAAGACGCCAGTATGTCTGTATGAACTTAATCTTGACATAAGGTCTTCAGTGGAGTTCTTGGTCAGATTTTAGATTGGTTTCATTAGAACCACTGGCTGCTTGGTAAAAAAGATGTGGATGTATTTATACAATTTAAGAAAAAAAAATGTCCATTTTACATACCATTCCAAGAAAAATCATTTCTTCTTCTCTGGCGATTTGTGTCCTCTTCCTCTGTATGTATCCCCTCCAGATCTGCAAAACCCATTTAATTGAATCTTTCAGCACAAAAGATGACCTGAGCAAATGAAAAAGGCAGAGGAAGTTGGATGTAGCACTGTTTTGTGATGAAGACCTTCTGAATGCAGACTGCAGCAGACTCAAAGCCCGCAGGTTCGATGTCCTTGGTCCTGTACTTCCTGTTTATATTACGACTCTCTTCATTCAACTTTGCCCTCAGGTGTCCTTGGCGGGCCCTCTCCATTACTTGAATGATCTGAATGGCCTTCTCTTGACTCATGTCCTTGGCTATTACAGACTGTAGAGAAAGTAAAAGGAAGTGGACAAAATCATTCAGAAAATTACAGGTCCTGCACATACGGGCTTCATGTAAGATGTCGCTACTTTTCAACTCACTGTGCTTTCAGTGACCTCAACCACTTTAAGAATATTTGTCAGCATTGTGTTTCTTTCTTGGAGGTCTTTGCTGCAATCAGTGATGAAATAGAGAGGGATAGGGATCTCAAGGTCTGCCTGGAGTGACAACAAAGAAAACAGCTGTTGAACTTCTTATTATGGAAAGGTCATCCCCCACAAAGCCAAAGCCTGCTTTGAATAGCTCAATATAATTTTGCTCAGGTAATTCTTCTGTACTTGCTCTGAGAAACGAAACTCACAGGTGTAAGTTTCAAGTCGTGAAGGACATCATCCATGTAGTGGTACTCTGAAGACTCTTTTTCCACCAATTCATTCTTCAGCTCTAACACCCTTCCCATCACCCCATCAAGAATTACCCGAATGGCTCGTCTCTTCTGAGGGTGGACCACCTGGTCATACACCTTCTCCAGCCGTCTCAAGATCTGGATGTAACGAACATAGAATATGGCCAGACGCTGGACAAACACAACTCTGTCCTTTTCTGGGCGGGGGGGCTCAGGAGGCAGTTCCTCAGCTAAAAGACGACTCAAGTCTGAATGAGCATCTGCCCACAGCTGGTTGTATGACCTGGAACAGTGTAAAGGATGAACAGCTGAGGGCCAAACTGGCAGAAGAATACACTGATTAATGTTAGGTGTCTAAAGAAGAAGAGTTTTATCTGAACGGTATGAATAAATTAGGACATTTTAAACGCCATACCTTATGCACAGAGAACTACGCAAACATGAGCAAAAAAATACAATATGAAAGATCATGATATCATTAACTGTAGAGCTAGCATCCAAACTCATTTAGCTGCAGTGTCATATGTGTTTTTCTTGCCATAATGGTAGTCGAATAAAACAGACTTTACGTTACTTTATGTAGGCTATTGTTTTATGTGTTATATTAATTTACAAGACTAATTTATACACAACTTATTATAGTTTATTCGTTTATGCGTAGGCTTTATACACAGAACAACAAAACATTGCTTTAACATCACCTTAGTGGTTTGCGTAAAACCAGCTAACATAGCTAATGTTAGCTAGCTTTACTTAAATTTAAGTGCAAACGTTAAAATACCGTTAATAAGGTGACAGCAATAAGGTGGCTGCTGGTACGTTACCTTTGCGACATGTTTCTGCCTCCAGGAATGGAGAAAAAATGGTAGCACTGTTTCTTATCAAATGACCGAACAGGTTTTGCGTCTGAAAGTGAACTTCCCGAGTTGACGAAAGTGCTTGGTTCGTCTCCATAGCAACAGCCAATCCGGAAGGAACTCGGACCTTATTGTATACTTTAAAATCACCTTTAGATCAGCGGACAGTATGCGATTGCATTTCCTGGGGTGTCCCGCGCTCATTCTTTTGAAATTCATTACTTTTGGAAGTGAACATTTGCATTTTATGTAGTGACACGTCCAAAGCATCTTTGACCCACACTGTGCGCAACAAGTGAGGCACCACTAGGTGACGTTCTTCCTGCTGAATCACCGGCACTTGCAAGTCTGCACAAAACTGTCAACGGTATGTTGCCAACATAAAGGTGCGTTTTTGTCGATTAACGCACTTTCTGACGTGATGAATGCAAAGTGAAAATACATGCAAATGAAAATGACATAATGCATGAATTATTGCTCTGGTTTTCATGTTTCTTCTGGACAGGCTAATGTTTGGTTTCTTTTTAAAGGGGAATTTACTAATTAACACAACTCAAACAGCAGTCAACTAACTTTAAAGCTTTTTCACTCGCTCTTTTTGCGATAAGTTACAATCCTCCAGGCATGAATGGAGAAAAAAAAAGCCAGCTGGCTGCTTCTGGAGACGCATTCTCTGCAGCGCTTAGGCGGTCACAAGACTTGGACACTGGTGAACAAAAACATCAACGCGCTGACAGGTCAGCCAGAAGCTTACAGGCCCGCAGATTCCTCTCTTCTTTGCATCCGACATCCAACAACTTGGTGCATTTGGAAAACGACTTTCGCGCGCGCTGCCGCCCCGCACTCTTTGTCGTTTCTTCTCGCACTGAAAATGTCACTGGAGCTGTTTTTCACTTATTAAAGCGCCATTCTGTCTGGAAAGAGTTCTATTTACTTGGAGTTGACTTGACCTGCAAAACTACAACTAGTGATGTTTTGGTGCGTAAAGGAGGGGCGCGTGCCAGGGTGAGCGAATGCCACAGGAAGAAAGAAATGCCCACTAAGGATGTCAACATTGCTTTGCCACCCACTCGAAATCGATTGTATTACCTTCGAGAAAGTGGCTCCTCGTATAAATAGGGACGCATTATTTCAAGAAAGACGGTGGTGAGAACAATCTACAGGCTGCTCTCTCTCTCTCTCTCTCTCTCTCTCTCCCTCTCCCTCTCTCGCTTTCTCTCTCTCTCTCTCTTGTCGGGACCACAGACAACGCCTGGAAGAATTTACAGAAGACAACTGTGTCCACTCTGCAGGACATAAGCATCTTTAACTCCTAAACTAGTAAGTGTGAAGTCAGATTGCCTAGACTTATTTTCCCCGTTTACTAAGCTAGAAAAAAAATGCGACTGTTCTGAAAAGTGGGTTACACCACAATTTCTCTGGCGTTATTCCCACTTTTGGATGTGCATGTTTACTCTGACATTGTTTTTTGTGTGTGTGTGTTTGTGTGTGTAATTTTTAGAAAGAGAACGATCTAAACTGGCAAGCAATGCTGATAGATCCCCTAAGCATTATGCAAAGTACACAGTTTTCTTGCTTCGATTGTTAAAATTTCAAAAAATGGTCGGAAGAAATCTAGAGAGCAATGCATGAAGTATAACAGAACTTGTTTTCTCATGTTTTCAGACAGTGAAGTCATGCAGGTGGAGAGGAAATGGCACATTTTGTTGACTATCTTCTTTCTGCTCATCACCTCGGGCCAGTGTATGGACAGCAAGGATGTCAAGCAGAAAGAAAGAAGGACCCTGCTGGATCTAATCTTACAGGTTATCAGAGAAAGCCAGCAACGGGACAAAGCCATCTCCAGGCGCTGCAGCAGTGGACTCCTCACTTCAGCCCAAGACATGAAGTCCTCCTCCCATGAAAAGCCTTTCTACGTTCCTAGGCTGGATAATAGTAGACTCATAGGTAAGCTGATAAGATTTATTTTTAGGTCCTGATGATGAGAGCATAATCTCCATTTTACCGTTGGAGACAGCTGTCATCAGTCTGGTCTGTGCTGTGCACCCTATTTAGTTTTCCTGAATGGAACTTGTGTGTGTTAGTTAGTGCATGATATATTATAAAAAGAAAAGAGGTTTGCCTGTCTGCAGTGTCCAGGTTGTCACATCTTCAAATGTCCAACTGGAGTGAAAGATGTGTCTTAATGCATGTAACACAAGTTTATAAGATCTGCAGGACAAAAGGATTGAGTCACATTCATCAAACCAGCTGTTTTTGCTCCTAAGAGACACAATTTCAACACACGTGTTTGTCATCCAGTCTCGCTCCCTCATTCTTCATTCAAACTGGGAGCGATTGATGGATGGAAACATGGATGGGTACTATGATTTCATGTAGGGGAAGCATCGTCACGTCAAACCCGTGAATGATTCATTCAGTATGATTCACTGATGCATCTTTAACATGAATGATGACCACCCCACACGCACACAAACACACTATGACGTGTCAGAGAGCATCTCCAATCGGGAGCATCTCCGCAAGACACATACAGAGCAGAGACACGAGATTGGCTGTCTTGTGTCACATTAATGTAGTTGTGGAGCATGAGATTATATTGAGAGACGATATAGAAACCGCAGCAGTCCAGGCCATGTTTTTGATTTGGGCTTGTCAGTCAACATATTGCTCTTTAATATTATTCTCAACAGAACTGATATTTTTTAAAAATTTCTCTCATAAATTAAGAATTATGTCCATATTGGATTTAAGATATTAAGGAATATCTCTGAAACGTATCTCTTTAATTATCTGAGATACTAGACAGTGGTTGGACTTTAAGAAAGAACAGATACTTAGAAATCTCGTTTATGCACACTCACTTTATTGCTGCAACAGGCAAAGTTAACTCTGAGTACAGGCTTAGACTGTGCGTCATTGGTATGTGCAGAGGGACTTTATGATGTGCCAAGTGAACACTGTGTTGTTTATCTGCAATTTAAGAATCACTCTGCCATCACTATCAATTAGATCATGTTTTAGAGATGTTGCACAGACATCGTAAAGCTCAAAGTCACAGCCCCAGCTTATGCAATTGGAAAAGCACTTCTCTCAGACCACTGACTGGATGGAATTTATCTTTTGAGGATATTAAAAGCAGCATATTAGCAACTGGTGCATGTGACACTACCGAAGATCCATGGTCACGCAGGAATAGCTGTTAGGAACACAATGAGGAGGAAGGAGTAAATGTTCAGTCACTGTCTTTTTGTTTTCTTCAAAAGTCATGGGTGTGTTGTGGTGGCTGTGGTTACACGGGCACTCTAAAAGTGAACTCTGTCATGTTTTTACTTTTTACAGTCTGGATTTTTGCTTGATGGCACATTTATCTCATACATGACCTCCGCTCCTCTCAGAATACTGAAATATTTGGTGTTTTTATCCTTTTAATCAGTGTTGGACAGGGTTGATTGGTTTGACTGACAGTTTATGCTGAATGTTTTTAAAATGACTGGCTTTCAAACCAGCTAATCGGCATCTTTTCGTTTTCTCCTGCATGTTATATCTTCCGGAGTCTGGGGTCTAGAGTAATGTTAGCCCAGTAACTACTCGCATGGACTTATTCTGATGAGCATTACACTCCAATACAATAATCTCTTTAGCTTGTTAGTGTGGCTGATTTGTTATCAGACACCTACTTGTAATGTCTGCATGGACATTGAGTAAAAAGGGGGATGGGGGGGTCTTGATGTTCTTATCCCCATCTCGACTTGTTAAAATATCCCCACATCAGGTCTCTGTAGACAAATATATAAAGGTATAAATTCAATGCAGAAATTCTTTATTTGTTGCACTACTGGTAAAAGTCATCGCACAACAAATAATGTTCATTTAAAATGCTAAAGTTAGAAATTATGTTGAAGAAACCATTTTAATTTTAATGGTTTCAATGATAAATCAATA
>JAQLOL010000020.1:16665362-16693021 GCA_029783665.1 Naso thynnoides | reverse complement strand
CTGCCTTCCTCTGCTCCTCCTCTCTCCTTTGGCGTTCCAGATCCTCAAAACTGGCACATATCTTCCCGGGTTTACTGCCCTCCAGGTTCAGCAGAGCCATTAGCGCCTCGTCATCTTCATCTACAAGCTGAGTAAGAACACAGGAAAGTAAGTATTGTGGATAAGAGGTGGCTAAAGGTTTGGCTAGTGGCTAAAGCGGCTAAAGGTAATTATCTTAAGCCAGTTTCGTGCGACCTTTAAAATGAGGCAATTTGTGGGAGAATGTTCGCACTAATGGCTACTAGTTTAGATGAAAACTATCCAAAGAAATACTTTAACATTTTGGATGGAAAGTTTTCTGGTAAAGAGTCAGATGAAAAGCTTTACTCTATTCTCAAATCTGTCAAAGCTAAAGCCAGAGGCCAGTTAAACTAGCTTAGCACAAAGATGGGAAACAGCTAGCCTGGCTAGTAAAATCTACCTTGCAGCACCACTAAAGCTGACAAATAACACAACACATAAAATTTATTTATTCTGTAGAAAACCAAAGTACCAATTAACAACTTTTTAGGCAATTTTTTGGCTCTGAGCAGCAGGAGCAACTAATGCAGATACAAAAGTTATGGCTCTCGGCCCGGAAACAGTCTGGCACACAGTCCCATATAAAGTGCAGAATTTGCAGATTTTTTTACAATTTTGTTCAATTTTTTTCAATGACATATAACTTATCGATTTGTGAGTTTAGATGTGCTCGTGGGTGGATTTTCTCTCTTTTAGACAGAGCAGGGTGAGCTGATTCCACCTTTCCCAGTGCAAAGCCAACGGGTTGCTGGCTGTAGCCTTGTATTTAGCATAAAGATACATTGCAAAAGTGATATCATCAACTCATGAATAAGCTTATTTCTTTAAATGTCTAATTATTTCTTACATTTAAAAGCTAAAATAAATCAATAGCTTGAGCTGTTATATCGCATAACAAATGGGGGATAGTAAAATATCTTACACGTGTTAAAATATTTTTGAAGCATGTTGGTGTTTGTTGATGTTTTGAGGATTTGTCTACCTTTTTTTAAATATGTAAAGCACAGCTGCATTTTTATGTATTAAAAGTGCTATATAAATAAAGTTTGATTTGATTTGATTTGATGATACATTGCAAATAATTTTACTTAAATTTATTTAATTACATTTTGTATTAATTTGTATATATCTGGGGGAAGCACATTGCATAGCATCTTTACCATACTCTTCCTGGCTTCAGCAAAAGCTCTTCTCTCCTCCTCCATTCGTCTCTTGGCCTCGTCTTCTGCCTTCTTGCGCTCTTCTTCTACTCTTTGCCTTTCCAGCTCTTCAAAGCTCAGCCTCAGTTTTCCAGGCCGGAACTCTTCCTTGTCTTCCTGAGCTGGCTGAGCATCCTCTTCATCTTCTTCCTGATGGCACGCACAAGTAAGGAAAATGAGGGATAGTAAAATATCTTACACGTGTTTAAATATTTTTGAAGCATGTTGGTGTTTTTTGATGTTTTGAGGATTTGTCTACCATTCCCAGCCTGGCCTCCTCAAAAGCTTTCTTCTCCTCTATCAGGCGTCGTTTAGCTTCCTCCTCAGCTTGCCTCTTTCTGTGCTCCTGCCTTTCCTTCTCCAACTCCTCAAATGACATCTTCAGCTTTCCAGGAGTCGCCTGCACTTTCTCTGAAGGCTTCTCTTCTTCATCCTGAATCCAAATGAGCGTGGAAATAGAACAAACCTTTGTTTCACTAAGCTGGCTGCAAGAAGCCAAAATCAAGATCTTATTTGGGACCGATGTAAGCAAAAAAATGTATTTCTTCCTGTTGCTACCTGATCAACAACGGAACGTCGCTTGGCATCCCTGAAGGAGCGCCTGTTTTCATCGTATCGTCTCTTCTTCTCCTCCTCTGCCTTCTTCTGCAGTTCCTCCTCTCGACTCTTCTCCATGTCTTCAAAGTTCATCTTGATTTTGCCTGGAGGTCGTGACGACTTGGCTGGAACCACCCGTACCAGTATTGTGTCATCTCCTTCCTGAAGGGGTTTGATATTGTAAGATTATCCAAGGCATTACAAAAAGGTATTACAGCTGTTATCATGAAGCATACTCATTAAATATATATGTGAAACATGAAGTCATAGGTTGACAGTGGTGGAAAGAAACTAAGTAGTTTTTTTCAGTTTGTCCATTTGACTTTATGCTACTTTGCACAGATATTCCATTAATGAACATATGATAAGCCTATACAATACAATATGCTTTAAAATATTAAATCAGTGGTTCCAAATCTTTCCATCCTAGTTTCAGAAATGGACAAAATCAGCTTTGAACAGTTATCTACTACTATCTCTGTCTCAGCCAGGCAGATGAGTGAGGGCATGTAGGCAGCACTACAGCGTGAAGGGGTGGGATGCTGAATTTAAATGAAGCAGAGAAACATGACTGCACAAAGATCGATACTGTCCATTTTCTAAGACAGTGCAGACTTTAAATATTTTATTACCCTAAAACAGAAATAGCACAAAAGTTATTAATGTCAAGCTTCCCGCATAATCACTCAAAGAGTTGAACTGAAAAAGAAATATTTAATTTGTCTACTTCTCGCTTTGGCCACAAACTCATCAATCAAGTCCTGCATGAAAATAAACAATGTCTGACTTGGGCCCTCGGTCACATTTCAGAGTTGTTTAGCAGATTTGCCAAAGAGAAATTTCCCCTTAAAGCTTCTCAGATGATTTATCACAGAGAAAGAAACAAAGATAAATGAAAAGTGATTAAAAAAAATATATATTTTGAAAGTCTTTTATTTTGGAAAATAATTTCACTACTAAAACTTTTTTTTAATTCAAAAGAAGTTTTGAATGCATGACCCACAGTACACTTCTAATGGAGTTTCTTTTGCACCATCATACAAATACTTGTAATAGATCTGAATACTTTCACAGCCATTCAGGCTTGAGCTTTAGTAAACTGTGTGACACACTAACACCTCATCTGTACTGTGGAGCTGAAAACAAATTCAGGTCAATCTCAGTGCATGCCCACATACAGACAAGAATAAAGACATGTGGGTGGGAAAGGGGCAACTCTATTGGCCTGGTCACCAGTTGCAGTAGGTCAGAGTATGGTCGTCAGGGCTAAGATAACAGGGTCTAATTCGGTCACAGTAAGGAGGTCTAGAACTACTTTGGTCTCTGGAAGGTGTGGGAAACAGTTGCCAGTCACATACTGTCTACACCTGGCAGTGCCGTTAGTGTGCCTGTTCCATTTGTTTCTAGATCAGCAAGTCAGCGCTCCAATACAATACGCAGGTCAGACATTACTGGATGTCTGATAAAACGTTCTGCATCTCCTGTTTTTTTCATATAAGGGCAACAAAACAAGCAATAGGACTAAATCTGTTTGTATAATTAATTTATATCAGATCTGAAGTAAATAAATGCACTTCAGTTAGTTAAATAATATATGTTTGCCATTAGTCAATCTTAAGAAAAAAGTATGTTTGCAGAGAAAAATATTCATGTTTTCTGCATCTAGGATTTTAGAAATACTGTAATAATGGATCAGCTGCCCAAATCAGCCTTTACAGTCTCAAAAACACTGGATTTTTCATGGGTAGATTCTCAGTTCTGTTTTCTGCAGGTTTTATTTTAAGTTCTTTTACAGGATCATATCACTGTTACTACACGTCATTGTCCTTTGTCAACATCAGCCACATCTGATATATAAAACCCTCACATTTTTCCCAAAATAGCTTCATCTGTGCAAAGTGCGTTTGTTCACATTTTGTCAACAAATAAACATAAAATAAACGTTAAATAAATTGACGTTCAGTAAACCTTACCCAGCAACTTAAACATGTTCTATAATGCTTCTATACCCTGTTACAACATGAATAGCAGTGAAAAGGCTTTAAAATGCAGGCTGAGATCTACTGAAGTATACAAGGTCAAATTTTGCCAATATTTGTAGAAGACAGGGCCAATCTCTGCTAATGGTTAGAAGTAAAAAAAAATAGACTTCAAGACTAAATTAAATTAAATGTCTCACAAATTTGTCTCTATGTCCCCCACAATTGTTCTTTTCATTAAGCATCCAACTAAATTGTTAGGAAATCACAGGCCCATAAAATAAAACGTTTCAGGTTTGTTTCTCAACATGAGTTTTAATTGCGGTTCAACCCATTCCAACTTCATCCATTTTAATTGCAGACTGTGTTTTCTAAACTATGGGGGGAAAAAAAAAAAATTTAACCCCCAAAATGCAGAAGGCATGACCTCAGTTCCCTCAGTGGTAGTTACAGCCCTGATCGTTACAGCTTTAAAAACATCTTCAGAATAGAAAGCTAAATGAAATCACTACCATTACAACCTGTTAAAGAGTTTATTATAGCTGTTGTATATATACAGCACTGTTAGCCTCATTATATGTTTGACCGTCACTGCACTAGAGCAGAAGTAGGGCGTAGAAGTAGCAGGTAATTGCCTGTAATTGCCTTTGTGGCACAAGAATACTTGCATAATCATTCCCAAGAACTGCACCATCTGAAGGTAAAATATTCCTCAAACCTCCATTCAAGACTTCTATCTTTATTGTACTAATTGGAAATGTTCATTTGATTTACATTACATCATTTTCCAAACTACCACAAGTCTTACACGGAAGATGAAATAAATGCAGTGGATTTGCCATGAGTTCACACGCTGGTCATGCCAACAACGCTACTGGTGATTTCAGACCTCTATCCAGCCTCTGCCAACTGTTTGGATCTCAAATGCCACTTAAAATAACTCATCCGAGTGGCCGCTTAGGATTACCTGAATCATTACAGGTTCAAGTACCTTTTCATCAGAAAGGCAGTGCTGAACTATCTAGACACGCTGTCCCGCTCCTCATAAGTGGTAAGACCTCAGGTTTACTTACCTCGGCTGCCTTCTGAGCCAATTCCTTCTTTATTTTGGCTTTTTCCATCTTGTCCTGGGCTTCCCTCTTCTTCCTCTCTTCCTCCATCCTCTTCCTCTCTTCCTCTTGTCTTTGTTTTTCCATTTCTGCAAACTTCCCCTTCACACTTCCTGAGGAATTCACAGAGCATAGCACAAACCTTCAGTCTCCTCTTCCTCCCACATCACTCAGATCCTGATTTACTCAGCTGTAAATCAACCTCTCCTCCCCTTTGCATGTCTTTGTGAGTCTTACCTGTGATTTTGGGGACGTAGGATTTTTCCACCTTTGCAGGCTTCACCTCTTCTTCCTCATCGCTGGAAGCGAGTAGTTCTTTTATCTGTGGAGGATCAGATGGAGAGTGGTGGTCAGGTTACGGTTTAGCTGGGATCATCTCCTTTGCCACTCAGGAGCCATGCTGGTCCCAGCAAGAACAAGGGCTTAATCCCTGCTAATAGCTGGATCATGTGACCTGTAGATGGACCTCTGATTGGGCCTTCCTGTTCTGGCACAGATAGGAGATGAGCGTCGGTGTCTGAGCTTGGCCAGCTATGGCACGGCTGTACACAGGGAGGTTATTCTGTCTCACTGAGTATCACCGATAATCCACTCACACAACACCGTATTTCACCAAAGTGGATCCAGAAAAAAGTCTGTCTTAATTTGAAATATTAATCACAATTAATCCCCTTTAAATTGTGCACAAATAGCTTCTCAGTTAGTCAAATATTTTGCTACACACTGTATGTCAATATTATCTACAAGTCAATCTGTTTCACCTGATGAAATATTGAAATCCAAGACAGTCTTTGTGTGGCTCACCATTCCATGTGCATCATTTGATACTAGAGCTGCAACTAAAAATCATTTTCATGACAACAATGTATGTCAGGTGTTTTAGGATTATTTGATAAGGGAACCCAAGGTGATGTTTTCAGAGGTCATTGTCTTGTCTGAGTGATAGTTTGCAATGTTACCAAAAAAAGAGAAAAGCAGCAAAACATCCCAGCAGCCGGAGCCAGATAGTTCTGGTGTTTTTCTTTTAAAATTGGATTGATCCATCAATGAGCAAAAGAGATCTCCACTGATTTGGTGTTTTAGTTCCACAACATTGTTGAGGGACTGTTAAAAAAACAGAGAGTGGTCAAAATTGATGCAACATGAAAACAACAGAAAAATAGACTTTTTAAAATAAATTTTTTTCCCTCTCTCAACACCTGGCACCTACATCAACCACAATGCAACTTGACTGCTAAGAGTTCACTCAGAAAATCTCCTCTGCACATTTATGCTAACAGAAGCTAATGTAGCCTACCTTTGTGCTGCAGCCTCAGACAGAAATTAGGAGCAGGTTACAGGTACAGGTGTGTTAAAGGTCACTTCTCTCTGACCTACACCAACAGATTAATTTAAAAAAAAATTTTAATCTTGTCTTCAGGAACAAAAGGCTTAAAATAACTTTTATGACAAATGAAGTAGCCTTCCATAACACCTGTAAACAGACTTTGAAACGCAAAGCTGATGAAAGTTAACTGCTTTAGCATTACTTCACAGTTTCCTTTATTCTGCCTAGTATATTTAGTGATTGTAAAATTTGGGATCTGGAAAAAATTGATTTGAAGAATGCCTTGCTGCATGGATGACATGCATTTAAACTTGTGCAAGATCTAGTAGGATTCAGTGTTCCTTGTACACAAAGGGTTCAGACTGCAATCAGCAGGGAAAAAAGTCATCCAACATTTCAACTGCTGCTGTTTGTCAGCACCATCTTTTGAAGTGAAGCACAAACCAAAGTTAAATATTGCATGAAGCAGGTATTATTAATTTGTTAATTTTTATCAAACACCGTGTGATGTAGAGAAGACAAGTGAATTCTCACTCCAACTGGCAGCCTCGTCACTCCGTCATGCCTCGTCATGCCATGCAGGTCACAGTCGGGGGTTAGTGGGGTTATCTGTCTTTGACCTGCTGCTTCCTGCGATTCCACTCTCTCTCCTTGATGTATTGCTCCTTCCTCTTCGTCTGCTCCTCCTTGTTCCTCTGCCTGCTGCGCTCCTCCCTGGCCTTCTGCATGGCCTCGAACTTGTTCGTCACATCTCCCTTTTCTTTGTTCAGCTTTGGCACGTAGCTTCTGGCCACCAGCTTTCTGGATCGGAGCAGTTTCTGAGGTTTCGCAGTGAAAAGGAAGATAAAATCATTTGTGCAGCAGGGGTAAATGGTTTCCGTAAAGGGGTCACATTCAACTTCTCATCACTTATGATTTGAAATTCCTCACTTACCTCTTTCTTAATTGCTAAATCAGAAATATGCTGGTCTTCGTTTGTGTCAGGTTGTGCAGCCTCCTTCGTCTCTGTGTCCTGCGCTACACCGTTAACAGCCTCTGATATTCCATCTTTGTGTTCCACACCATTTATGTGTGTCTTGTCTGTCTTATCACTTGCTTTGTTATTCACTTGGCATGACTTTTCATCCTCCATGTGCGAAGTCTTTTCGTTTGTCTTCTCTGCAGCATCATCTTTCTCATGTGTGTCATCCTCATTCTGGTTTTCAGCATCGCTCATGGCGTGTTCATCTTCATTTGTGACCTTATCCACGTCGTGGGCGACTACAGCTGCAACCTGCGCCACCTCAGTCATGTTTGAACCACAATGACAAGTTGACAAACAGGCTCTGTTGAAATGTTACCTGCAAAGAGAAGGAAGGACTTACATGTTAACTGTTTTGAGCATTATGCACAAATGGTTGATTGACAAGTTGCTTTAAATATCAAAGTTTCAACAGAAGTTTGACCATGTAGCAAAAATTCACATTGTCATTGAATTATCAGATAAATTTCTTTCAAAATTAAGTATCTATGCCCTCAAGTATGTTCATAAGTTCTTGACCAGCGCAGCAAAAAATGAAAAGACTTTTCTGAAATAAATAAAACAAATATATTGGCGATTTGTTTATTATTTACTCCAGGATCTAACAGGAGCATTCACTGGCAGTAACTTGAATTTTTTTGTGGTCTTTGAACAGCTTTAAACAGTCAAGATGGCTGACAAGTTTTACTTCTCTTAGCAAAAATGGTTACTTTGAAAGTCTGTCGGTGATCAAATGATTTAATGTTCGGTTAAATTGTATAAATGTCTTTCTGCAGAATAGTTTTAGATCACTAATTATAATTTGTCATACTTAATTTTTCCATCTGAATAACCGTCAACCAGTCTACAGCCATTTAAAATGTTCAACCCTTAACTTTTCCCAGTTTATTTACGGTTCTATTACAAGACTTTTTTTATTATGTCTTGTGCTGGGATTCAAATGTGCCACAGGTTCTTCTCAACAACTAAGTTAGGTGGTAAGAAAGCTGCTCCACTACCCTGTATATTGAGAAAGAGCTCACTGATCTCTATTTATAGCCTGCTTGAGGGTGCAGGACATGTGATCATGGCTATTTCTGATGAGTGATAGGCAGTTGGACAGAGCTCAAGTCGGCACCCACATGTCGCCCCACAGACCCTCCACAAAATGGCCAGACTAAGAGCTGGACAGCTGGATGAATGAGAGCTGTTTGGACTGTTAGTCATCCAACATTTCAACTGCTGCTGTTTGTCAGTGTCCCTAAACTACCTTTTATATTCATGTATGAAGATCACAGTGTTGCATGATGCTGCTAATCTTGAGTTTAATTTCGGTGTCAGAGGGATAATGAAAATCTGATACATGCACCTTATTGTATCTCACATTTCGACCAAATAATCATCTCATATCACAGTGATTTCTACATTTTTAATCAGTCTAATCAGTCAACAGTTAGTCCAACTTTCAGTGTGTCCATTATAGACTTTACTCACAGGAAATGTCTGCCTCTAAACAACACAATCCTGAAAAAAAAAATCACTTACAGTGGGAATAAATTTAATTCCTTTTATCCATTGGATACAATAACTAGGAGTTCATATAAAGGTTTCAATCCATGCAAACATACTGGACTTGCTCATGTATTTTTGGAGTCAGAATAGCAACTAAAGTTTTCTTGGTAAGTAGGCCAGCACATCTGATAGGCTATTAAAAGCAATTGTGATTTCATAACTTGTTATTTTACCAAAAAATCATTATGAAACTTTTGTCATTCTTAAAATAGTAAATTTTCCTCATCTTTCATTGTCAGTCCTATTAGGAGGTGAATTTCAGGAGGTTAAGCTTTTAGAGCCTCATCTGCCATTTTCCCAATGCAGCCTGTTTCTGTGTGTTTCTGCAGTTGTGCACTGATTAACACATTTTTCTGACTATACACACAAGTCGCAGTAAATTCATTGGGACCTGTAGGAAATTAAATTTCTAATAGACCCGAAGCTGAAAATGCAGACTACTTTTACATGCAAAAAGCAACATCTCTCTCATAAACCTCCAAATCTGCCGGTGAGTGGCAGAAAAAAATAAAATTTGACAGAAATACAGAGATTAATGTGTTTTAATTTCTCTTTCAAACTGCTGTCTATCAGATTCATAAAATGTTTTTCTGTCTGTTCCTGTATGTATGAACACTCGTTATGAAAGGAATTATAACTACCTGTGGGCTGACTGTTACAACCACAATTAAAGTCTAGATGTACAGATTTATACATTTAAGTTATCTTTGGACTAAGCTCGTGTAGCTCTGACCTTGCAACAGATTGATGAGTAGAATTTCATGGTTTTAAAGACCTCAATCACATAAATGAGGCTACAGTGTAAAACGGTAGTTTACCTCTTTAGCGCGGTGCCGTCCTCCTGTTTCTGATTAAATAATCCTTTGGATTAATATAAACCAGTGCAGTGAAACGCAGACCGAGCCGACAGTCCGAGATGCGACCACACGCTGAACCAACTCGACTGGCTGCTGGTTGCACTTTCCATAAAAGTACCGTTACTTTCTACCGGATACTGCATTCCGCGCGCGCCTGCCTCAGGTTCAGCTGTCGCCTTGCGCGTGCGCGCGCACAGGCGCTCACAGTCCCACACAGCCTCATCCTGATTTTTTGTGGTCGCAGCTGCAAAAATACTGTTTGTATTTGTCTTAAACAGTTTTGTACGGATTAATGGGGCGTATTATTGCCTTTTCAACGGTTAGTCTAATTGTGGCACAGAGTCCCTCTGCTGTATGTATTTCAAACTCAGCTGACTAACGAGGTTATAATGACCTGAGGGATATTTTTACAGCCTTTTCTGTGCTATCATTCTAATATCTCCCTAATAGCACGTCTTAATGTAGCCTAAATATAGTGGTTCTGCAAGGATTATTTTTAAGTTATGCTGATGATAATTATGATGATAGTCCAGCTGTAGCCATCTATGAGTTTACATTTGCTATCATACTTTCTTCATTATCACTGTGAAATTTCTGAAAGATAATACAGGCTTTTTGTTGTTGAGGTTGTGGAATACTGTTTTTTTTTTAAGTAGCCTAATTTTATGCAGGCACAAGAGCCATTTTAAAAAAAGCTATAATGCATGTTTATTTGATGTTTATACCTTTATCTGTCAGTCATTTTTATTCTGTTTTTGCCATTTGCTAGTTTGCATTACTGCCATTTACTTCACCTATAACTGTGCCTGACAGATAATACCAATGTTATTGTCCGTGGTCTGTTTTCTTTCAGATTCACTCTTACCAGGAATGAAATGCTTGGATGAAAACAGTTGAATTGTTTTGTACAAGAGAAGCTGCACCTTCCTGTGGTCAGGTCTATTTGGTGGCCTGCAATCTAAATGTGGATGGATATCGTCATAATCTGCCTGTTGCTCTGTTAGCGCAGAATTCCTGGCTTATCAGTTAAGAGGGACACCAGCTTGCCCTTTGTTTTCCCTGCCTAACCTCAATATCGCTGTCATTCTGCTATGCAGTGACGGTTGGAAGTCTTATGTCCTTAACAAGAGTCAGCGGTCTTAGTGAATTCCTCTGTGTGGCACATTTTTAGATATGAACCATAAAGATACGATACACTGCCCGATGGGTGGGTGAGTCCTCCTTTAAATTAAGATGAGAAAGTGCCATGGTTCTTTCCCTGTGGATGGATGTAAATAGAAACCACCATGCAGCAGACACATTTTGTCTGCCCTAAAGGCTCCGAGCACAGCTGCTGACTCACTGACCAAACAGGCCTCAGGCTAAAAATCCACCAAGTAAAGTCCTCATTCAAGTATTCGAGGAATGCTCCAGAGACTTTTGAGAGTTGGCACAAAGCACAAAGCATTTATTAATCTTACAATCAGATACATTAAGTACTTCCAAAATAATCAGAGCATATGCAATATGTATCTAATATATTTTAAATAATTTCAAATCCGTGTTTGATGCATCATATTAGAGGATTTACTTGGAAAGTATCACATGAAATCATTATTTGACATGTTACATGTACATGTTACATAAACTCAGCACTCACAGTGTCCAGTTGGTGGTGTCAAGACTTTGGGAAACCCCCAGCGACAGGGCCAACACTACACTGACAACCAGGGCACCAATGGAGGGGAAAGAAATAAAAGGATGGGAATTCTTTTGATGGAAAATAGAAAGATCAAAATAAGACTGTTTGTAAAAAACTAAATACACTGCCAGACAAGAGATCGGTGTATTTCTTCTCAGCATTGAATTTTTTTGTGGCATGTAACTGAATATACAGAGATGTCGTGGAGGGGCTCTTTTTTTTCACTTCCTGCTCCAATTGAGGCATAATTCGGGCGTGTATTCTGTATTCTGTGAGCTCGCAGGGCAAAGTGGGCCCATCCATGTCTGTTCGAAGTCCTGCAGGGCAACAGGAACAACAAGGGGACTTCTTTAAATAGCACCACAGTTGTGGCAACTAATCAACACTGTAAGGACAGCTAACCTGACTCAGACTGGGCCTTACTTTCAGCTGCTGCGGCTCAGCACTCACACCCCTGTTAATATTTTTGTGGTGGTACAGTCCACACCCACTCCTGAAGCCAAGTGGGCCAGCCCAGCAGGACAAAACTGTACCATTTGCTGGAGGATGGACACACCAACGCCAGCTGTTCACACCTCCACAGACACTTTCAGTTCATAATATCGGATCCCTGCCTGCTTGCCCTGGGAACAGAAACATTACCCCCTCACTTTGATGCATCACACTACACATAATGTCAGTTAACCATCTGAGATTTAAGGTTTTCTCCTCATCAATAAGAAGACTGTGTCCAAAATAATATTGAACTATCAGGTAAAATCATCTCTGACTCATCTCTGTCTAGTCAATAAGCTGCTAGTTCCTTGTCAAAAATATCCTGATGCTTCCGTGGTAAAAACTCCCTCTTAATCATGTCAAATGTAGGCCTACTGTAATTTCAGTCATATCAATCATGGCTTATTCTAGTCAGCTTTCTGTGAGAATCAGTGTCATGACTCATCTCTCTCTGGCATTGTTAAATTGAGCAACTTACACTCAAAGCATTAATATGGTATGAAAAGATACACATTTATGGAGGAGAATGTAGGAATTGTGTTCTTATTGAGGGCTTGCATGTGCTAACCGAGAATGAAACCCAGACCCACTAGGTAATAAACTCTTACCAACCAATGATGCCCCTCTTCCTCTGACCCGAATTTGCCAAATTACACAAGTTTAATTGAGGTCGGTGCTGTTGAAATGATTGACCTTAGTAACTTATATATATTAACTTCAAGAAACTGATACAGTTGCCTTTTTGCAGTTTATCTTCTGCCTTACGTTAGCAGTGAATAGCTACATGTCCTTTTTTCAGCTGTGACTGCTGAGTGCTTATTTTTCTCATGGAGAAAAGGCGCCTCCACCACACAGCAAGTGCCAGCTGTCCACAGATCCGGCCACACTCTAACCAAGCTACCTTGAAGAGACACACAGTGTGGCTTTTTAAGTGTACAAAATAATTCATTTTTAGAGGAAATTTCACAGAGTATGAAAACATAATTAAACTTTTTGGGCACTTAGAAAAATTGAGCAGTGTAATTTTAAACATTTGGCTACAGTAAATTACAAGGTTGGGATTGTTACTAATAGTTTGATACATAGGTGGGATATGTCAGCCCTATCAGCTAACATGAGCCAGTCGTAACTCTACATTACTGGCTTGTTGAGAGCTCCACTGTGGAGAAATGTCTTTCACTGACCACAGTCACTTAACAGCATGAGCTGCTACATTATCAAAGATTCCTATAAAATTGTGCACCAGTCATCAGTAGGTCACAAGCTCTGGCCCCACATAAAGACTTTAATTTTACTGCTTTGTTTAAAAAATATATATCATGAAGGTGTGTGTTTTGCTGCCTCAACTTTTAAAACAATTGAAATGCAATGTACATTTCCCTTTAGAGAAACCCATTCAAGTGCTTTCCTGTTATTGTCAGTTAAGTGTGCTTGTGTAGAATTAATGGATCTCTCACCGCCCCCTAGTGGATAAAACAGACAAACATCTAAAACGAAAGTCCTGACCATCCTGTTCAAGTTATTTTATTACATGTCCTGTTGATCCCTTTGCTACAGACCAAAATATGTAAGACAATACATATCTAGATCAAAATACTTCAAATATTTTATTCTTCTGTATTTCTTTATTCACAGTTCAAACTTGATGAAACAACTGAACAATGAACTTAATAAGAAGAAAAAAATGGAAGAAGAGTGACATGGCTATTTCTCACACAAAGCCTGTAGTTTTTCTCTCCACAGTCTTTCACACATATTTACATTGTAATTGTTATTTCATAGCAGCCCGCCAGAACCAACTATTAAGTCATGCAAAGTTAATTTAGATCAGATGACTGATCTCCTTTGTTGTTTATGTAGGTTTCCAGCGAGCATATGAAATGTGACAAATGGTATTGTTGAAGAAAAACACAGCAAGAAGTGGGTGGGCCTTCCTTTAAAGAATGGAAACTAAGATCTCATCAACACATTTTGAACAGTTAACATGTTGGCACAGTGTGTTGAGTTCCTTCCCATATAGAACAATGTAGAAAAAATGTTCAGAGCTAATTACTATTGCAGAACTCCAGTCAGCTTCAAATCTGTATTTGGAATAAAATAAAATAAAATAATCACAATTTCTCATTTAAATTCATGTAATTGTCAATGTTAATCATGTTTTATTTTTAAAGTTTTAAGTTTATTGTTAATCTCGCCTATATAGGACTAATGGAGCTGCCTGCTGTATAGATTATTTAGGGTATATATAGGTAGGATCCTATACATTCAGGGTAATGTCTTTATCTGACAGTAGTTTATAGACTGCAGTGCTGGTGCAATGGTTGATTTATAGGCATGCTGCTGACCATCAGTTTTTAAGCATAAGAGTTTAGATAGCCTAATGTGGGACAGTGACATTTAACTGTCTGTTCTTATCTTTTTTTGTCAATGGAAAAGCGAAAAAGTGGTGTTACTACAATTTAAGATCAGTATCTATGTTTGCTTGTCGATTTTGCACTTATCATATCTTTACAGTGCTTATCTGTCCCACATTACCTGAACTCACCTTTCAGATCGTTGGAACACTATATTTATTTATAGCGACTAATCTTTTTCTCTAAGAAGATTGGAAGCCACTGGGCAGAAATAAGTGAAGCTGAGATGTTCCGCCATGTATGGGCACGGCATGCAGACATGCGCACTACTGACAGCGTCAATCCAACCGATTTGAACAACTTCCTGGTCCGGGAAAACATTATCGCGATAGACAGGCTGGTCGTATGCAATTCAGCGGCCGGGGCCTGGCGCTGGAATGTGAAACTAGAAGTTATTTAGCCAAGATAACAATTTGACAAAACCTCGGCCTAGCCTTTCAGGAGCATCCCACCCCTCTTTGGGACTCAGCTATGGTCCGAGACAAGAGGAGGACTCTCAACATATGGTAAGTTTTATGAAGCCGTCAGTGGCTAACGCTCGCTGACTTTAGCACGGTTAGCTAGCTAATCCATCAACACCCAGGCTTGTGACAGCTGACCAGCAGGAACAAGCTAACGGTAGCATTAGCAAAACTAGCTGGCAGGCAGTTGATGAATTGAGTTAATCTTATTTGAACCGTCGACTTGTTTAGGGGATTGTGTTGCGCATTTAGTAACAGGTTACAGCGGACACTCTCCAGGGTCTGGCAGTGTTTCCTGTCGTTAGGTTAGCCACACAGCACGCAGGTGTCGTTGTTTGTTTTAGTGATGCACGGAGGCTAATTGATGCTGATAACTAGCCTGCGAGCTAGCAACGGTATGTCGTCGTTGCTTGGTGCCACAGTGTCGATAAACAAACAATAACAGACTGACAGGCACCTTGGTAGCACTCGTGTGCTAATGTGAATGAGCAGCAGTGACGCTGGCGCTTTCTCTGTGTGTACGTGTGTTACAATTTGGCTGCTTCCCTTTCCTAGATAATTTCTGCCCTTATTGAAAGCTCATGTTGACATGTCTCACTGAGACTATTTTATTGACCTGTTCGCCACAATTACTGCTGACACATCGGGTGTGTGGCAGATATTTTGCAGGCCATCATCGCTTATGTGATCAACGTCATTGCGAGGTGTCCATTACATTTTGAGTTTTGTTCTTAGTTTTATCTGTCGTGTTTGCATCGTCAGGGGATGAGACGATATCGCTTGTACAAGCGTTTGCAGCTCTGGGCTCGTTGACACCCCGTGTTGACTGAGGATGGCGCAGGGAGGCTCTCAGCTCGACTACCACATCCTGCAGGACCTCAAGCAGCGTTTCCCAGAGATCCCAGAGGGAGTAGTATCACAGTGCCTTCTGCAGGTATGCACACACATCTATTCCTGCATATGCTCAATAAAGCTGTTGGGCTAAGAAGTAGTGACAGTGTGATATTCAAATGAGAAGAAACTGCTTTCAATTGTAGGATGTCTTGTAATGTTGTACTACCTGATTACCAACCTATAGATTTATCCATAAAGAGGTATGTAAGAGAGAGTAACAGTAAGAATAGCATTGAAACACTCCACACTGCATAACTGAGACTGTTCTCTGATGCTTTCTCAGAACAACAACAACCTGGATCTCTGCTGCCACCTGCTGGCTCAGGAGAGTAACCGATACCTGTATGGCGAGTTTCATCACAGTCCAGAGGAGGGGCGATTGAGCCGAAACCACATGCTGCACATTAGCCTGGGCTACCCAGGCTCTGAAGCAAGCAAGGCAAATGGAGGAGCAGCAGGAGTAGGGCGCTCCCTAGTGCACAGCACCAGTGACAGTCATATTGAACCCCAGCGGCCCAGCTACCCTGAGCCTCTGTCAGCCCCTGCCAACATGGCTCCTTCCCCGGGTTATAATCCTTTTTTTATGAACGATCAGAGCCGGTCGGCAAGTACTCCCACCCCTCCACCCACCATGCAGGGCATGTCTCCCACATACTCCCCTGTCCCACGTTACACTATGAACCCTATAACAGTCACCCTGTCACAAAGTATACCCAGTGTCCCACAGGCTCTGCAGATCCCTCCTGGGCACTACGCCAACAGCACGAACACCACCTTGTATATTCGACCCTCACCTTCCCAGAGCCCACAGCCACCTTCCTGGTCCTCCTCAGGGGCGCCTGTTTATCAGCATCAGCAATCTCCTTACAGTACTCCCACATATGGCTCACCTTACAGCTCCCCGCAGCATCAGGTACAGCCACCGCAACCCCAACCCCAGCCCCAGCCCCAGCCACAACCCCAACACCAGCAATATGTCTTCCTCCCTATTGGCTCCCCAACCCTTCCCAGCATGCCCTACCATCACCAGCAACAGCCCCAGCAACAGCCAGCAGTGTATAGGCCCTACCACCCAAAAAGCTCTCTCAAGAACCAGATAGAGATCACCCTCGAAGGTCCACGACCTCGCAGCAACTCCCCTGTGCACACCCAACACCCCCAAGGAGCAATTTACATGGCCACTAGCCCCTCGCCCAGCTCCCCTTCGAGGGGCATCACCATGAGTGGACCTGCAGGCCCAGCATCCTTCCACCCCGGCATGTACCTGCAGCATCAGGGCCCTGCTAGACCTCGGCCTGCTTCTTCTCCTCAACCAGGCCAGTCAGCCTACACCTTCAAAATCAAAGTGTCCCCAGGAGGCCAGGCCCAGAGGCCTCCCAGCTCACCTCCTGTGTCTGAAGCAGAGTCTCTTCTCAACATAGAAGATCAAGGGGCTCACAACGCTGCCCCTGCACCCATCCTGCCTATCTCTGCTCTACCAGGAAACATTGCCACTCAGTTTCAGCAAATGCCCCGACGTTCAAGCTCAGGCTCAGATGACTATGCCTACACGCAAGGTAAGGGATCCATGTCCTTTTTTTCTATCTATTGCTCTGCATGCACAAGACTTTCTGTCGTGAGTGTATTCCAGTTGAATGTGCGTTTGGGGTTGTTTTTTGTTAAATAAAGGTTAAAGCCAACCTTTAGTGGTTCCTTGAATACCGAATTTGTTTGTGGGCCATATAACCACAAAGTCTGTGGTTTGACTGTTTACTTGTTGTAATCCCCTTGTTTCCCATGTTTATCTAAACAATTGCTAATAAAATGCCAAAAAAGCATAAAAATAGCTGATTTAAGGAGTTATACTGCAAACCACAACCTTTGTATATAGTAAAGTGCACGCCCCATGTACCCACACTGTGTCCTTACTGCAGTAGCCCAGGTTTGATTCCAGTCTGCAGCGCTTTGCTGCATTTCACCCCCCACCCCTTCTTGTTGCTCTGCCACTGTCCTTTCAAGTAGAGCCAACAAGAAAAAAAAAAGTCATCAGGGTAAGATCAGCTATTTTTTAAATATATATGTATTTATATTAAAACATTGTAGATTCGTGGATAGAAGATGTTTCAAATGTAAATTCTGGATAGCAAAAATTTTTGAAACTGTGACAAATTAATTTGTAGACTGCGTTATAAATTACTGTCATTTTTGTGGTGTTCAGCTGCAGCTGTCTTGTTGGCATATGCAGTCTTTTTAATTTTTTTTATTTTTTACCATATTCCAGATTTTCTCTGCAGCCATATAAATTATGCAGGTTGTGGGACTGCTTTGTGTCCATTTGTCCTCCTTAACTATTTTTGTCATCTTGTGTTGTGTACTGTTAAACTGGTAATAGTCAGACTTTTTCGAAAAAGCTGACATACTGCAGTTGGTCTTTTAGTTATGTGTGTGTTTTTTTTAATGAAATGTGCTTGTTAGTTTGTTCAGCCCCGTACTGTTCTGTCAGAGCTGGTCTCATATTTTGGGACTTGAGTTGTCACAGATCATTGAAAGTTATAGACGGTTTTGGTGTTAATTTTATTTTCTTCGTTTTAAATTTCAAAGTATTTCTTGTCTGGTGTTTTTCCCTCCAGCTCTCTTGCTTCACCAGCGAGCCAGGATGGAGCGTCTATTAAAGGAGCTGCTGCTGGAGAAGCAGAAGCTGGAGCACCTGAAGGCGGATGTCAACAACATGGAGTACGATGCCCTTCAAAGACGCTTCCGACGAGTCAACTCAACCAGTCTTATACCCAGAGTAAGGACTGAACACTTACTTGTTTGTTCTTAACAATTTTACGTCACCACAAATCTTTTTTAGATCTGAGATTCTGGGTTCAGTCCATATTTGAATTTCATCATGTGTGCTGTTTGAAAGGCTGAAAAGAAACAAAAGTGATCTCAAAACAATCAAACTTAGTTAAACATAGTCTAGCTGCTGATAAAGCAAAATAATAATAAGACAGCTTGCACTGCTTCATCATGCAGTGTGATGATTAAAACAATTTACTTGAAGAAGACCTTTGAAAGGAGAGTGGGGAATATTTAGTTGTCTATTTTTGTCTAATCTATCTGGGTTGTGTGTTTGTACTGCCTGCAGCCTGAAGAGATGACCCGATTGCGAAGTATGAACAGACAGCTTCAGATTGATATCGACTGTACCCTCAAGGAGACAGATCTGCTGCAGTCTAGAGGTATACATACACATACACACAAGTGCCACGTGCACATAAGTGCACATTCCTGCACATAAACCTTTGAAGTGTGTCTCTGATTTATTTGGAAGCATTGATCTTGAAAGTGCCAAGCCCAGAAGCAGACAGACTTGGGTCCAAAGTAATGAATGAGGCTCCATCAGTCTGCATACAGATGCAGCCTGAATTGGGCCCATGCACAGTGTTGGCTGGTACACGATCCTTGTTGATTACATGATGGATATCGACATTGCCTCGAAATGCTGCAGTTCAGTGTGTTAAAACTAGTTGCAATGCTTTATATGTTCAGCAGGAGATGAGTTTTTGGAAGTTTCAAGGCTTAAGAGTTTGACAGGTTATTTAAAATCAGCCCTGTGCAACTGAACATTTGGGCTGTAGAAAATTCCTGGAGCATTTTTCTTCTTTGTGTCACTTTTTTTGGTAAACAGTGGTCACAATCTCATGTGTGCATATTGTTTAAAACACTGGCTTTCACTTTGCCACTTTGCTTTGAATGGTGAAGCTCAAGGGCAGCAGTTATACGTGCAGTTTTTCTCTTCTGAGTCTTTGAACTTCCTCAAAGGTTCCCCTTCTCACACTTCATTTAGAGGATGCCCTGCTCCATCAAAGAAATTTCAGCTAAAACCAAAATTTCCAGGTCAACATTTGAATTTAAATATGCTTCTAACATTTTTTTTTCTTTTAATGTTAAAATGTTAACTTAGGCAAGTTCATGTCTTTGTAAGAAATAAAATGCATGTTCAAAACAAGGGTATCATCATATCAGTCACACATAAGAGTATGTAAAGTATTTATCCCTTTTGTGACTGTGGCTTTCTGTCACTTGCAAAATATGGGGCGTGATGAGTTATTTAACTGTCAAAAGACTGTTCTTGTTATAGGAAGTGAATCTGATATGTTGTAGTTGTAGGTCTCTGAAAAACGCTGATATTTTGGTCATAGCTGTGAGTGTTTATGTGAGTGATCTTTGCGTCCCTAGGAGCCCAGCTTTCAGTTACTCACAAAGCACCTTATTGAGCTTGGGAACTTCGCTTGCAGAAAATATCATCCAATTGCAAAAATAAATCAGTTAAACAAGTTACCATCTGACTGCAAGTTTGTTGCTATGGGGCCTTTATTTATTTCTTAATGCTGCTAAAACTATGCATAGCCAACTCTAGGCGGACATGTTGATAATTGTGTCATAAATTCGATTTGGAAAAAGCTTTCTGTTGACTATATAAACATTCACAAAAAACTGAGCTTCCTAATTCATGTTGCACTTTAAACTTTATCTTGTTTTTAAATGAAGACATGCCAGAAAAAGCAAGGCACCATCTCTTGGCAAAGTGATTAAACTGTGCTTTAATTGGCTCATTTATTGTAGCATCTGTCGTTGCACAAGTGGCTGGTCAGATCAAATTCAATGCTGCATTATTAGTTGGAGTGTGTTGCTTTGAGTGCCAGTGAGATAATTAAATACAATCCAAGATGGTCAGTTTGAGTGATGGACCCATCAATTTTAAGGTTTCTTGGATGCTGAAACGACATACAGCAGGTTATAACAACTCTAGTGGAGCCAGAGTGTGTTTCATAATGTTGCTGTAAAATTTTGTTTGCCTGTTAACCCTGCACTCAGTTTGTGCTGGAGTTCTGTGTGTTGCGATGAACACAGTTGGTCTGAGCTCGAGAGTCAGAAAAGAGGTTCAGTAGACTGGCTGGCGAGTAATGGGACTGTTTGGAGCTCAAGTTGGCATGGGCACTTATAAACAAACCTCTGTATCTGGTTTCTTCTTTCCTCCACAGGGAAGTTTGACCCAAAAGCAATGAGCAACTTTTATGACAACATTCAGCCCGGTCCAGTAGTGCCGCCCAAACCTGGAAGGAAAGGTGAGAACTGTCCCATGTAGTTTTCCGAACATAGAAGTGTGTCATGTGATGAATGAGTAAAGAGGAAAAAAAACTGGATGTTGTACGAATAAATCACGCATTTGTACTTCTTAATAGGGATGCATGATATTGGATTTTTTTGCCAATAATTTACCACTCATTTGGCTAATAATCGATACCGATACCAATATTCATGTATATTTTTTTCCTCACACTTAGTTGCAGAGATCATCAAGTCTCTTCTGTAGTGGAAATTACGTACAGAATTATTATGAATATTCTTACTATGTTGGCCAGCTGGCAAATGCAGGCATAAAATACAAAGCTGAAAATTATATATTCATTCTTTTTGCAAAATAAGGTAAATATTTGAACTTACATTATGTAAAACATGTCATATTTATTTATGACAGTTGCTTTTAAACAAAACAAGTAAGATACATTCTACTTAAAACTGGATGATGAGCTCCTGAGACAATCATAACAGTGCTTACAACCATGGCAGACTTGGCCTGTTTCCCAAGTGAAAAAGTAAGCAAACATAACGTCTGTCCACAGGAAACACTTGAAACATGGCATCACTCGGGCATTAAATCAAGGAAACGGCAGCCTATTATTTTATCAGTTATTATTTTGGCAGTTATCGGCGTGCTGGCCAATATCCGATAGTTGATTTTAAAGCCAATATCGGCCAATACCGATAACGTTCTGATAATATCATGCATCCCTACTTTTAAATTTCCAGATTTGAGTTCAGTGCGGTATCATTGCACTTCTGCTGCTGACAGGAGACAGGAGAGCAGCTAGATAGACGAGGGAGTGAAGTATTTCTTATTTGGCCTTCAAGACTAAAAGCTGTGTTAATTGTTACAAATCTGTCGGCATGGAAACTGTATGAGAAACCTTGCTATTTGCTGAATGCCCATGTCTGTTAACATTAATACTGAATGGTTGATGCTTGAATGCATGTTAACACGTCTCTTGAGTGACAGCCATGGTTAATTCCAGCCTTGAGTTGAAGACACTTTAATTGTTGCGTTATGGACCTAATCACATGAACGAACAGCCTTTTTTCACATGGTGCTTCTTGCTGTCTTTGTTAGAAGAGGCCCCGAAGCCAGTGCCGGGGCCCCAGAGGGACGAGGACTTTGAAGGCGCCCAGTGGAACTGTGAAAGCTGCACCTTCCTCAACCACCCCGCCCTCAACCGCTGTGAACAGTGCGAGATGCCGCGCTACACTTGAGCTTAGCGTTGTGCTGTATTGCCCGCTCCTGCCCCATCCCCTGCCTTGGATAGTATAAGCCCCACCCCTCCTAAATCTGTCTAGAGGTCTTCCCTTGTCAATCAATATAAGCCCCTCTTACCTGCTGAGGAAGAGCCACTATCCCTCTCTGCCTACTCGTCCTGCTCCCATCTACTACTCCTGTGCACTTTGACCCTCACTTCCCATTGGTGAATGATGATTCTTGTTCAGGAGAGCTGGAGACTCTTCTCATGTCAAAAGTATAAACAAGGGACTCTGGCAGTGTGTGGGTCGGGGCTTCAGAAAGGTCAAAGTGACTGAGGATTGAGGAGGAGCCATGGTTTGGCCCGAGAACATTCCACGCAGAATGAGTGACTGCCCTGTTTACACAAACTGCGCCCATTCCTGAACTTAAAATGGAGGCACTTCCACTTCAATCCAGGACCTGTAACTCACTCTCTGACAGTGAAACAATGAAAGCAATGGTATATATGTTCTGACTAATGCGAAAATGTAGACTGTACACTGTATCTGGCTCTGTATTAGAGCTCATTTCACTGAAAGAACACTAAAGACACTTGCATATGAGTATCTCCCTGGTACTTTTATGCATATTATGCCACTCTGTATTATGTGTTCAAATAATGTTGATTTCCTGTGCAAATGCCTCAACTTGCTGTACTTAATAAAGGAGCTGATTCTATGTGACTTGACCGCACGCACGGCATGTTTACATAGTCTGTCACAAACAGGTGCACCTTTCCCGCAAATGAACCCAACACATTTTTTCCCCCAGTACATGTTTATTATGTTAGTAATCAAACCAGTGGGAAACAGAAACACGGCAGCAAAATGGTAGTGGCATGCACACACTAATTCACTTTCACTGATGTTGCAAGAGGAGGCTGGAGAAGTTTCTGACCACCTTGAAAGAGGTTTGAGGGCATGGTTATTACTGCTGCTCCCACAAGTTTCATCTCAAGGTCAAAACTTTCCATTTTCTTCTTGATTGTTCCCACAGTTCTCATAACACTATGCATGCACTGCACATTGCACTCTAACATCTCCTAAAGTACTGTACTGTGAACCTTAACTAGGATGCAAAAACTAAATTTGCCGGCTTGCTACAGCCTCTTTCTATCTGGAGCACGAAAATCTATTGTTGTATTTCTATTGGTGCTTACTCTACTGGGAGCTTTCCCATTTCGTATGGGGTGAGAAGATAAGGAAGCTTCACATGAGAGCGAGTGGAAGCACATGCTGGGTGGTGTGACCATGCAGACATGCACACCCTCAGCACACATGGTCATTTGCCATCCTCCTTCCCACTGGTCTTGGAGTGATTATTTTTTATGCTCACTGCACATAAATACATATAATACAACAGTTTTATCAAAAAGCAGCCATAACTTGGGTTATGCTGAAGGTTTACATTAGCAGCCAAAGGTTTTACCATTGTTTACATGTGATAGACTGTGCTATTTATTAACCAGTAAATGTTCCTCTCACCAGTATGATATCATTTAGAAGTTGGCTGTGGAATGTTTTTACTGTCTTAGGTAGCTTCTGGTTATTATTTTTGAGTCTTTTAATAGACTCAAATAGGACAGAAGAAAATAAAGCCAGTCCTTTGGAGCTTTACGACATGTTCGCACCAAACTTTTAAGCTCTACTGGAGGAAAAAGGCTACAGCAGTCCAAGTTCCAGATGTATTGTGTCTCTTGGGAAATGTAGTATGTCACATTTCCTTGGGTGTGCCCTGTCTTCCTCACTTTGTCATCCTCAGGATATCACTTCAATGGGAGACTTTCCTCCCTGGATCCGTCACTTCTCTGATTGGCCCAAGTTCATATCATTCTGGGGCGGCTGTGGCTCAGTAGGTAGAGCGGGTCATCTACCCATCAGAAGGTTGGTGGCTTGATCCCGATGACTGTGCCATTGGTGTGTGAATGTGCGTGTGTGAGTTCCTGATGAACAAGTTGATACTGTGGAGAAGTCACCTGCCCTTAGAGTCTGAATGTGCATGTGAGCGGGTGAATGTTGACTTGTGTTGTAAAAGCGCTTTGAGTAGTTGAAAAGACTAGAAAAGCGCTATGTAAACACAGTCCATTTACCATTTTTGCCTCCTTTGCTCTGATTGGTTAATTAGTCCACCAATTTGCCCTGTTATGGGGTCAGTGAATCCATCTGTTCCCTCTGGATTTTCTGCCCACATCTAAGACCTACTGGAGTCCAAACTTAAAGGAAACGCTGTCTTATCTGAGTGGGGACATTTTCTCCCAAATTAAACTGGCTGGTTTTGGTTTACTCCTTTCCAGCCCGGTTGGGTGCCAGAAAAGAGAACACCAGGCTTCAGTCCAATAAGAGAGGATCGTCTTTAAAACAGAAAGTTCACAGTATAAAAGGAAGAGCTCATTCCCAGTCCTGAAACTAACAAGCATTTGTTTAGTCGTATTTTTCTAGTCTGTGGTTGTGCACTGTGTACAAGAAGAAGTTCCTATTGTTGAGAAAACCGAGTGAAACAGTCTTGCATATTTTAGTAGTAGTCTTCGTAGTTCTTGGGGTTGAGACAATAGAGGATGGCTCCTCCGAAAGAGAAGATGGTGGACCCCCAGGCCAGGCCATAGCCCCAGTTAAACTCGTGGTACACCCTCAGGCTGACCGTCTCTATGAACTTAATGGGGAATAGGACCAAGCTGCACACCTGGAGCACCACTGCAGAGGAAAACGGGAGAAAGATGGTACTAATGTGAAAACAGGTTTTGTAAATACATGTAGAATGATTAGAACTAAATGAAGGAAGATTTAAGATACTCCAATGGCCACTGAAATCATTGGATCTTTCCACCTAAGAGGCAACAGCCCCATAAACAAATTTTTTTAGAGCTTTGTTTTGCATTTTTGGACTGTCCTTCACTCGTCTTGTTTTTCCTCTTTGCTTACCTGCAGAGAACAGCATGACAGCCACCAGCATGTAGCAGCGGCTCCTGGAGCTGAAGCACGGGGAGATCAGCGCCACAAGGAAGGAGAGCAGGGTGAGCGCCGCCCCCCCCAACAGCAGGGCCAGCGTGGCGATCTGCCAGTCTGAGACAAACACACACACAGGGACAGAGAGGAGGGAGGAAAGGCATGAAATCACACTGAGATAGAGAGTGACATAGGCAGCTAAAACGGGGTTACTCAGGAGAGCCGTGTCTGTGCTGCTGACAGGGGGCAGAGAGCAGCTAGATAAAGGAGGAGGGAGGGAGGGTAACAGGTCATAGGCCGTGTTAGCGAGCCCCAATTACGCTGTCATGCTCAATCTCACACAGGAGAAAAATGATTCCCCCCACTGAAACTTGTAGTGAATTATCACAGAGTAAACACAAACTGTTTGTGGTCCAGAGGCCGAGGCAGCTCCTCGCACATTTTCCAGGAAGCAGTGGCTCGAACTGTTTTGACATGAACCACTGAGGATCCACGGTCAGCGGCAGAAGAAGAATGTGAACCATGCAGTGAATAACCCCTCAAATGTAGCGCAGCAGTTTCTGGCTGACAAGAAACAAACAAATGCAAACACACACACACACACACACACATGCACAGATTGCATTTCAGTGATGGATCCTAATGCAGCAGAGAAGCAAAGTGATTCGGTGAGGTGACTCCGATAATGAGTATCCCTCTTTCTCGGCTGGTGCCAGCTCAGCAGCATTCTCAGCATTTCATTCAGGTTTACTCCAAAAAACACTCAACTGGAAATAATGGCCGTCTCGATCTCGCTTCTCTATCCTTGTTGAAAAGCAGAGAGAAAATGAGAAGCCTGTGTGTTTATCATAAAGGGGAAAAACATTGCAGAGATTGTTGTTTGTTTGTGCAAAAAAACCCTCAAGTTCAGCAGACGCCTTCACTTGAGAAAAACTGTTTTTTAAAGGCTTAATTAGCCATGTGACGTTAACTAAGACACACTATGTTATTGTTGAGAGATCAAAGGTCTCTTTCTTAGCTTCACTGTGTACCCGCGGAAACAGGAGGTCCATATATAAACAGGCAGAGGATATTACGATGAGGCATTTGATTACATAAGGGAAATAATTAAGAGTACAGTGGCTGACAAAAAAAATCAAAGTATAAACGGGGCTCTGCATACATGATTCAGTATTACGGTGGATGAAAAAGTTCACTTTAAAAGACTTTAAAATGTGTTTTGTCTTTTTTTAGTAAGTATGCACAGTTTGGGCTAATTTGGAGCTCAAAAAAGATTAAGCTTTGCCAAGAATGTTTCCTCTCTATTGAGGGAGAAAATCATTAAAACATTCACCAGCACTGAGAAAGTGACGGAACATAAGCTGCTTAAAATACAGTTCCCACTCATGTTGGAGGGAAACTTTGTTCGAGGGGCCAAGTAGCTCAAATATAAACAAACATCAACTACTTTTGACCAAATATGGTTTAGGATTTAGAGTTTAAAAATGGGCCTTGTCACCACAGGATGTTGGAAAGAGCCCACAAAAAGCAGAGCACCCACTTCCCTCCAGCCTCCAGTTTGTACAACATGAGGCCCCTGTACGGATCGGCCCCTTGACTGCCTCAGTGGCTGCCTCTCAGCAAAGGGCCCGAGACTTGACCTGTAGTTGTCAAAGCCCATTGCTGGTGAGATATCTTCTCTAGGTCAGTTCGGTGCCTTCAGCCCAGCCAGTCTGCCACCAAAAGCCTTATCAGTGCACCCATGAAACAGCAGGATGCAGGGAGTCATCTCATTTCAGATTTGGAACAGACCGCATGCGCTGTGCAAGAAACACAGCCAGAGTCGGAGTGCTTAAAGGCTTTGACGAGCAGGAAGCGCCAAACTATTAATCTGAGCCCCACATGATGACAGATGGAAAAGGAGATACAAGATCCAATCTGAGCATTAATTATGGTCCCATGTGTGCATGTCGGGGGCTGCTGAAGTGTTAATCGAAAAAATCCTTCAAGGCCCCAATTCTGTGCCTTTGTCTCAGACAATGGCGGAAGATCTGTGTCACAGAAGAGCCTGGAGTATCTCTCTTGCTGTCACACACACTTAGTCTCACTCTCTCAGGGCAGCAGAAGTTTAACAAGCAGGAAGATCTTAAAGCAGAGGTTCCCGGTTCAAGAGGGTGATGTGAGCAAGTCGCTGAATCTTTACAAGCTCACTGTATCCAACATTGTGCTGTGACCTCCCTCAAAGGTAGGACAGTCACCCAAATACGGGATCGATAGCGTATTTAATTATTAATAGTCTTTGCCATCGCTGCATCAGACTGAGCTGGACTCGCTCACACTCTGGCTCCACATTCGTCCCCTCATCTCGCACCGACCTGGCATCCACACACTCTGCTCTTGCACAACCATTCGACATTCCTCACTCTGTGTCAGCTCTGTATCTTTAACACTTGAGAAAGTGTTAAGAAAGAGAAAGACACTTTCATTTGTTAGTATGTTTTCAACACTAAATGTATATCAGTATATATTATGTGAACTTTCAAGTAACACAGCATAATATTGTGTTTTCCTGCATACACACGCTCACACACACAGACACACGTAGGCCCTGCAGAAAAAGCTCAAAACATCTGAGCGGCCAGCTGGTGTTTCAAACTAACAGGATTTATTTAATGCCTGGAGCATGACACTGAGGAAATATCGGGGGGCTGACGGGGGGGGGGGGGGGG
>JAQLOL010000020.1:16632913-16659441 GCA_029783665.1 Naso thynnoides | reverse complement strand
TGGTTCCCTTTTTAAATCTTTTTTTTTTTTTTTTTTTTTAAGAATTTCCCTTAAATGAGAGATGTTGGTTAATTCCAGATTTTTTACTTTGTAGTCAATAGTCACATTCCTGAAAATGTGTGACATGATGACCTCATTTTCAGTCTGTCACAAGTTATGAGAATGTAACTACTGTTTAAGATTTGAACTGTTTATCTTTAGAGAGACAGAAACATAGGATCCAGTGTAGTTTTGAGAGGGAGTGTTGGTTAATTATTGTTTGACACATATCATGTATCAACAGGCTGAAAGGAGTACTTAATGTGTGTTTGGTTTTTGCAGGTAAAGCACCCCAAGCAGACTCCCAGGAATCATGGGGAGTGGTGAGTAAACAGACAAAATACTTACGCTTTTAGCCTAAAGGCGGATAAATTCACATGAGCTCCATCACTTAAAAACTCACCTTCAGCCCTCCTCCAATTTCCTGTTTTTGTCTTTTCTATTGTGTTGATCTCTAGCATTGTTTGTTAAACACACATATTAGTTGTTGGAATGTGACTCTTCAGGTTTTTGATGTTGTTTGTAAGCGCTCATTTCTCCTTGTTTCCTTGGAAAATATCCTGTTTTCCTGCATTTTGTCCATTATTCCTTTTTTGTGTAGAATTGGCAGTAAAAGAACACTCATGCTGATCACGTCCCAGATTTTATGAGTCACATGTGTGCCATTACTTGTTAATTGGGCAGCACATCAGACATTCATGAGGCATGTTGTAGAAACTAGTGCGCATTTTCGGTTTGAGAGTTAATGTTCTTACCGTGGATGTTGTAAAACAGAGGGCCGCTCTGTCTTTCTAAGTTCATTCCCCCAGTTTCTCATATGTGGTCCAGGGATGGATGCCTAAATCAAAGGAGCTTTTGTTTTTATGCAAAAATGTGGGCACTGAGCAGCGCTCTGCTCTGCTCTACAGCCTTTGTTTCGGTCACCACCTCTCTCCCTCACCCTCTTTTTTTGTTTTTATTCAACATCTCTATCCTCTCTTCCCTTTTCTGCTTTACTCATCTCTCTTTGTAGTACTTTCTCTTCGCTTATTTTCTCCTCATGTGCTTCCTTTTCCATGCTTTCCTCTTTTTGTTGCTCATTTTCTTGCCTTCACTTATTATCTTAATTCATGCAATTTTTTTATTGTCAAATATCTCCTAATCTAACCCTGTGCTTTGACCACTCCCTTCACTCCTTGTCCTATCGCCCACCTCTCAGTGTTCCTGCCAGCAGACACGGCCCACTCAGTGCTGCGACGGCTGCGCAGGGCCAACTTCTTGTTGGAGGAGATGAAGCAGGGCAACATCCAGCGGGAGTGCCGTGAGGAGATATGCACCTACGAGGAGGCCCGTGAGGCTTTTGAGAATGACGAGAAGACGGTGAGAGAATGAGAGAAAACATGACAGACCTAATGTCGTCAAGGCTAAAGTACACACAGGAAGAGAAAAGCAGAACACAGGGAAACACCTGCCGCACACTGCATGTGGCTACATGCCACGTAAACCACATGAAGGAATAGCTGTTTTTTGTAGCAATCCATGGTATGAATTACCCAGCAATTGCAATGCCTGTGTGGGGATATTTGCTTCAGCAGGGAGTTGCGGGAGTCGAGATCTTTCGGCCAACCTGTGACTGATCAGTCAAAAATTTAGTCTCAGCTCATAAACAAAAGTAACACACAAAAACAACATGCGCAGAAACACACAATTATTCACATGTGTTACAGAAACCTTTATCATCCCGCTCTTGTAATAAGTTTTATTTTGACTTGAGGCTGGCTAGCTTGAAATATCTAAACACATGACACCCAGCTGGAATTAAGATCCGTAAATCAATATTACTACGGCTGAGTAAATCTTACCAGCTGCCCTATGTACAAAAAAAACCCACCTTTTCTTTTTAAAGGGTTATTTAGTTGGGTTCATGTTTCCAGTGATGAAATCCTATGCCGAGAGTAGTAGCTTGTGGAATGTGGGCTTTTTTTTTTTCTGTCAGGAAGTGATGATTATCAGCAGGAAGAACAGCCGAGTGTATGCGAGAGAGAGAGGCTTATTTGTCAAACTATTGTGAGAGGCCAGAGAGCAAAGTCACGCAGATGGACGTGCACAATCATGCGGTCGCTTTTTGTTTGGGTGTTTTTTCTTTTGCACTGCCTTTGTGTTGCACTAATCCTGATAAAAAGTGTTCATACGCTGGACGCTCTGTGTCCTGTGACCCTGCGTTAGAAACATTTTTGTTCCGCTATATTTACACAGCAACCTTTCTTATCTTGAAGGGAATGTTTTTCGATCTTGCATAGATTGTGACATTCGTATTTGTCTTTTGACTGTCTGCAGAATCGTTTCTGGGAGGAATACGTGCGGGAGAGCAGTCCATCTGGAGGGCTGGAGACGGTGGTCGGAGGAGTCCACTCTCTCTACTTGATTGTGCCATTGCTGCTCGTTGTGCTCATCATCGCAGCTGTCGCCATCACAGTGTGGCGCTGCCACTCCCGAAAACGCTCGCAACGTAGCCCCAGCCTGGGACACACGCATCACGACCACGTCCTATCAGTGGTCTCTATGGACCATTGGGGGAGGGATTTCCACGGTGACCAGTCAGAACTCAGCATCCACAGCAGCCCCGCTTATCCAGGTTCGGAGCTCACATCAGGGAGAGGAAGTGCTGGAGACCCGCCACCATCTTATGAGGAGGCTGTGGGCCATGCAGACGTCCAAATAGAGACGGAGCCGCCTCCACAGTATGAGGATATAGTCAACACAAGCTCTACTAGTGTCAGTGGTGGCCATGGGAAGTAAGCCTCTCTCTCACTTCCACCCCAGCAAAAAGCCCTAACCCACACTAAGACCATCGTATCGTTTAGCAGTACCACTGCTGTGGTGTCACCAGCCTTCCCAGTTCAACCCCTAAGGAAACACTATTAACTGTCTGGTCAGTGGACTAATGCAATCTTTGCCAGAGCCAGCGCTGTTGAAATTTGCACTAACCTTTCATCAGTGAGGTGAAGTGATAGCAGGACGGTGCAAATCAAATTGCAAAACCAAAACACCTCTGCTGATTTTCCTCAAGATGCATCTCTGCTGTCACACTGTAGCAAATCATTTAACTCAGCAGGCAAAACAAATGATGCATGTAGCGTGAAAAAAAACAAGAGTTCAGATTGCCACGATGAAGGACAACTATTCCGAGAGTGTATATGAGGTTGGACCATTGCTTTGTTGGAAGTTAGTGCCAATTTTTTAGAATTAAGTGGTCAGTAGTGGATATCTAGCATCTATTTTTAATACCTTTGGAATTTGACATGGTAGCTGACAAATCAGGTGTTGACTGATTCCACCTAGAGTTTGTGTTTACATAGTTTGCAAATATTCTGCTTTACAAGATTCAGAAACCGCATCTGCAGTGGACCACAAAACTATGCCACTGAAACACAGACAAATTAAAGTTGCATTAAGTGATTTTTTTTTTCGGCCACTGGGGGGCAGAGGGATTTGAAAACAACTCAAAATTAAGCTAATCTTTCTCATGACTAACCTGTATGCAAACAGTTGTCCACTTACACGTCATCAAACACAGAGCAACACAAACATCTCACTAGTTTCTTGCTAATGTTTACCATCTGTCCTCTCCAATATGTACTTGGCTACCAAGAAAATTATCTGAGTCTTTAACTTCCTTAAAGCAACAATATGTAACCTCTAGCCGTGGCCTGCGGTGTCTAAAACAAAACTTAACAATAAGCGCTTCTACATTATATACAACAGTAATTGTAGTGAAACTGGGTCATATTTTATGGAGAAAATCTCTGGTTTTCCCTCTGATGCCCTCCAACTGCTCAGCCTCAACTCTGTGATTAACAGAGGTTCCTGAAAGCAACAGACCGAAGCTGCAGCTGAACAGCACTGGGTAATGTCGGTATTTTGTCCCGCTATCAGAGGTTTGGCTCACCGGCAGATGGAGTGGACACCAGAGCCAGAGCAGAGTGAGTTGCAGTGTAACTGAACTCAACAGCCTCATCTAACTTCATGACAGAGATGATGATATCACAAAGAGGACGCTGATGGAAGAAAAGAGACAGTGAGCAAGCGAGAGAACCAGCAAGAGTTGTCTCAGACTGGCGTGTAGTTGTTGGGACAGTTGTGCTAAATAAAAAGCTGCAGACAGACACAAAACTGGACTTGTTGCTGTTGAATAGTAAGTAGCTGCTTGCTAAATAACAAGTCGTGTGGTTTCACTGATATTGCTGTTTTAGTAGCGTTGATTGTTTTTGACTCCGTGGGCCGCAGCTTGAAGGTGAAGAAGTTACATATTGTTGCTTAAATGCTAAAATTTCTTCACCAGTCAATCGCTCATTTACTTTAGCTTTTTAGCTTTTACATTGCAGTTTTGTGCTGTGCAAATAGCGAGCACTTGGCTTGTGTAGGCTAACTGTACACTGTAAATAAAAACGAACTTTGAGATTTAACCGTTAAGTAAATTATCAGGCTAGAGTGTAGCCTAGACAACCAAAACAAACAGTCAAAAATGATAGAGCTGCAAAGACCTACTAAGATGTTAACTGTATTCATGGACTTTCCACATTACAAGAAGTAATTTGATTCATTGTTTGGAAAGAAAAAAAAATCACTTATTGCAGATTTAACAGTCAAGTTGCCACATGTATGCATCGGTCCAGCTGCAGTCTACACCTACGAATGTTTTGAATTCACATTATTTATATTCCAGTAATTCCTAAAGGCGGTGCTTAAATGCTTTTTGTGTATGTGTGTCATATGTGTGTATATTTTGGTTATGCATGCAGCTCGGTCTGTACACGTGAGGTTGGATCTGGCTCTACACTGTTTGTTGGTGCTTAGTGCTTTGCTGGCCCATGTCCACCTCTGGACTGTTGACAGTTGCTGAGAGCCTGCTGTGACTGTGAAAATCTTCCCTAACCTTTCCCTTAAAGCAAATGTAACAGTGTTTGATATCACTACAGTTTTCTGCTGTGCCTCTTTCAGTAATAGTACACAGGATTCTTAGATAGGTTTGCAGCTGCACCATAAATGTAAGTTGTGGAATGACTTGTATAGGAACATTGACACAAATTAATAGGAACAGATGCTGGGAAGTTACATGAGGGGAAAGATTCTGTATGTAACTATGGACAGAGTTAATGTTTAGCATGTTCAATGTACTTGTATATAAATATGTATAGTATGTATGTGTGGAGGTAAGTTACAGTGAGACTGCATAGGAATGCAGTGAATGCATTGATACTTGTGTAGCTGTTATACACTAAATTGTGAATAAATGAAGGCACTTTGTGTTTAAGCTCAAAATGAGCTGCTTGGTAAAAACTAGAGCAGGTGGAGTTTGACATGTTCAGTGTCACTTTCAGCTAGAACAATATCACTGAAATCCTCTGGAAAAAAGTGCTCATTCTCTTTATGCAATGTTGCTGCATACACTAAATACCAAATATATCTGTCTAATGTTCACAGATACTGATAAATGACATTTCCTGTCAACGCTTCACAGACTTTGAGCACTGATTGTTACTCTTCTTCTTTTTTGTGAGTTGACCTGTGAACCTCAGCACTTGCTATGACCTTGAATGGAGTTGTGCTGGTGGGTGTTGCCATTGTGGTTAGGTCAGTTGTACTGTTAACTTGCAGAGCCCTTCTTTTTTTTTTTTTTTTACAATGCCTTATCAAACAAAATGTTATGTAACATTAAAAGCAAGGGAACTTGTTATAATTCCTTTATGTGCAGATGCTTGAATTAATTTGTAATAAAACATTAAAATGTGCCATGCGTCCTTACTGTCATTCATTTGACCAACGTGATCAGAAGAGTACAAAAGTTTTAGTGAGTGTTTCGTGTGTGTAAATATTGTATTGACATCTCAGCTGATAAATCAGGTATTTACTGGTTCCACTTAAAAAATCTGCTTTGCAAGATTTAGAAACTGTATTTGCAGCGGAACACAAAACAATGCCACTGAAACACAAAGTAACATAAAGTGATTTGTTGTAATTGTAAACAACCCTACAGGTCTAATTCAGACCCTTTTTTTTGGTTCAGTCTCTTGCTAATTGTTAGTGAAGATGCAAAGTTAAATTAAAAGTTTTATTAAAGTTAAATAAAATGCAAAAGAAATTAAATGATGCCATTTAAATGTGGTTTTGGATTAAAATAGTTGAAACAGTGCTGGGACAGGCAAAGTAAAAGATTTGGAGAGGAATAAAACTTTTTAAAAAAGTTAGGTTTTATGTAAAATACAAGGTTAAAAGGTGTTAAAAACAATTTTATTCATCATATTTTATTGGGAGTTGTAAATTTAACTAAACATTTTGTTGTATAAAAATTATTAATTCTTTAGTCAGTCAGCAGGTCTGTGATTGATATTTAATCCTTTCTGTGGAACACAATCCAAAACATTGTTCCTGCTGTTCAAACAAAGCAGTAAGTGATTCATTAACCACAACATAAATGAGGCTAAAGAGGAATCAGTCCACTCTTATCATTCAGCTTTGATTGTCAAAAATTAACCCATTGCAGAGAGCAAATGCAATAAAACATAACATGAGCACAGATTTATTAATATTTGATAACATTTTGTGGCACATGCATACACCCAGTGGCTCAGTTTGTCCCCTTTTCCCTTCAAGAGCTTTGTTAAAGAAGAGCAGAGTAAAGCTCTGACAGCTTCAAGTGGAGCAAGCCACATTTAGCCCAGGCACGGAAAAAAGCGCAGCCAGTGTTTGACACAAACGCTCTTAAAAAGGAGCACAGGATCAATGGGAGATGACCTATAAGCTGGTACAATGGCTGCTGTGGAGCTACATTATTTCGTCTCCTTTCATTTTGCCAGGCAGTAAGCAATGGCACAAAGCTCAGGTTTAAAAACACATTGTCTCATCAGGAGGAGTAACGCAATCCCCATGTGATTAAATGTTGACAAAGCTGATTTTACAAAACAGCAAACAGGACAGAGGGAAAAGTACCAACATCAATTAAAAAACTCTTCAGCAAGTGCAATTCAATTTCATATTATCTTGGTAAACACTGTTAATAGCTGCTGATCTTTACAAACATTTCACACCATTATAAAATACAACAAAGATGTTTTCCTGGACGTTTTGTCCTTATTGACAAAACCTGTGAACGCTGCAGTTACACCCACTCCTTAGGGTTTCGTAACACTTCCAGTATCTCAGCCTCAGGGGTGCCTGCGGCAGGCTCGTGCATGTACTCCCACCTGCGGATGACAGGTGAGTCTGTTACCGAGCAACACAGACAGCTTTTTACTGTTAGGCCAGCACCGCTTTCAAGCCTGTTATCTTACCTGGCAGTGAGGGGGAGGGACATGAGAATGCTCTCAATTCTGGAGCCAGGTGTTGCCAAGCCGAACTTCACTCCTCTGTCATACACCAGGTTGAACTCCACGTATCTACAACGATGCACGAAAATAAACTGCTGAGCTTCATGTGATTTATGATACTGTGGAGATCTGTTGTGACTTAATCAAGCCCAAAAACAACATGCAAACCAAGAATGTCTGGATTTCTGAATGAGGATTCATTCATTCAGTAGAGGATACTGTTTTTCATAAATCATTTTGTACATTCTTAATTTAATACTTACAAAATAAAAGAAAATAAAAACTGCAACTGATCAACTATCATGAGGAAGTTAAATGTTTGAGTAATTACATCTATATCAGCAAGTCATATTTGTGTTTTTGAGCTGTTAACTGACATAACTGTAATGTGGTGAAAGACATCAAAGCTGGTGTTAAAATTGACATCACAAATATTTATATCCTGTATTAAAAAATAGCTCTAGCACCATCTGCCGTTTTAATCAACTTGCAAAGCCAATGCTGGTGGAGTCAAGTGTTTCAGTCTCCTTACGGTTATAAGTTCATGAGGCTTGACCTGAATATTTGTCTCTTTGGACATGCAGTGTCTAAGTCACGCCCCCTCCGGTGGACCCAATGGGACCTTTGTGCAGAGAAAATATGTCAATGAGGAAAGGAAAATTATGTTTTGATCCTGTTTGACTTGTGTCCTGAATTACACATATGATGTTCCTTAATTTAAGTGATAATTTTTCATGTGAAGAAAGTGTGTTTGTCGTCAAGCAGCTGATTTATTGGCTTGTGAAAATTCGTAATTATAAAGACTACACCACCAGTCACGCAACTGACGTCATGTTTTCCCTCCTCTGACTCACGGAACCGACTAACTCCCCCTTCAGGTAGCTGCAGCTCTCAACATGATCTGATTTACAATCGTTTTCACTGCTTTGAATACTTTTCCACTCATTCAGGAAAAATGCTGTGAGATGAGAGGAGACATGTAGTTCACTGAGCGGTCACACAAAAATCGATGTTTTACTTTACTGTTTGATGACAAAATTGGACTTTCTTTACATGAAAAATTATCTTTTAAAGTGCCAACCATCATATGTGTAACTTAGGGAACAAGCCAAGCGGGATCAAAAAATAATTTGTTCCTTGACTATCATTCATATTTTATCCGAGGCAAGGTCCAGTGGCAGGGAAGTAGAGGGGCGTGACTGAGGCACTCCGTTTCTTCCTTGGGTCAAGGTTCGGTTTACATTGTTGAGAATCAGATGTCTCCGGTGTAAAACGCAGCAGGATCTTTTACTCACCTTCCTCGTCGTACTTGCTGCCAGTCCTTCTCCTCATCAGTAAAGGAGTCTTTAAGGTGTTTGTATACAATGGGCAGGTAACAAGGCACCACAGTGCCCGCGCAGCTCTTGACAAAGTTGAATGCCTCCTCCTGGTTCGGGGAGTCCAAGTCATCGAAGAAGATCCCTCCTATACCCCGAGTCTCTCCTCTGTGCCGGATGTAGAAGTATCTGTCGCACCTAGACACCAGAATATTGGAAGGGTAAATCATTCTGTTTACATTATCAGGCTATAGATCTACAGGTGGAAACAGAGGAGAAATGATTGATGAAGACGATTTGTTTGTATGTGTTGACAGACTGTGAAAATGAATTTCCCTATGGGACAATAAAGGCTATCTATCTATCTATTTATCTATTTATCTATCTATCTATCTATCTATCTATCTAAAACCTGCACAGTATATTGAGCTATTTAATCAAGACAAAAACAACAATATGTACAAGTAGAACCATATTCATCAATCTTTTCCCAGTTTTGGACACTTGAAATTATACAGCAAATAAAGTCAGGTATAGCACATCTACAGTTACAGGTTTATAGATTATATATCGAGGTTAAAGCGTATTCTCACATCTTCCCATTAAATACGGAACTAAAGCCAGGACACAGTTAGCTTAGCTTAGCCTAGCATTCAGACTGAAGGCAGAGGTAAACAGCTAGCCTCTCTCAGTTAGTACGTAAAAAAAAGTCTGACTGATATGAGGGTGGTATCAATCTTCTCAAGAAAGTACAATTCATTTCCCCAAACACCTCAGTAATCAACTTTACTTTAACTTCAGATGAAGACAAACTTGTCAAACTTTGCTTATTACAATGCTCATCAGATAAACCACACCCCCTCTTTTTAAATTCCACAATGGTCATTCACTGGCTCACGTCACAGCCCAACGGTTTTTCTGCAACTTCTTTCTTATCATCATCTGACAGCGAGGATACACCCATTGTGATCCACACACACTACTACACAGAAATCAGGCTTAAAGATGTGTAGGTGCAGACTCACACACACACACACACACACACACACACAGATGCACGTACACATCTCGAGTCAAACTGTACCATTTCTTAAAGTCGGGGTAGTACTGCGGGTGGTGCTTGTCACAGGCCTCCTTCAGGGTGTTGTGGAAGTGAAAGGCATCTTCATTATTAATATAAACTGGAGTCAGGTCTGTTCCTCCACCGAACCACCACTGCTTAGAGCCTGCAACACACACACACACACACACAAGAAGGAAGGAAACAAGGGTCATCATTCATTCATGCACTCAATAGTGTCACTGACACCAAGACACGGCTGCTGACGTCACACACTCACCATCCTCCTCTTCGATTTCAAAGTATCTGTAGTTGAAGTGCACTGTGGGGATGTGGGGGTTCTTGGGGTGGATGACCGAGCTCACGCCCATGGCACAAAATGGCAGCTTACCTGTAGGAAAAACAGGATTCATTACATGCTCTCTGTGTAGATTCTCACATTTCCTGTCCAAGGCTGCGTAATTCTCTGAGCCTGCACACAAATATGAATTCATCTTCATCAAAACTTGCCATCTTTCCCTTTGAGGACTTTCCCTCGGCTCCTCATCTGCTTGGCGGCCTCCTCCGTCAGATATCCGCTCACCACCGACACATTGACCCCTGCCTTCTCAAACACCTTTCCATCCTGCATCACACAGCTGATTCCTCCACCGCCTGGCAAATACACACACACACACACACACACACACACACACAGTCAAAAAGGCAGTAGATCAAAAGAGAATGACGCCAGACTGGATAATCTTTTTTCTGTCTTTTAAAATGCTGCAAAAATATTGTCAAATCTTCGGTGTTTCAAAGCAGATGAACATGGATTTGATCTGCAGTCAAAGTGCCATCAGCGTATTAGCTGAACCCTCCACTTACCTTCCTTCCTTTGCCACTGGTCCACCTTGAACGTCCCACCGTCCACCTCCTGCAGGGCTTTGCAGAACTCGGCCTGCGTCTCCATGATCAGCATCTCCATCCTCGTGCTCATCTCCCCCTTCCTCTTCTGCAGCACAGCGATATCGGTCACGGGAGGAGACATGAAGCCCCGGCATCTCTCCAAGATATCCCCCTCCTGCTCCTTCTCCTCCGCGGCTTTGGATACTTTCATTGCCATTTCTGCACGCTGAAAGTGGTTACCGTTGGCTAACAGCCCCGCGACAGCCGCTGCCGCTGTCACTGCTGCGGCTCCACTGAGCGCCAGGGCTCCCCTTCTGGTTCGGCCGGCTGTGGACCTGCCTGCGGTCCCATGGGACATGAACCGCACGCTGGATCCTCTGGAAAGCCATCTCGCTCCCGGAAGCAAAGTCAGCAACGAGCTATGAGTGGAGGAGAGCGACTGTCCTGCACAAGTAAGACCCTTTAAATGTGAAGTCCAACATGGTCCCGTGGTAGCACGAGCCGTTTTGTTTACAGAGCGAAAGACGGTAGCGGCCATTTGTAGAAGTAAGCCCGGACCTCCCTCGGTGCTGGCGGCCGCTCGTAAATATGCTGTTACTTAAAACATTATCAGAAGTTGTGCCTACGTGATGTTAGTCGTGCTTCAGTATTTCGCACGTCGGTTAAGGGGCGTGCCTGCATTTGCTCGATAGTGACAGAGGTACCATGGGAAATGTTGTTCTTCGCCATTCGCGGTGGCGGGCTCAGCGTAATGAAAGCTTACTGCGAACTACAAGACCCAGAGTACACTGCGCTTTAAAAACAATTTTTGCGCTCACGGAGTGCTTCTCCTCCTCCCCTCTTCTTCTTCTTCTTCTTCTTCTTATTTGAAGAAACGTACAACAGTTTATGGCAACATATAACATTTCAGTAATAAACGTGTCTTGAGTTTGAACAGAGCACATGGGACTAGAAACATGAACAAAATAGAACCCGACGTCGAACAAAATTCTGAATAAGTGTACAAGGTTTAGAAAACAAACAGAAATCTAAAAGAAAAATGCTCGGAGGACTCATCAAAAAGGTTTAAGGAACTGACCATGTTTCCCACGGAGCGCCTCAGTTTTTAAAATGATTCACTTCCCCATTAAAGCGAGCGTAGTTACAGTTGGCAGTTCCTTTTTGTCTGCAACTTATTAAAACTTTTCCTTTGCTAGAGAAATAATGATGCAATACTCACTATATTATATTTATTATTACAAACGTTGAGTTGATGTTATGCTTTAATGTTTTCTTTTGAGGTTCGAGCATGAACACGTTTACTTTAACGGTTTAGACTTCATACAGCGAGCTAGAGAATACAAACTAAATTAATGTTATTTGGATTTTTAGACATTTTTATTCTCCTTTGATACTACAACTGGTCTTTATTCACTGCGGTTCTTTGTGCTTAATAAAAGAAGCTGCTTCATTTACATATCCGCCCTTTAAAATGAGAAAAGATTACGGTCGTTCTGTTTTCTAAAGGTTTCCGGGTGTAATTTAGATGTTTCCCCTTGTTCACAGTGTGTACATGGAGACCTGTCACTTGTGAGCGAGTTTTACTGTGCATGTGTCCAGTGGGCGCATGCGCAGATCACAAAGCGTGTTGTAGGTCTCTATGACGACGGGTCTATTAAACCTTTTAGAGCTGCAGAGGGACTAGAAGCAGATTATGTGCACAGGTGTCGCTCCACAGACTGGCTGGCAGACGCTATGTGGCCCAGTTAGATGGAGTGATAGGCCCAGACAGTCCGAGTGGTCATGCTCGATTTGCTGCTTTTAACTCAGTAGGAATACTCCGCAGGGACCCGTTTCTGGTGAGTTAACCCGCAACCATGATTTGACCACGATTTATTAAAAAAAAATAAAAATAAATAAATAAAATGAAATAAAAACATCAATCATTTGATTCCTACAGGCGCGAGCTGTGCTCTACAACTCACCTGTTAATTCTGTCTCTTTCCTGTCTAGCTATATTTAGGTGCAGAGCTGTAAAAATAAACAGGATTACAGTCTGTATGTGAAACTTTGTCTTTTAACCCTTTAATTTAGCTGTAAATTTGCAAAAGTACTACAGCTACTTTAAAAATAAAGTGCATCTGAATAGATTTGATAAGGCGTATTTGTCACAGAAGGCAAGAAAACTAGTTCACCGGTAACCCTGTAGTACTCATTTCCATCCAGCAGGTGGCGACCGATCAACAACACAAGTACAGAACAGAATAGTGCAACCTGTTGATTGCTGAGCAAGTACTGATATGATGGATTCGTGGATGGTTTGGTTAGTGTCATTCTAACCCATCGTCCAGTCAGTCAGGGCCAGTGGTGCAGTGCAGGGTACACGCAGGTATACAGAGTATACCCACTTATTTTTCAGTCTGCATTGAGTATACCCACTTCTAATTCCCCTCTGATTCTTTCTGTTGCAAATCAGCGATTCCAAGAGACTGTTCACAAAAAAAAATAAAAAAAACAACTGGCCCATGGATTACTTGCAAGTTGGGTTTTTTTTTTTTTCGTGTAAGGAAAGAATAAGGAATACTTCACTTAAAATGAGTAATTATGTAATTGTCTCACCAGATAGTCTGACTGTGGGCCAGTATTGATTGCAAAATCAGCACCTCTGTTATGGCTAATGTTAATTTCATAATGATCCTCCTTACTCCTTGAGATCAGAAGCCAACATGCCACTGTTTATAACGTGGTATAAAAGGTTGCTTATCATTTGCTGGAAGGGTTGCTTTAAAAAATAACTGGAGGCATAAATTAAGAGTATACTCACTTCTCCAAGCACCACTACACCACTGGTCAGAGCCAAGTGATTTCACTTTAAGCCCTGCTGCTAGGAGGAATGATACCTGAAATGTGTCTCTGATCTTCCAGTAAAGATTATGAGTGAGGTGGTGTGCACAAAGTCCCAGGAAGAATATGAGGATGACTTCGAGAAAGATCTGGACTGGCTCATTAATGAGGAAAGCCGGAGTGAAGACCAGGTGAGTATAAGGGCTTGAGTAAGATCACTGACTGATTGGATATCCTCTTGCTACTTTGTTTTTATTTATTATTACTATGCTTTTAGTTTTATTGTATGAGAGTAAACCTGGAGTGCTGCTCTACTTACTGCAGACTAGGTGCTGCGTGGGTCCCCGACCCTCACTGTGAAAGTGTTACAGTGAGTAGCGTTGAGTGAACTGAGCTGGCACATCTCCTTGGTTGCATGTGAAATGTATTCAGATGACACATTGGCAGACTCTCACTGCGCCACCGCTGAATGCAATATTGATGAACACACTTACACATGTCTGTTATCACCCACACACGCACCCCCATTACCTGCTTAGCGCTGATGTTGCTCTTTCAGTCACATTCAAGCCTAATTTAATGAATGTAGTGTCTGCTTTCCACCCCACAGGGTCCCGCCTATGAGGACATTGAAGCAGAAATTGACAAAGAACTGGAGGAAGATGAGAAATCACAAGAGATGAAAAGAAAGCCTAGAAGCCACAAGGAAGAGAGGAGAGGCAACAAAGCAGAGGAGTTAGAAGAAGATGAAGAAAGGTGGCCCTCGCCTATGGAGCCGATAGAGTATGATTCGGACAGAGATAGCCCAAATAAGTCATCACCTATAATCCCGCCTCCTCCGGGGATGGATGACCAGACAGATGAGGAGAAGAAGTACATTCTGGAGAAGATCCAGCAGGCCAATCGGGAGCTACAGGACCAGGAGGCTCCAGATATGATGAGGCGTAAGCGGCTGCATTTTAAAGAGAAGCTGGTGGACCTTGTCGTGCCACCGCGGCAGTTTGAGAGAGATGGCAACAGTGGTGACGTGGAGGCAGGAAAAAGCAGCAAGGATAAAGCAAAGGGTTTAGAGGCGGTGACTGAAGTGTCAGGGAAGCTGTCTGAGCTAAAACTTTCTCCTCGGGAGGAAAGTGCCAGATCTGGAGGATCTGTCAGGACTGGGGAGAGCAGTGAGGGAGGACAGGAGGTAAAGGAAGGCAGAGTCCTTGTAGAAAAGGATGGTAAGTTTGACCTGGTCAGCCTCAATGAGGTGGAGAGCCAAGGACTTCTCCCTCCTATTGCAAACCACTACAACGACTTCTCGCGCTCCTCCCCACGTCCCCAAGAGAAGACTGCAAGCTCCGGAAAGATCCACAAGTCCTCGTCCTCTCATCGTTCTCATGCTGGCTCCTCTCCCTTTCAGCAAGGTGCTGATCACCTCCGTGCCCCAAGACCTCCAGCTCAGCCAAGAAACAGGCCCAACTCTGCCTGCCACAGTCAGAGAGGCAGCCAGAGGAACGGCAACAAGCGGCGGGTGCAGTCGGCCACCGGGACACTGTACCAGGCTACCTATACCCTCTCTCCTCAGCAGAAAGAACTGCTGCAGAGAATCCAGGAGAGGAAGGAGAAGCTGGCCAGAGAGGTAGAAAAGAAGTGTTATAGCCGGTCAGATAAAGAGCAAATAAAAAGTTGTGAACTCACTGCTTACTCACTGTTTCTCTTGTTCACCGCATCAGGCAGAGCAAAGGAAAAGTGAGGAAGACGAGCAGAAGAAGCAGGAGAATGAGCTTGCCTTTAAAGCCTGGTTGATGAGAAAGAGAGAGCAGATACAAGAGGAGAAAAGGATCCACCGAGCTCAGGAAATAGAGAGGATGAATTCTAAGGTACAACCACAGGGGGGCAGTGATACAGACATTATATACAATAGTGCCTGTATCCAGGGGTGTAACTTAATTTGGATTTTGAATGATCATTATGACTACTCAGCAGCTGCCTAGTTATTTGACTATAATGTAGTTTTGGCAGAATGTAAGAATGACTTGTTTTTTCATGCTTACTATTGATATAGCACAGCTGTGATTAAAGACTATTCTACATTTAATAAAAAATCATTTGCATTTGCATTCTGAGCTTTTTTAGACACATGGTAGCAGAGAATTAATTTTTCAGAACATATCATCCAAAGAAAAATAGATAAATGTTTTATATGAGATAGCAGGGGATTAATGGGGGTCTTCTTTGATGAAAAAGAGGCTTTTTGCCATTTTTTCCACTTTCTGGACGTTTGTTTTCAGAGAGAACCCAGCGACCCAGAGGAAGCGTTCAGGCTGTGGCGTCAGAGGAAGCAGGAGCAGCAGCAGAAAGAGAAACAGCTGGTGGAGCTGAAGAGGCTCGAGGAGGACAGCAGTTACCTCTTACGCAGCCGTGAGGAGTGCGAGCATGCCTTCAAACTGTGAGTTCACTTTGGGCTTTTCATTCGTTTCAAGGCTTAGACATAAACTGGCCTGAATGTAGACTGCAAGTGATGGGAAAACTTTAATCATTCTCTTTTGATGATGTTTTCAGATACACACACATTTTAGGTCTTACCTGGGTGATGATATAGACTTACACAGACATGTTTGCATTATGAGAAGTGTGACATTTGATAAGATATTTTAATCTTCATCTGTATCCTCTTGTTGGCAGTATAAAATGGGTCCTTGGTCATGGTTTCTTCATTTCCATCCTCTTCCTGTCCTCAGGTGGCTGAAGCGGAAACGGGCAGAAAAGCGTGCAGAGCAGCAGGCCGCTCGAGAGCGCTCCCGCAGGCTGGTGCTGGAGGAGCGACGTGCACGGCGCATGAGGGACTTGATGTGTACTATCAATGAACCCAAACCGTTCAGGTTCACTGAACAGCTGGCCTACCGCTTCTGAACTAACAAATCCAACACGCCCGCTGAACTCACACAACACACAGTCCTCATGATGCAGTATCATTATGAACCAGACTTGGTGTGGAGCGTAAGACATAGTTTATTCTGTGTTTGGTTGTTGCTACAGTTTTGTTTTATTATTTCTATATCCGTGTTGTATTGAGGAAATGTTTACCGCAGTGACCTCTACTCAGTGGGAACACTACTGAATGAATAATTTAACCGAATTCACTCAAGGTGTGAAAAAATGTATTGAACACACGTTTTTTTTTTAATGTATTTACTTATACTCTGTGTAGTGGCAGATGCACTTTACTTTAAATGGAGCTCTTCTTAAATACAGGTGGTGATTGATAAGTTTGTAGCCCAGACAATAGATGTCTTTTTACCTGCTCATGCAATTCAACTCTGTGAGTGAATAAGCAGAAATTTATTCTTTCATCATCCGAAACCACTTATCTTTTGCAGGGGGCTGGAGCCAATCCCAGTTGACACTGGGCAAGGGTGGGATACACCCCAGACAAGTCACCAGTCATCACAGGACTGAAATATAGAGACAAACAATCATTCGTGCTCACATTCACGCCTATTTAGAGTCACCAGTTAACCTAACCCACAGGTGTGTGGACTGTGGGAGGAAGCCGGAGTACTCGGAGGGAACACACACAGACACAAGGAGAACATGCGCACTCCACACAGAAAGGTCTTGAACCCAGGACCATGTCGATGTTGGACGAAAGGACCTGGATTCAAACTCAGGACCCTCCTGCTGTGAGGCAACAGCGCTAGACGCAAAGTCACCATGCTGCCTGATTAAGCAGAAAGTTTGAAGTTAATTACTTTTGTTTTGTTTTTGTTTTTTGGTCATTTAAAATTGAAAGTCAGCACATTCGGAATGCAATCTAAACTTGTCTAGAAAAAGGCCTCCGAATGCTCAATGACTGCTGAACGGAGAATGTAAATGTAGGGAGAGAACACGTTGATACGTTTTCTAAAACGGACTCATTTTACTTTAGGCCATGAACTTATCAATCACCTCGAATACAAGATCAGAACAATTTGTTACTTTATGTATGCCTTTTGTCAGAGAGTGTTTGATTACATAGACACACATGACACATTAACTTCTCCAGGTTATTTGAACAGATGCAACTATGAAGGAATTTAATTTATATAAAAGGAGGATACTATTTGTAATTATGAGGGACATCAGTTTCTTCATGGAAAAGTTGTTCATGACATTAATTAATAAAACAAAACTGCACAAGCAAATATGAATATGGAATATCATATTTTTTAATTTACAGGCATGTACACATACGTTTTTGTGTGCTACAGCATTTCAGAATTAAATATCAGTGAAACAAAAGTGGCCAACCTCATAAATGACAGGATTATGTTTTCGGGTTAGCAGTTACTCTTTGCTTGTTTCTTTCCATTGGACTTACAGTGCACGACTCGGCCTATTATCTGTATTATCAACACCAACACAAAGACATAAAGACCGAACAAGTTTGTATTCCTTGAAACAGGAACGATTGACTTCTTTTATGAATAAAAGTTCCTCATAATAAATGCTGACAGTCATGACAGCAGCTGTCTATTATTAAAAACACATAAATAAAAGTAAACCATAAACACACACCATGTCCTCCTGTCAGCGAACATGTAAACTGATATCCTGCTCCGTGCAGTGCCCAGAAAGCAGGATGAGTGAATTGTCACGAGGGCAAAAGTGGACAAAAGCAGAGAGAGAGGATGTTTTCAGTTTTAAACTCAATACACAGAGAAGCAAAGAGTGCATGATGATTGAGTGTCAGCTTAGAACAAGTCTTTTTCTTACAGTCTTTGCATGAGTGCAGTTTGAAAATCAGATACCCAAATTGGAAAAACAGTGCGCTGAATGCCTGACAAATAACTGTTACTGGCACAGAAAAAAATACATTATTGAATAATATATGCCGTTAGTAAGAGTATGTAACAGTACCATTTGTGAAGAATGACTGTGATATTACTTTATAACTAGGCCTACTGACTGTTGACATGAAGGTATTTGTAACTATCTGTACGTACTCGTAGTGTTTGGCATTAACTGTATGTGTTGTGCAGAACAGGAACAAGCAGAACTCAAAGTCAACCAACGTTCTTCTCTTTGGCTTCTTCACAGTTCAGTGAGATTACAGATTTTTGCAGGCTTACGCGAAACTTTGCAGACTCACATGTTACAAGAAAACAAAGAGAAATGGACATTTTTCTCTGCTAGAGGATTTCGCTGGATAGAACGTAAAAAAAACAAAAAAAACAACAACCCAAAGTAAACTCAAGTACCGGCGACAGTAATGACTGACAACACAAACATGACAATATTATTCATTTTGCACTTTAAACAGTAACAAAAATAGAAATGTTCTCATCCAAAAGGTCAATTCAATAAATAGTTAAAATATATAGATTTGACAGAAAGGGATGGAGTGAAGGGCTGAAGCTGTTTTCCTGCTTCTACAGTTCATCTTTAGGATTGATGTTGAGGCTCTGACCCCACACAGCCTGTGTGTCCAACGCCTGGATCACCTCGTCCGCCTGCAGTCGCTCCTGGGGCAGAAAAAGATTGAAGAAGGTCAGAATAGTGAAAAAAGTTTCAGAAAGAAACAAAAAAAATGTCTACAGTGTACATGCTTAAGTTCTATGTGGGAAGAGGGAGACAGGGTGCATGTTGTAATTGACAGCTTTCTGGAATATGCAATGCCTAGGGAGTGTACAGTTATGAACCTTGGAAATCATAAACGAACATGTCACTGACAGAAACAGATATTTGACTGAAATATAGTTAAATTAAATTACATTAAATTCATTTAAATTTGTATAAGATGGAACTCACTATGACAGAACCATGATATTTTGAAATGAAATGTGTGTAATGTGTTTATAACACACACGATAATATTGTCTAAATAATCCAGCATCTCTTAAATCATTTTTTTCTGTTCTCACCTTTTCCCAGTAGGTGGCAGTAGTGTACCTTAAAGTTTGATATTGCCATGAAGTAGAAAAATTCATGAAGCGTATTTGTTCTTTTTGTTCTCTTTGTAAAGTTACAGTTACAGACTCTCTGTCCCTCCTTACAGCCCATTTTCCATTTTACAAAAAAAGGGACAAAACACACATTAAAAAAAGTAAAGGATGAATTTGACTAATAAAATTGTCTTTTTGTTTTACTATAAATCGCCCATCCTCTCGCTAACAGTTTGTAACTGTTGTTATTAACTGTAAGAAATGGATGATTAAAGATACTAAATTTGTATTTGTCTCTTCTATAATAGGCACTTAATACAATACAATTTTGTTTTGTTTATTAAAATTTTGTATGGTTTTCTCTTTATTGTCAGTCTTGTGTTTTCATTGTATGAATGAAACAAACAAACAAAGCTCATATTCAAACTAAAGCAATAGGGTTCATAAAGAGGTAACAGCTGCTTCACTGCTTTGATGGGAGGTGATGGGAGAAAATAGGAAATGTGAACCTATGTTTGAAATTAACAGATTATAGAACAAAACTTCTAATTTAACAAAACAAACAAACAAACAAAAAAATATAAACCTGTTTAAATTCTTAACTGAAACATTAATTTACCAGTTCTCTGAAGAGCGGGTCCAGGGTGAACCACAGAGCGACAGCACACCTCTGCCCACTGGTGACGGCTTTCACACCGTGTGGATTCTCCCCTCCTGACGAGAAACCCACCATCCTGCCACACTTTGGCTTCACTGATGCCTGGAGAGGATGAAAGAGATGGAGCAGGAGGTTCAAACATCTGCCTTCAACCAGTAAGAATTCATTAGTTTATTAAAGCAAAGTTCATGAAAGTAGTGATCCTGGATTGTACTCAGGATCAAGTCGACCATATACTGTTAAGCCTCTAATACTCCTATAACTACTTTAGAGGAGAGTGTGTGTGGTTATTTTTCAGCTAAAGGTAGAGATAGAGTACCAAGTCTCCTTCTTTTCACCGAGTCTTAGAGGAGGAAGTAAATCTTGTGTCTAAGAGGAGCCATCTTACCGTGACTGTTTTGGCATCCATTTCTGTGAATATGAACTCCCCTCCTTCAAAATCTCCATTTAGATATAACAGTGCACTGAAAAAAAAATTAAAGGAAGGGATTAGTACAAAAAAGTCAGGGAGATAGGAGTTACCACTGATCATCTTTCATTGTGTTAAGCAGCCGCATCAAAGCAGGTTTAATATGTCTGACCTGTAGTCTCTGTATGTGTACGCTGGTGGTTCCTTCCAGCACTCGTTGGCCTCGGGGTCCAGCAGACAGTTGTCGGCGTGGATGGGATGGCTCAGGTCATTCCTGTGATCTTGCTGGCCTGAAGAGACACAGCCAACATACAGGAAGCAAAAATATATTTATCAATACAGCCTTTAAATACTATTTTCAATCAACACAGAAAAAACTCCTCCGTGCTTTTTGAGTTTTTCTTCATTTTTCCACCGATTTTTATATGAATCACCACCTGATTAAACAACATGCAAACATAACGGAGTGCAATGCATTGCTCATTGTGAGTATCAGTCAAAGATGTAATATCAAATAACTGTTTGGTGTCATGTGAAGTGTGTCTCTGTGTGTGAGTGACCTGTGATGGCTGTCCGGCACACCAGGTGTGTGTAGGAGAAGTGCAGGGTGGAGTTGAGCAGGAAGTACGACTCGATGATCCGTCTGGCTCGCTCACTGATGTCGTAGAACAGCCGAGCGCTCCTCATTGGCACTCTGCCCTCGTAGCCGTACTGTGGGAAAAACAGACAAAAGAGACACGGCAAAATGTATATTTAAACAATAAATCAAGATGGATACTATTCAGGGAAACTGTGAGGCATTTTAATTAACACTGTATATAGGGAAGCTACTGAAGTGGTAACTCTGATCCCCCTTATCTTAAATGATAGATTTAACTGTTCTCTTCAACTAATCTTTTCTCAGACAATATTTCAGTTTCTTGCAAACTATTTGGGTGGATACCATCTTCATAAATCACGCAGCAGCACTGTGGCATTTGTTTATGTGGAGCAGTTAGTACACCTGAAGGGTTTTGAGTACAGTGGCTCCTTCAAACTTCTCATTGGGAGTGTGTGGAGACATCCTCCCTCTGTAACCATCTCCTGCCATGGTGACAGCCTGAGAGACGTGAAAAAAGACAGAGTGAAGTTTCAAATACAGGCTCACACACTGACCTTTACTGTTAGCACAAGAGCAAACTCATCTATCTGCAGTATTCTGCAGTTCTCACATGTGCCAGGTGTCTGAGGTCTGAACACTCCTCCTCAGATATAACATGATCCAGCAGCACCCGCTGGGTCCCGTTTAAGGCCGCAGAGTTCTGCACCAGCTGCACACTGTCATACAACAAGGGGCCACCTGCACAGACCACAGAACAGTATTTAAAGAATGCAACATGTTATCTGAGCCACAGTGGTCAGAGAGGGTTTAACTACCCGACACTAACAACCTTCTCTGAGGAGTTTAGCTCATGTTCTGCTTTACGTTTGGCTGCAGGGACGCTTTACCTTCTTTGAGCTGCTGTGGAGGAGTGACAATCACGTTCTTCTTCTCTGAAATAGGAACATACTCCATCCAGCCATCTGTACCAGAGGGAATTCTGGGGGAATGGTAGCAGAGGGCAGGTTTTGTCATTAGGACTCAAAAATTATTATTTTAAACTTGGAAGCAAAAGAATAACTTTGAGAGCACAGAATTGATATAATATCGTTATGTTTAAGCTAATATGCTAAATTTGTTGGCAAACAGTTGCTCATTTACACATCCAGCAGAAAAAAAAATCATTATCAACTCAAAGTCATTTTTAGGCCACTTTGTAACTTTAATTCCAATATTCACTTTGATTTTTGCTCAGTTTTGATATCAAACAATTCCTGAGAGAAATATTTTGCTCTTTAGCTGCAACAAGCTGCACTATATTCACCAGCTCATCACTGTATCTTATACTGTTAATTTTCTAATAATAAACAGAAGCCATGAGAGCACTTAGAGTTAAGTAAAACACAAAAGTTGTGTCTGAAAAACAAAAAAAGCCAATGGTGGAGCAGGGCGATCATTCTCTGAGCACTCGTCACTAAAGGAGAACCCTATAGTTTATATAATATATGGTGATTATAGCTGCTTTAAATGCTAAAATTCTGCACATGCAACTCTTGCTCCTACATTTCAGGGTTCCATGGGTAATGACAAGACAACATATGTTGTGATTTATTTATTTTTACAAAGTTTTACAGATGCACACGTCTCTACCTGCTTGAGTCTTCTCTTCCACCTGAACTGCTCCAGTAATTCTGCAACAAAGACAAATAAAATCTGTAAACTGCACAAAAAATGCAAAATATGACATGTGTTGATGTGGCCAGCAGGTGTCGCTGTTGGTTGAAAGACAGTAATGTGGGGAATCTGTGCCAGACACCTGTTACCCTGCTTTGAGTCAGCCAGGCAGCAGGGGCACATTATTGGTTTACACACCCAGCAGAAGATCTGCTTTGCATCAGAGACATGTGGACTGCTTTAAAGATAACTGCCCATTAAAGTTCACAATATCTCTTCATTTCCAAGAAAAACCACAAATTAAAGGGCACGAGTCTGTCATTAGATACTCACAATCTGCTCTGAGTTTGCAGATACACATGAAAAATGAAGAGATTTGGGATAAGGTTGTATTCCACTAACTCACCCCTTCAGTAAAGTCCACACCCATGGTTTTACTGCCAATCAGAAGGAGCTCCAGTTCCTGTTTGTGCCTCCTCAGGTACCATGCAACTTCCTGCGAATGCAAACACAACAAAGGTTTATGGTGAACAGTTTCTTGAGCTTGTTAAGCAAATGTGCATATGTTCGTCCTTGAGAGAAGTTTGTAGGTGGAAAATAACTCATCACTTATCTCACAGCACTGTAAAAAAAGTGTTTGATAATCCTTTTAAACCTTTCTTAACGGAGCTTTGTCTTTAGTGTGTGATCACAAACATTCCCATTTTCTCTTCTTTGTACTGTGGTGTCAAAGTTGGCTGACACACTTTGCATGTCCACACTGTTATCACGCTGACACTTTAAGCCGAAAAAAAAGTATTAATGGTTTAATATCTTCCTTTCATGTATTAAAGCTCCTTGCATTCATTAATTAAAACTCAAAAAAGTGACAGCGTGCTCCTGTCCTGACTCTTTAAGCAGCCAAACACACCCAGAAGGAGAATGAGTTTCTCTTTCCCTCAGCTCTCCTCGCTTCAGTGCCACAACTAATGGAGTGTGATGGCCTCTCTCTTTCTTTGTGCCCTCTCAAAGGGATAGCTTTACTACTGTTTTAGGCCTGGAGTGAAAACTCAAATGGAAGAAAATCTGTTGCTTCTCAAGCCTGAAGTAATACACTAGGAACTGAGGCTTGAGGGGCATCATGGTAGAAAGAAAATAACACAAACGTTGATTCATTTTGATGCGTAAAAAAATGATACAAACATTTTTGATGAACTTTTGGTAATTTCAGGCTTCGTGGCTGGATGAATTTCTGCAAAACATTTTAAAATGAAAAATTCAATTTGTCAACACCCTCTGGTGGACAAAAAAGTTACAGTAATAGTCTTTGCATCTGAAGCATTTCTTTGCTTAATTTTCTTCTAAATTATCAGCCAATATACAACACACTAATACTAATATATACATAGTAATAACTGTATTTATTGGTCTAGTTGTAACAGCGCATATTCGTGCATCTTTGACATAAAGAAACATAGTATTCAATGTACATTTTTATGTATAAATGGGCTTTAAAACTACATTCAGCCCTGTTTTTTTTATATATTTTTTTCTGTCTGAGTAAGGGGAAAGTGGTATGAGTCTGGGATTCCAGAGGGAGGGAGGGAGGCCATGATGCTGAGCTTTATGAGACTTGGCCATCTAGTTGTGATTTTCTAGATGTGGCTAAAATATGAGAAGCCCTTTTTTTCCCCGCGAAATTAATGAAAACAACCCCCAAGTTGTTGCAAAGGCTTCTGTGTGCACTCTGACATGACTTTTCCTCCTCCTCCAATGTTCCTGAAAGGCCAGATTCTTTGGCAGGGAGGCAAGTCGGGCCTGGCACTGAGATCTAGGGTTCTGTAAATGAGCTCCTCGAGGCTTGAGGGAGCGAGGACGCAGAGACGCAGAGAGGCAATCTGTCGGCCAACGGCTGTACTGTAAACTGATGGGACTGGAAAGACTCGAGGGCTAGAAAAATGTAAGCTATGAGTAGGAAAACATGAGCATGAGCTGCAATACGTCTGCTCTCAGTCACTCTTTATCTCCCACACACACACATGTAATGTCAGCCACAAACACTCACACATTCACACAGTCCTGCTGGGAACCTGGCTCGCTCTAATGAGTACCAGGCTTTCTAGGAAACAAGGTTGTGCATTTGGGACTTAAGCAAGGCGCTGCTTGACTTTTCCAAGCAGCTGATCAGAGTTTAGGAAGGACAAAATTCTCGTGCTGAAGTGGCTAATGGGTAGCCAGACTTAAAAAAATTTATTTTCACTGGTGGGCAGACATTCTGACTTTATTATGAATGCCACAGGGTGAGGAAACAATAAAATGAAGGAATGAAGGAAAAAAAACGTGTTGTTGTAAACACATTGACGAAGAAAAATGTGCTTAATGCTTCCAGCTGGAAGGAGAATATATACAAGTGAAAAGCAAACTTTAGGTGGCCATTGCTGCCAAACTGCGAGTAGCAAGTTCAGCCAAGAAATACACCGAACAACCGCCCGCCTCCCGTCACTCAAATCCACGTTTTCCTTTCCAGTCTCTTTTCCTGCAGGTCTTCTTCTCTGTCCTCTTCCTCCACACTCCCACTCATGTTATTGTAAAACTCTTTCCACTCATTTTTTCCAGTCTTTAGGTAATTATCAACATCTTCTTCAAAAGCCTTGTACCAGACGTCAAACACAAAATGCTCGTCTTACATTACAGCAGTTCCAGTGTCATTAGATTAGTTCTCCTATAAGCCGCAGTTATACTTGCTTTAACTATATGTATCCTGCTTTTGTTTGAAACATTGGTTTAACTTCTCCTTTTGTTTCTTCCTACTTTGTGTATGCCTTTGTTGAACTCTTATTTAGAACTCTCTAAAACTCTGGTGCCGAAAGTACACTGAATAATTTAAGTTATTATTGTGGTTCTTAAATATCATTTTTCTTTCTCATTCTAAACTCTTGCTTTATTCATTTAGTCACTTCAAGGAGAGCTATTATGCTTTTCTGTCTTTTCTGACCAGTAAATGCCGTTACAATGTGAGATACTCGGGGTAAACGATGCCACAACGTTGCATAATGAGACACATTTGGAAGTGAGTCCTGCAGACTGTTTCTGTTGGCTCTGCAACATTTGCTTCAGGAAGTTTTTTATTAACTCTGTTTTTAACTGATGTCAATGCATGCTGGACTTCCCTATGTGGGCATGCCCGGGCATGCCAGCTCCCTGCACACTGGGCTGTGCCTGCCCCCTCCTCTGTTCTGCTCTATGCTTCACGGATGACGGAAAGTTATTTAATATGCTGCCAACAAAGTGTTTTTGTTTCTTTTTTTGGGTGAATGAAGGACAGTTAACTTTGTATAGACTTCCTAAAGGAGCAAGCACCACACGGAAGTCGATAGCGTTCTTGTTTCTTGGACAACAAAAGAAAAATAACTTTGTGTGGAAGCATTAACAGCACATGGTTGTGTTGAAGAGTCAGAAGTTTATTCTAGAAGTCTCATTTTATCAGTGTCCTATCTGTGTTTATTTTGCCTGAGTAATGGGACAAAAGGGGTTGTGAGTACAGCAAAATGTGGAATCGCACACAGAGAAGGGAAAAGGGAGGGAGGAGGCTACACAGACCGTTTTGAGAGAATGCAGAAAATAGGAGAAAGACAGAGAGCGCAAGTTGCAGTTTTTTTTTTTTTTAAGATCTACGAACTTTATTGTTTTGTCAGTTGTATCTAGCTGCTCTATAGGAGTCCAAAGTCAAAATCAAAGACCTGAAAATGAATACAATGTGTCATCTTTATTAAAATGATTTACCTGAACTTGAAACACTGTCACAATAACCCATCCTTCCTTTAAAATATTCTCATGAAAAAAATGCTGC
>JAQLOL010000020.1:16616085-16632442 GCA_029783665.1 Naso thynnoides | reverse complement strand
CCTATAAAATATTCTCATGAAAAAAATGCTGCTTTAAGTTAAAATAAAACCCATCCATCCACAGAACCATCCACTCTGGTATTTACGGTATCTTGACTCTCAGCCTCCGAACTGTCCCCCCCTTCCCACCCACAATATCTGCAGATTCTGACCTCTCTTGGCTTGCCATCATGTCCCAGCACCTCTCTGTAGTAATCCACGTTGTCCGTAACAAACTCATCTCCCTCGTGGAATAACAGGTAGGTCAGGGCACAGCGTAGTGCTTCCTCCAGTCTGTCCACTGCAGAGAGAGACGAAGGTGGTTGAAGTGGTTTACATATGAGCACAATTAAAAGGTAACCTGTGGAAGTTTGGAGCTATTCGTTTTCACGTGAGTGCCTGCTCATCAACAATGTAGGTAATGCAGGAAGGAGGAGACTGCAAGCTAGAAAACATGAAAGTTTGCATACAGATTAAAAAAAATAAAATGCTCTACACGTTTCATGAGGAAGGAAATTTATTTAATGCAATACATACAGACACACACAAAGATTTGAGCAGGTGCGGAGGAGCTGCTTTCAGTTTCTACTGGTTTCTTTGGAGCTACCAGACTTTCTACTGGTGATGATCTGTGTGTGTGTGTCTGTGTGCTTTTGTGCTCGTGTGCATGTGAGATGTTGAAATCAGTCTGTCACGGATGACATTCCAACATCATTACCACAATGGAGCAAAAGCTGCACTCTGGTTGACATAGTGGAAAAAACACTTGCTTGCCTGCCCGCACACACACACACACACACACACACACACATGCATGCACACAAACATCAGAGTCAAAACATCAGTGATGAAGTGAGACGAACATACAGCAGGACTGTCCTGAACTCTCTTCATGTGCTGAGCACATCTGAAAACACACTTATTCCATACAGTCATTCAAAGACAGACTCACACACACTCAACACACATCTTCTGCACTACACCGCCGCTGCTATATGCACACACAAACACACTTTTACTAGCTTGTAAAGGCACAGGGTTAACCAAAGACTTCCCGTCTTGGCTGAGGCCGAGGCAGCGTATCTGCTGCTGTCAGCTGTGTGTTCCCAGGTCAATACGTCACCGTGGATTTATTTAGGAAACTTGAGCAGTTAAAGCACAATGAGAGGCTGCTGAGTGATGGCAAACGTCCACTGCGTCGGTGCGCTGTGGAGCCACTGAGGAGTGTAAAACACAGCAGGCCACAGTGCTGCTGGATGCTAGAGGACTCAGATTACTGACCTGTGTCTCATGTTTACTGACATGGATTTTTATTTTGACAGTAAGCATGCTGCAATAAAATAATCAGGCTTGATAAACAAACTCGTCTCACTGTTAATAGCTTTTTATTTTATATTTAAACATGACTCCCAAGATGCAAATCATAATACTTTTTTTTATCTGAATTAGGTAACACACGAGTGCTTTATTAAGTGCTGATTACGCAAAATTGTTTATATCTTTATTTAAGATTATTGTGGATTAAAAAAAATAATATCTAAATTTTGCTTTTTGGGTGCAATGCATGATTGGACTTTGTTATATACAGAAAAATCAAGGTATATATTGTAAAAAAACAACAACAAAAACAAACAAATAAACAAAAAAACAAAAACTTAACAACTTGAGTAAATAAAATCCTGAAAAAGATGCCCAAAGTGCTTAGACTGATTTACAATCAAATTACAGCAGCACTGGTTTTGTCCTCTGCAATTCTACCATCTTGGCGACGCAGTGGTTTAGTGGTTAGCACTGTCGCCTCATAGTAGGAGGGTCCTGGGTTTTAATCCCTGCTGGGACAGGGCCTTTCTGTGTGGAGTCTGCATGTTATCCCAGTGTTCGTATGGGTTTCCCTCACCATTAAAACATGATATACAGTAGGTCTATCTCCGGTCAGTGCTGGCTCAGAATCTGGTGTTGGTCCCTTGGTGCTGCACTGTGGCTTCCCACTGCTCCTAAAGGATGGGTTAAGTGCAGAAACTAAATTTCACTGTATACTGTACGTATGACCAGTAAATTACTTTTATCATTTCCTGTAAATTCATTCCTTCCTTTACAACAAGCAGAAAAACTCACTGAAATACTTTATCATAAACTCAAGTGTAAAAACAAAGTTTTCCTACAAACATACAAACACACCCATCAGTGGCTGCTGGACCTGAAGGCCGCTCTCTAAGTGTGTTTGCAAGGACCAAAGGATCACTTGACTTACTAGAGCCACGTGCTTTTAGGTCATTAAGTTTAATCTGGTGATCTCACAACCATTTAGCAAACTGTTTCTACACAAAAGACTTTGTTGTGCTGCAAATTTCCTTGTCTAAAAGAGCTTTTTACAATTCATGAACAACAAAAGATTTGAGCCTATCTTTCTCAAATACACACATACACACGCTCACACGCACACACCTGAGATTATCAACAGCAGACTGGATACACCTTTATAAAGGTTACCCAGACAGACGCACAATCACACAGAGACAATGTCATAATTCTTGTGGTTCACTGGAAACAGGGTGTGGCCATTTGTCGATTGACTCGACCTGTCTGCTGCTTTTTGTGGTCACCATGAGTTCCTGTACATACATGTGTGTGTGTGTGTTTTTGGGTGTGTGACCCATGGGTGTATCCATCTACTTTGTTCATAATTACACCAAGCATAGTCAGATAGTTGTCATGTTTGGTAACAGTTCTGAACGGCTTACCCTGGAAGTATGCAAACTGAAGATAGTCGTAGTGCAGAGGCAGGTAGTTCTCCATGGGTGAGAGGCGACCCGGCCGGGTGGCGAGGTCTAGAACACACTCGTGTTCACAGTGCAGCACCTGAGTGAAGTGATCTGCAACAAAAGAGTTTCAGATCATCAACATTAGTTTGACTTAGAAAGCCATTTTTTTGGTTAAATTTGGCATTTGGCTTCTTAATTTGGCATATTTTGAGCGCTGGTCAAGAAGTCTTAATGGGCAAAGAGACTTTACTTATTTAGCAACATCCAGACATGAGGAAATTCAAAGTGCTCATAAGTTCGTATAAATAATGACAATTGCATGTCTGAAATTGTGTTGTGAGAGTGACACTTTATGGGATTTACAATCTATACAGAATACAACTCTCTTTAACCTCAGACTTTGGATTGGAAGAAGACAAAAACCCCTAAAATACCCTTTGATAGATGGAAAACAGAAGAAAACTCAGGTAGAGCTACAGAGGAGTCTGTCCTCCTGTCTTCCCCATCTGCACAGAGTAAACACAAAACCTGTTGTATTGGTTGATGGCTCAGTCCCACGTAGTTTAAACCAATAAATGAGGCCACTAGCTTCAATGATGTGTTTATACAGCAGTTACAGTAAGATATGCAACTACACAGCTACGCCCACTGAGTCAGAAAACTCTGCTTCAAATTTCACGCACTAATTATCACAGAATGATCTCATATCCACAGTAACAAACTCTGCTGGGATCAGCAAAGTGACATCAGCTCAGGATTGAAGGAACTCTCAGATTTACACACTTCAAAACAAGCTGAAGATGTTTAATCACTTGTTAGCGTAACAGGTGGTCTAATGGAAGCCAGCCTCTAGCTCAGATACAAAATCATTACTCGCACTTCTTTCACGTCTGAGGAATGAAGACAACAGATGCTAACAACATATAAATCTAGATCAAAGCTACATCAACTATTTGTCTAACGCATCGATCTCCACTGCATGTGAGAGCCTGCAATAGTGCATCTGGGTCAAGTGGCAAATATGGTTTCTTGTGCCTCTAAAATAACAAGATGGCAGTGTCCATAACGCCAATCTTGAGGATTCTGTAGACAATTTAAAGGGAAAATCCACCACTTTCATGTGGATGTCCAACCAACGTTGATGGTAATTGTTGTCAGTTGAAGCAATAAATGCCTCAGTTTGTGCGATACTGACAGAAAACCCTGAGTTTTCTGAGTTGTCCTGCTCACGCGGGTGTTCTTGCAGTGCCTACGTGTACCAGGATGCACTACATCACAAAAAAACTGTATTTGCTGCGTCTCCATGGTTGGTAACCGTCACATCAGGACATTTTTTCATTTAATATTGTATAATTTTCAATAACAAGGGGTTTTTGGTTTTTAGCCAGAAAATCCTCTCAAAACAAACATGGCTCTGCTCGCCTGGAGTGCGAGGGGCAAACAGTATGTAGTTCTTCCTGGAAACAGTGATGTCACTGGTTCTTAGAAGAACAAGAGATTTTGAAGGACATTAAAAAAAAATTGTTTCATTTCACATTATATCCCTAATTTGGATAGATAGAGTTAAGGTTGAAAATAGTCTCTTTAACATACTGTCCACGGTTTTTACTTTTATTTATGGAGTCTTTAGTTAACAACGTTTGTCTCACTGAAATCAAGGATCTCTTAAACAAGAAGACCTGGCCAAGCAATATGGCAAAACAGAGAGAAAACTGTAAAATTAACAGGCAAAACAAAAAACTGAGTGATATTAAAATGATTGACTAAAACATTTACACTCACACAACCAGGACTCAGTGGATGTCAGCCTAGTTTTAACAGCAATGTCTGGTCAGATCAGTCTGTAGAATGGTTCCTTTCCAAAGTTCAGTTTGGACTTTGGGAACAACAAATTGCAAAATGTCCAGAGAACAAAGATGTGGGATATTTTGTGAGTTGTTGTGGTCAAACACAATAAAGATCTGTGTATAATTCAAATGTTAAAAATTGCTCTAAAGGTGCGTCAGTGATGGTAAATGTCTCCTGTCTCCTGTTGTCCAGTTTTGGATTCATCTGAATGTGTATTTATGAGAAAAACAACACAAAACATTGGAATGAGTTTGACTATTTGAGCTGTAACAAATCAAATACAACCAATCCAATACAATGTCAATCCTGGCTGCTGTGAAATTAACCCAATAAATGTTATCGACAGCAAACCTTATCAGGTAGTGGTGATGCTGCAGATCCTTCAAGAAGGAGAGATTTCACAGGGTGCAACATTACAATTTCTAGTGTCGAGCCAGCAGAGTGGAATTCTGCTCATATGCTTGTGCGTGTGTGTGTTTGTGTACGTTATGAGCAGTAATGTACAGTGAGGTCACTCTTGAGCAGCTGCAGCTCTTTTTGACCTCATACAGCAGAGTGTTGGTGTATTTCAGTCACTTAAAAAGTCTCAGAGGGGCAGAGATCTGCATTATCCTGAGACGGAATCATGCAGTGCTGCAGAAAGATGCTGTTTCTAGGTCAATTTTTTTTACATGAAAAAATCTACCAAAACACAAGGAAGTAATCCTATGAGGTCATTTCTCTTTTCTTCGACGGACCAAAAAAAGGTTAGATTCCAAAAATCACACACAAACATCTTGATACAAATAAACCTCATGATCACAGGCTCTACTGTAGTCGTGCTATGGAAAATAATCCTGTGATTGTAAGTAAAACAAAGCGCAGCCAAGACTAATTAGCCGTCTTCTCTGTGTTTATAAAACGGGGCCATACATATCTGAGACAAAGCACACTTGTCAGCAATTAAGCTGCGGCTACTGCACAAAACCAGCCTCAGTTTCCACAGAGAAAGACCCCAATCGAGTCAACAAAAGCACCACTGACCAGAGTACATGTATATATGTGACAGCGTAATGGCGTGATTATGATCTGGTGCAGCGGATACACGCATCCCCACATCAAACACGCCTGATTCTCTACAGGAAGAAAGTTAATGTCCTCAGACTCCTATTGGCTGCACAACAAGTTACAAACTGAATAAAATGATAACACAGAAGTTAAAGGTGATATTATTTATACAGCTCATTAAACTGTCTGAGTAACAGTGAGGAAATAATGCTGTGCTTCCTGTCTGTATCAGCCAGCGGCTGCTGTGCTGAGCTTTATCTGTCTTACAGTGACCTCTGTTGTTGAACTGCTCAGAAGCTTTGATTCGTTTCCTCATGAAGTTATCTTAAATTATACTCAAAAAAAATAAAACAGTAGGTCAAATTTACGTTACTGTGTTGTGCAAAAATGTCCTGAAAGTTGTAACCGAAAACATAGACTGTTTTAAGGTTACCAGGTGGTGTGTTCAGGTGCTAGTTTGATGTAGTAGGAGTCACCTGCCAAAAAAACTTGCAGTAACACCTTCTATGAAGCCTCTTTCTAGAATGCATTATAACACTTTATGAACATAAACATATACAACACATTATAACACATTATGAACACACTTACGATGCATCATATGTGGTTAATCCTAACCTTGCTTATAGCTATGATTACACAGCAAAAAGATGCATTGTAACGCATTATAAGTATGTTCATAACGCATTATAGATGGATGCTCTAAGTAAAGAGTTAAACTTGCACTGACAAGCTGTTTAGTAATTGTCAGACAAAAATTTAGTACTTTGTTATATTAAGATGATGAGGAGGAAGTGACAGAGGGTGGTCCTGTGGTGAATCAGAGAGAATTATGGGAGCACACAGGCTGCTGCCCCCGCTGCTCTGATTTGAACCGATGAATCTGCTCTAAAGCCTCAGCAGTCAGACATTATTTACACCTTTTTACCTCCAAGAAGTCCAAGTCAATGCGCTGACACATTAATCTCTCTGTTTCAACATGTGAAGAGCCAGGAAACGCTTGGCAACAGATGAAAACAAATATTGACGAAATGATTTAATGCTTGACTGTAACCAAAGATCTATTAGCAATTTTTTTTTAAATATATTTTTGGCATCCAAAACCTTTTTCAAAGATGAAGTGATAACAGGAGATGACAGGAAATGAAGATAGAGAGAGAAAGGAGGAATGACATGCAACCATAGGCAGCAACATCAAACAGAGATGTTCTTATTAGTAAAACACTCTCTTACAAGTGAAAGCCCCACATTGAAACTATTACATAGGTAAAAGTATGTAAGTATTACCAGAAAAACTGCAGACAGATACTCTCTGTGACAGCAGTATATATATTTAATTATTTGATTATTATGAACTAATATAAAGGCAGGATTTTACATTTTGTTTGTAGTTCAGCTGGAGATTTAACAATATTGTACTGCAACACATCATTTTTTTGATCATGAGTAAGTTTGTTGACAATTTTCTCTATTAATCGAATGGTTGTTTGTTTATAAAAATAGTAAAAAATAGTGAGAAATGCAGTCCTGGCAGACGCGTCGGTGGAACAGTCGCAATATGGTGATAAATGCTCCACACATCAAATAAACTCATTCTTTCAACTAAGCCTTTAATGGATCTCTAAGACTTTTCAGTATAAGCTCAAGACAGGATTTATGTAACCATGCTCAGAGGGTTGTGTGTCTAAAAATCAACACAAAGTGGTATTTAGAAGTCAACGAAAACCACAAGGCTGGGTTTCCCAGAAGGCAGAGAATCAACACATCTGACCAGGAAATTAATGCACTGCCACATGCAGGAGGTGCTCAAATAGACATCAGTTCATATGAGCACTCAAATATCCCAACGTGCTCTAATGTTACAATCAAATTCATACTGAAACAGCTTTGAAAACTGAGAGGGCATAAAAAATCTAAACAAATCATAAACATAAAGATGGTTCTCTCTTAAAGTCATCCAGAGTTAATAGTTTATGAAAATGCTGATAACATCAACAAAACATTTTCAAAATCTGCAACTGTCCATGTTTGTCCCGCAACTTAAGCTCAGTATTTATTGCATTATTATCATCTTGCCTCTTGCCAATTCCCTCACTTAAAGTCTTTAGTTATTGATGATAAAAAAGCAATTCAAGCTTGTAAATTGTGCTACTGGACAGCACATGCAGGATAGATTTATCCAACTGAAGGATAGATACATTTCAGCATTGTTTTCTGATCAAGTATGAATGGTGGCTGATAAGTTTGTGGCCAGAGGCACAGTAAGGTTAGGGTTAAGTTACACATGTCTCGTTCCATGCACATGTACATGTAGTTCAATCACTTGAGTCATAATGCAGAAAGTTTGAAATGAACAACTTTCATGGTATTTGTTCCTGGCAGCTGAAGATTGTAAGTTGGCACAGTCTAAGAAAATGGACAGTGTTGGCCTTCTGCGGGCATCACTCTCTGCCATATTTGAATTCAATTTAGTTCAACTACCCAACATAGAAATACCACAGAAGTAATGAAGTTCAAATTTCCTGCATTATCACTAAAAGAGTCAAATGTAGGGTGAATGAAACCAGAGCTGTGTAACTCGCCTTTTCTTGCATTTCAGCCAAAAACTTATCAATCACCCCTCATAACTGTTCAGATGTTGCCCACCTAAGATGTTGCTCACCTGATATGACTTCATGGAGGCTGTAACGGTAGCGGAGGTAGTCGTAGCCCTCAAACCTCTGCGGCCACTGACACAGAGCCCGACACTCTGTGTCTGCTTTAAAGTACTCCACCAGAGCCTCCTCAAACAGAACGATGGCTCCCTCGTAGTCGCCTTTGTCGTACAACCTCACCGCCGCTGTGAAGGAGCGCTGTGATGAGGGAGGGACGGAGGATCATAAGAGAGAGAGTAACGAGTGGATGACTGTTTATGCTCTTTGGTGTAATGCAAAACTCCCAACTAAAGATGTAAGTAAAGCTGTAGCCAGTTTGTAAGAATCATCTGGTGTCAATCAGGTTTCCTGCAGAAGAAATGATCAATCAATGTTTAGCATAAACACAGGAAAAGTGGTAAATTTGCCTTAAAACTTGTTAAAAACTAATTCCACTGTCACTTATTTATAAATTAAGTACAAATAGGATGTAATAAACATTATTTATGGCCTCAAAATATAGAGAATATACACATTAACAGACTGAAGGAGTAAACGCACACTGTTTTGAGAGTTTAGCATGCGCATCGACACAATCAGTCTGCAAATCTAAGCGATAAGTAAAGTGCAATCACAGTCAGTCACAGTCAGTCATGCTTAAAGATTAGTTGAGGTACAGCTGGTATGAATGACAGATTAGGATAGTTAGATTTGTACTGAGTAAGGGACCTCCCCAAGAAGGTCCTGTAGGAACTTGTGCAAGCTTCAGTTGAATATAAAGAGCGAATGGATGGGCTGAGAGAGGGTGTGGAAAAAAAAAAGAAATGAAAAAAAAAAAAATCAGAGCACCAAGGGCCTAAAACTCGCTGGCATTTAGGGTTTCACCACAGCCAGCACTAAAAGGCCTAAATGAGTTTCCAGTCATTAAACTACAATAAACTAAAAGGGCCATTAACACAAACGCCTTTGCAGATTTACTTCAATTTAGTAAAAGATGCCGTAGTTTAGTAAAAGATAAAAAATAACAGCAAGACAGATTGGCCAGAATGAAAATAAGGTGGCTGAAAGACAAAAGCTCACACTGATTATCTATAACATGCTCAGGCAAAACACTAAAAGGACAAAACAAAATAAAGAAAGAAATCATCAAAAACCCAATAATACAGGCTTACCTGGTGGGGTCGGGCTTCTCGGTCCACAAAGTGTTCCTCCTTGACGCCCTGCAGGTCTTTGTACTGCTCCAGGTTCTGACCCATCTCCACGTGCTCCGGATTGGCCTGGAAGTATGTGTGAGCCGCTGCCGCTGCCTTACCAGGCTGCTTCAACTGAAGAGAGACGCAGAGAGGGAGAAAGAAAGATTTTACCTAAGTAACAGCAACAGAAATCTGTGCACCGATGGCAAAAACTCAGCCCTGTATTGATTACATCAATCAATCATAACAGGTCAAATTAGTGAATTTGTTATTTGGAAGAAAAAAGGTAAGTGTGTTTTTCCTGTAACATTTTTGTTTCTTTCAATCTTTCATCAGTATTGAAAAATGTGAAATCAGAGTCTCAGAAATTAACAGAAACAGATGGATCGGTCTCAATTATTATAAATTGTCAAAACATACACAAAGTTCATAAGTTACTGTGAATCTTAAAAGTTTCAAGTGCTTTTAAGGGAAAACAGACAGATGTGCAGATGTTCTTCAGAAGACACTCTTGCAGAGGGAACAGATTTCTTCTGAAATATTGAAGGGCATTTAAGCCTTTCCTAGTAAAGGGTTTCTTGGCAGCTCATTTGGAATCCACTTGAAATAAGTAATTCTTCTAAATTTATTTAATCTGAGCAGAGAAGAACTCTGCACTGTTCCAATCCACATCCTGCTGTTAAAGCGAAGTGATGGATGAGCTCTCTGCACTCAAAGCCTGTGAACTTAATAAATGTAGGGAGTACGACAATGCAACGACCACCACGAGCAGCACATCCTCCTCGTGGGAAATTTATCTGACATGAACACATCGCAAAACAGACAGTTTACTGTTGATAGCTGTGGGATTGTTAACAGAAACGCTGAGTGACAGGGAAGTGTATGTTAATGCGTGATATTGACACAGTGCAGACTGTGTCCCGTGTGAATGACCTACAACAGCAGCTGTTACGTATCAGCGCTGGCAGCTGGGTGACCGATAAACTAACCCAAGCAGAAAAACAGTACATATACAAACTGTACACTTCATGTTTAACACACCTCATATACAAAAGTTGATTTGCCCAATGCATTTATCAAATTTAATCTATGCTCTTTTGAGTTTTAATTTACACACACCAAAACTAGTCAGAGGACATTAGGACACAAGTCCAAGTGAATTTATTATGGGCTAATAAATATAAAACAATAAGGAAAAGGTACATAAAAGCTTTCATCTTAATAATTTTAGGATTTAGCAAAAGTATTTTCTCAACTGTCAATAAAATACCAGAAAATGGCAATGAATGTCAAACACAGTCTTACATAGTGGACACAGAGGCCACAAAAAACAAAGGTTATAGTTTGCAGTGATGTGAAAAAGAAAGGAGCAGCAAATCATTTCATTAGAGAAGTTGGAACCAGTGAATTATATTTGAAAAAAGACTGGCATAAACACTAAAAATAGTGTGGTTTTAGCTCTAGGTCAGATGTTAATCTGTAAGAATTTGTGTGAAATTAAGACAGGTAGTAGTTTATGTAGTTTTACTGTCAACGGTTCCTAAAAATTCATTTCCAGCTCCAGATTAAAAAATCAAAACAAGTTACAACCAAACTGCCACATTCAAAGGATGCACAGGAGGTCCCACGACTGTTTATCACTGCTTTTGCTACATCGAGGCAGCAGGAAAAACAAGTGAGAGCGGAGCTATAAAAAGTATATTCTCCTCACCACCACAGCTTAAACATCATGCTATACAGTAAATCAGTTAAGATGCTTTCCTTTAACATCAAAGGTGCAAAAATCTGCCGCGTGCTATCATTCAACACAATGCTAAATTCAGAGAAGATCCCAGATGTCTGGAGCAAGCTGGCTTCTTGCTGCATAAAGGTTAAGGTGCCCTTTTAAAAAACATTTTGGAAAACAACTCAACCATCAGAACCTGTCTGGTCCTGATCAGATAAGATCCTAATCATGTTCAAGCCTCAACACGGGTTAGGTTTCTCCCAGCTATATGCCCACAGGAAAACAAACCACCTTGCACAATAGCCCTCGACGAGTTTGGTTCATCACACAGGTCCATAAACTCAACGCAGCCAGAGGAAAAGAGCTGAAGATTTATGCTGCCCTGCGACCACTGCTGCATGTCAAACCCACTCTTTTTTGTCAATATATTCTCCGTAGCATGAAGTTAGTCTCCTAACCAACATGGCCTAAAATAGCAAGCATACATAATTTATAAAAAGTAGAGTTATATTGCGGTTGACAGGAACTCCACTGGGTAAAAAGTAGGAGAGGGAAGAGGAGTGGAGCAGGAAACAGAAGCAGGATGACAGTCAGGGAAAATAAAAAGCAGACACAGAGAGGTAAGACGAAGGTTGAAGACCGAGCTCAGTCTCTTATGAAGAGCTGATATCTCGTGCAGCAACATTAGCTTAGTGACATTCTGGCAGAAACATCTGATTGCATTTGTTTCCATTCTTCGTGTTTCCCAGCAGGTGCAACGTAAAGCAGATCCCAGAGTTTCAGCTGAGACGGTCAGTCTGGTCTGGCTGCCAAAAACACAACTGTGCCGGCTGACACAGCTTCTTAACACGCTCGCCCCTCTGCTCTGTCTCTGGTCATGTTTGCCAGAGAACACATTTGTTACAACACAAAACCTTTGTTCTTTTTGTATTGTTTTCATGGGGTGAACTGGCAGGATAAAGCACAGGAATTATTCCCATATTTATGCAAGATCTGGGAAATACTGTATGTTGTTCAGGAGTAGAATAACCCAAAAAGATACAAAACAAACGACTTTGTGTTTTTTATGGGGGAGGACAGCAGTTTCCACACAGTCTGCACATCACTGAGCAGCTCTGACAGAAGAAGCAGAAATTCTTTCTCCCACAAACGACCCACGTCTTTATGGAGAATGACTCCCCTGTCAGACTAAACCAGGTCTCTTTCTTGTGGTAGCAGAAGAGGAAGGAGAGAAAATCCCTGCTGGACATGCTCGGTTACCGCTGACAGGCTGGAGACTGAGGGGGCATCGAGTGCATTATTGGTCAGATCACCTGGCTGGAGGCACCAGGACACACACGTCTCACGTCACTAACAGACAGAGTTCAGATAAGAAACATACGTTACAGCCAAATTATGATGTTACCCTACACTAACCAGTTCTTCTGAGAAATGCATAAAAAACAACGTACAGGTAGGAAAAACAGTTATGTGTCTAAGGCGTCATTCAGACCAAATCAGGCGATCCGGTGAAAACGCAGGTTTTCTCATTTATTTGAATGAGGCCTGTCCGTTTTGGCTGAGCTGCAGCAGCTGCCTGGAAAAACACAGCCAGCTGCGGAGAAAAAAGTTTAAATCGGCCCAACTTTTTCACTGCTGTGGTGGCCAATCACGTCAAGAGCCCATCCTCCAGCAATTGACTCCCATCCGTGGATTGGGTAAGGAAATAGAGGACAAAACTTGACATTACACAGTGGGTCCTGTTATGTTAATTTCATAACACTAAGACCAGTGGACAACCCTGTGTAAGTTTGGCGGACCACGTGGTTTGGTCTGAATACAGCCTAAAAGGCAAAATGAATCATGATTTGCATCAACTAGTTGCAGTGAGCATTCCTGGTTCAGTCACGTTATTTTTTGGTGACATTTTTCTTTTTTCACATAGAAGATGTGGTGCAATGCTTCTATATCTCTACTGCAAAATACAGCTGATATTAAATTAAGATCACAAATTAGTCGAGTTTTGATGTCGTCACTTCATTGTACTGATAGAAAATGATCAATTTAGTGAATGTATTTAATGCTTAGGAGGGTTTTTAGGGTTTTGCACATTGAGTGTGTATTGAATACACCAAAAACTAAACTGCAACACTTCAGCACACAAAACAAGTTATAAAATCAGTGTAAGTGCATCTTGGGGTGGATTTTTTCCTCTAACTGATGGTGCAACCTGCGTCACATAACCCAATTCTGTCATGTGTCCTCTGCGCAGCATTCCTAGCAACATCGGCCCAAGATATTTCAGGAAGATCCTCCTAACAGACGATTGTCGACCTGGCTGTACCCGATTTGATATGATTATCTGTTGATATGTTTCTTCAGTATTTAGAGAGACTAAACAGCAAAGATCCCGGACGATGTTCAGAATGGGGATGATGGGATAAGGGAGAAAGTTAGTCCTGTCACCTGTCTCCACCTCCTCTTGCACCAGCTGCCCTCAGCCACTTGGGGACAACCTGGCTCAGGCCAGAGGGTCAGCAAATAGAAGTGGGGAATTTCTCCAGCACACCATCCCAGCAAAAACACAGCTGTGGTCAGCCGCTGCCAGATCTACTGTCCTGAGACTGCACATCCTAAAACCAGGGGAAGCCTTAAACATGGGAGGCTCACTGTACTTTAACTCATTTATCATGAGGTTTCACGGTCGAGACTAACATTTCTGAGAGATGTAGTCATAGCGTAAAGCTATAGTGATGTTGCAATGCTTCAGGAATGACCATTTAAAAGGGAAAAAATATTCTAAAAAACAGTTCTCAGGCCAAAACCCTAAATTTCATTTGAATAGGTATAAAAAAAATACTTTCCAGGAGTTATCTGAAGCTTTCAGGTCAAAATAAAAACAGTTATAATGGATTTACAATCACATTTAACAGCACCCAAGCTCAAACATACAAGATGGTCACTTTTACTTTCTGGAGACAGATAACTCAACATGGAGGATGTCTGGAAGTTGGAGTACTTTATTAAACTGTCAAACACCCAAAGTGGTTCAAGCTCAGAGATTCTGGAAGGAAAACACACGCTCATAAATCACACCGACTAGAGTGAAGGGTTAAATCCCCCCCCCTCCGCGGACAACAGAGCTGTAATCAATCATTGGTTTAAGGTGAAATTGCCATTATGTGTAATGGAAAACAATCCAGCCTGGCAAAGGCCATGCACGGGTAAATCAAACGACTCCTCTCTCCTGTTTCTGACGCACAGGAGAAAACTTGGAAACTAAGTTTTAAGAAAGTGAGTTTTCTTTTTTTTTAACCTGAGCCATTTTTTTCCTAACAATGAATGGGCGCTATATGTGAAATTGATTTATTTCATGATCGAGAATATTATCTGGAAAGCAAAATGAGAAACTTTGTGGCTAAATTAGAATGACAAGAAATAAGAAATGCCTATTTTCATTTGAGAAATATCTCTCAGCTAACTGATGGAAAATCCTATAAAAGCTCCAATTTTTGCTGTAAAACAATTCTGATTAATTTGTTAACTTGCCTGTTTAATTTTTCCAACACAACTGAAATCCCAAAACGTTTTCAAGTTGACACCCAGGATAAATGTGGTGCCTCCTCATCCTCAGTTTTAAGCATAACATATAAAACATCTAACATAATATCAAACACAACGTCTATATTCATACACTGCTGATAAAGAACACAACCAACCATGAATCTAAAACATGCCAATATATGAAATATATTTATTTCATTACTAAAGTACATCAGGGCAATAATAAAGAATTTTAATGTTAGCTCTCTTAAGACCTTATTAAAATAATGTGCCTAACATTCAAGCACATCTTCTCACAGTACAGGTTGTCATATCACGCAACCCTAACTCACCATTAAAGTAACAGCTATCTGACACTTGCTCTTTAAAATGTGTGTATACCCTAAAGACCTGACTGAAATATTGCACAGTTCTCATATAAAATAAACGTGACACTATAGGTTTCACAAATTAAACCACAACAAATCTTCGAAAGGTGCATTTTCAAGCATGTTTCGCTCCTTTCAACCTACAAGTCACTTTGCTCCAAACACACGACACAGCAGGAAAATATTTAATTTGAACTCCGTCAGTTAATTTTGCCATTAAGCAAGATTTAAAATCCCAGCAACACTAAAACTCTGCCATTAAAAGCAAATCTTTGAACACATTCAGAAGTGTACATCTTGTACCGCATGAGCACATTTTCCCTCTCACATAAATTTCAAAGGAGCACCTGTAGAGGTGAATAACTACCACTCAGTCTGAGCCCTCAGGTTGCCCTCCTCACGAAAGAGCAACCTGTGTTCGAGCTGCTGGACCGCCCTGCCACTCGCAGAGAAGTGCTCTTGATGTGGGCACGAGGTAGCGCCAAGGCAAACCTACATTTGCATGCCTTTCTCCTGCTGGACTCACAGGTATGTAAATAGGCTTGGGCTGGCGCCACAGACGCAGAGATGGTGTTGTGACAAAAAGCACGTATCCCAGTGCCACAAACAAGCCCGAAAACAGTTACACAGATGGCTTGTCTCTGACAGAACTACCACCCAAAATGAGAGGAGCTGGGAACAAGTGGTACACAAGTGCCAAACCTGGCAACCGCAGTCCTGGATACTTGAGGGACGATCTGTTTTAAAGACTTTCTACGGTTTCCATGAGTACGGAAAATTCCCATGAAGCAGAGGGAGGTTAATGTTCGGGTTGACACTGGACACAAGAACAGCTGCAATATATCAGGAGGAGAACACAAGCAGTGAGGATTTCATGGTTAAAGAGAGCGTCCTTCAGACCACCTGGTGCAGGTTTAGAGGCTCCTGAGTGCTGGGCCTGCATTTGAACAGCCTGGTGATTTCTTCAGGTCTGAAAATTGTTATGTTTTAAAACCAACAATCTCAGATTTGTCTCTACTCCACACCACGAATGGCCCACTTTGCACTTTTGCAGAGGTGAGAAATGAGCCAGGATTTGACCTTTTCTCTTAAGCTTGCTTTTTCAGTTTGTTGCACAACTATTCTATCAATTTGTGGGTGTTTAACACTTTAAATACCTTCCAAAAAGCCTGTTGAAAACATGTCTCATGACATCTAACATAAAAAAATGTTTTCAGCTAAACCTGAGCTTGTAAAAGCTCATGAAGGAATGGGACGG
>JAQLOL010000020.1:16594628-16615985 GCA_029783665.1 Naso thynnoides | reverse complement strand
TTTTACTGCCAAGAATTCTCACCAATCTTCCTCTAAATGCCTTCCGAGAAAGGCAGCAACCTCCACATCTTTATGTGTGGTGGCTGAGAACACACTTCCACACAGTCAGATAACATGTTGAACCACTTTGTTTTAAGCATACACCCACCTCAAGGCCGTGTTCAGACCAATGTAAGCATTGCATTAAAAAAAAACCACAGGCCCCTGTTTCACCTTAAAGCCCCTCTGAGGAACTTTTCATTTAGTGCTGATTATAGCAGTGCATGTGGACAAAAGCGGTACAGCTTATTGTGGTAGAGATCTTTTCTAGCACGAGAATTTGTTTTGGAAGAGAGCGAAAGAAACACGCTGCTTATTTGCAAAAGACCAGTTAGGCCATAAACACAAAGTATTTGAATTACCTTTAAAAAATATCCTCCTGCTTCCAACCATAGACAGAAATAAAAAAGACAACAGAGGATCACGCGTGTAAAGCTCTTCCAGCCTGTGTGCTGTAAAGACATTTGTAGCGTTTCTGCTGACTGAGCAGACCGGACAAAGGTATTGTAAAAGACAGGAAAGTAATCTCTAATCTCCTTGCCGATTGTCTCATTTGCTGATGTAGGTAAGATGTGAGGCATCAGTACCAAATTTAGACTGCTGTTTAAAATTCCTTGTAGGGACTTTAAAGAGAATATTTTAAAGGCTTAGTGTGGGTGTCCGCACACAGTTGAACATGGATCGGGGCACCCTGGTAGCTTAGCTGCAGCTGGTGTAGTGTTTGTCACACATACTGAGGCTTCTAGAGTGACCCTGCTTCAGTTCAAACTCAAACTTTGATGCCTTTTGCATCATATCCTTCCTACTTTCTCTCTCCCCTCTTTCCTGTGTCTCTCTGCAGCTTAACAATCGTTTAAAAAAAGAAAAAAAAACATCAACCCTCGCTGCAGGGTAATGCAAATGCTTTTGGCACTTTAAGGGCATTTGCAAATCAGATGTGTTGAAATGCGCATTCCCAGTAAATTACTCACATTATACCTCCAAGATCACGCTGCATCCATTCACAGGTACAACACACCTGCACCACTTACACCACGTCAAGTCTGAACATTAAATAACCATTTGGCCTGCTTCATCTTGACTGACCCTTACTGGAAACATTTCCTAAATCATTACTGGTTACCCACATTGCAGTATGGCCTCACAGCACTTTGCATTACGCGCTGAACACATTCCAGCTGAAACATCTGTGTATGTGATAACGGTGTTCTTACAAAGCCAATAATGATGTTTAGGCTGGTGCAGCAGAGAAGTTCTGTGTGCTTTAGAGAGGTAGATGTGATACAGCTGTTTTGGGAAAGTGAGTTTGTTTGCAAGAAATGTTCTAATGGGAAGAATATTTACTCCTTTGCAAACACAGTTGTCATTTTACTGGCCTGACAAATAGCATGTTTACTGTCACTGAACTAATATTTGTGTCATGAGGTGGAGGGTTTGAGGCATATTCGTCGCTTAGTATTTACCCCTCAAACAAGCAACCAAACCACATAATTATCTGCCGTAGGTTCGGGAGCAGACGTAACAAAGCCAAACATTGCAGAAAATAAGACCCAACACAAAGTGAATTTAATGACTAGAGAGTTTGAATTCATCAGATGGATTATGGCAAAAAATTTCTTGAGAAAGGGACTGATGCTTCTCACTTGGTTGCAAGTATATTTGAATGGGTTGGGATTTACTGGTACCAACTGTGTCCACAACAAAGAGAATCAGAAAAAGCACAGAAAGTTGTTCTCAGTCTGGTTGACTTGGCTACTCAACTTATTCTTTTATCAGTTTATAAATTAATATAGAATTTGTCACTTTTCTATGAGGGCATTCTTGTAAAACTGAATGTGTTTAGATGACATTTTTAGTGTAAGAATCCTGGCTTTTGTTGAATGAAAGCAAGTTTCATTTCTTGAAATCAGGCTTCAAACAAGCTTTGTTTTGGAATTGATGTCAAAACTCAGGTGTGTGTTATAAAGCTGCAATGATAAATCTTCTGAAGGAAACTATTTTATTACTTTTAAAGCAAAAATACCTTAGACTTTGTTGTTCCAGGTTCTCAAATGTGAGGATTTAATGCCTTTCATTCAATTCGCTGAGAACAGCCACATAATTGATAATTAAAATCAGCTGGTAACTACAGCACTTGAATTTGTTTTAAAAAAAGTCAATATCCAGCCTCCTAATGGTGCATCTGAACTGGAAAAGTCAGAAATTCAGAGCTGCCAGTTGGAAATTTCAACTTGACGTCCTGTGAAGTCAGATTTCTGACAGGAAATCATGAGAACCACACCAATATGACCTCAAAATCCAAAATGACTGCTCAGTGTCTCAACAGCAGTGAAAGCTGTAGCACTGTACTGTTAATTACAACTTCTTTTACTTGTGTCTCTTAAATCAGTCATGCACACAGCACTGTCCAACTTCTGTGGAAATCTTGCCACAGTGTTTGTATGAGCAAAGTATCACACAGTGCATTGCAATTAACTGGTATCGCTAATCTTTTTTTTCGACTTGTTATACTGGAACATACTGGAACACAGAAGACTTTGGTATGATTTATGGAACAGATTGCAGATCTATAACATTATATACAAATATCTGAACAATTTATTGAATAGTGAGATCGAATGCACCAAAGTCTACTTGGTACATCAACAAAGGGGTCTTTATAGTTTCAATCAGTCATTCATTTTATTTAATTAATAGTTATCAATCTTGAGTGAACTTTTGGCACTTCAAGAGGCTGGCATGGGAGCAAGCATCTGGTTATATAAAAGATCAAGACTTTTTCACAATACTTGTAAATTATTAACAAATGGAAATAGGGAAACTGGGATTACATGTGTCTGGCGATGAAAGCTGCGTGGGCCCAAAAACACATCGTTTTATTGCCAGTTATATCTGTAGCAGCGAGGCCCGAGGGAAGGTATTGGCACTATTGCCTGGCACAAGAAGCTCACAGTGGGAAAATTTGGCTGAATGATTACCTCCCTGTGAGGCGAGCGCCCCACTTCCTCCCACTCTGTATCGTTTCAAAAGCTCACGGCGAGGACTCTGATTGACGATTCAAGGAACTTCAGAAATTCGAGGAAGTCTGGAAAACAAATTATGTTGGTCTTCGAGAGTTTATACTGGAAGATCCTCTACTGTAAGACGATACGTGGACCCCCTGCCAAACCAGACCCAGGTGGGATTCGACATGATGAGGATGAAACATTTTACTGGACACACATACCAAACTCACACTCAAACACTAAAACATACAAAGGGCAAAGGGGGCTGTTGATGTATGTGAGATGCTAATTGGGCAGGAAACATTAGAGCCCCTACAAATTAACCTCTCCATCTAACAACTTTAAGTCTTTCCCTTCATTAGCTCTGTAGCTTTGATGGACAAATAACTAATTTAGCACATGCTTACTGTACGCACAGGCTACATAATATCTCTACTGTGCACTGAAGGTGTGAATATGCTGCTGGTAATCGCAGCTAAATGAGCCAGACGAGGGTTTGTTTTTGCCCAGCTGCTAAATCAAACACTTTTTATAACACGAGAGCTGAACTGTAACTCAGATTTTTGCTGTGCTAGTTGGTCTGTCAAGCTGCTCATTACATGCACCAAAGACAAAAAAATAAATGTGTGTGTGAGGGGAGCTGTGTGACAGGAGTGATGTCATGGGTAAAAGTTGTCCACCTTGATGTCCTCCCTCCCTCTCCTCCAGGCTCTCTCCACCACACCGCCCGTCCTCTCTCTCATCCGTCCATCCTGCTGACAGCTCTGCACAGTGGCCTCTTTCTGCCTGTCCTCGCCCCACCCTGGGCCACAGCGTGTTCCTCCTATAAGGTCATGTCAAAGGAATGCCTGAAAAAGCCTCACCGCTGTCGCTGCTAAAAAGCCCCTTTCATTAGCCCGTGAAGACATGGGAGACACGACGAGCCGGGAAAAGCTGGCTGTCGCTATCCTCGCCGGCTTCCATCCGTCATCTTTCTTAAACATCGCTGGCAGGAAAAGTGCAGGGACTGTACATTGAAAAGAAAACATTGGTGGAATAATAATAATGCCACTGTGCACAGGAGGAAACTTTGTGTGCAGAACTTGGCGCTCTGCAGCTGCTGGCTTTCATTAGAGGGGGAAATGAGTGAACATACTTAACGACAGGGGAACTCAGAATGTGGAACAAGCGCTCGTGACCCAGAATCTTTTAGTCATCAAAACACAGTTTATGTCCATTATGAGCTCATCTGGATCGGGTGATTTGAACTGGAGTGGTTGATTGTTGTACATCTGTAGCTGTGTCTGCCCTGTGGCTGACATCATCATTTGGCTGCAGAGGGAAATGACTGCTTCCATTATCCTCTCCATCTCCACTGACAGCTCAGCTAGGCTTTGTGGGAGCTAACACTGAGAAACTACACAACGTTTTTTTTTTTTCCTCTAAGCTATCTTGAGGCCATCCGACACCATGTCGGCTACTGTATCCTTAGTCAACCATCACACTCTTTCCCACGTCTGATCTCGCTTCCTGGGCAGTTTCAGGATACACAAGGCCTTTGTGTGGAAACCTCAAAAACACAAGGTGTGAATGTTTTAAATAGTGCAGACGGGGTGGAAAATCACCTATAATGTCTTCCTCCTCCCCTGCTGCCCTCATGCTCTCCTTCCAACAAGTCTCTCACATTCCCTTCTGCCCAAAATATAGTAACACACACACATACACACTCTTATTTCTTTCGGGAACTTCTAAAAACAACCCTGGTTAGCCCGCGTCTTATTTTTACACTAGGATTCTCTGATTTCATACTCCACCACTTTCCATTCACATAAAGGTGCCCTTTTTCAAGGCTGGAAAAACACACCCTGAATGGTCCAGAAATCTGAAATGTGGCTTACAGTTGTGTTTTGTCTCTTTGCTCATGGTTGAGGATGTGGCGTGTGTATCCAAGGTGTATACAGACAGAAACTGGAGCCCACACATGAAACACTACAGATAATAACAGTCAGGCTTTTCCCTTGCAGCCTCCACATGTGCTGTAATAGCTTGAAGGGTCAGCTGGTCATTTTGGGAAATACACTGATTTCCTTTTTTGCGAATAAGTTATGTTACGGTGTGTCTGCACAGGAGCGTTCAGCCATGTTCTTCAGTTGTCATCTTAAAAGGCCTGTTAAAACAGATAAGCTTCTGTTTGAATCGATCCAGCTGTCCTCACAGGAGGAACAATGGCCCACATTTTACATACGATATACATGCATGAAAACCACACATACATAGAATCCATGCTTCTCAAAATGTCAAACTATTCCTTTAAAGAGTCACTGAAGTCACCGCTACCTCAGAGGAGACGACTTGAGTCACTTCAGAAATTTCACCGACCTTTTGCTGTTTCCCCATAAAGCTCCAGAGATGAGGGGATTTCTCGTCTGAGAAGAACATTATGAGGAAAAGCAAATTTGAAGGAAACATTTACGGGCACGCCGCTTTGGGACAGGGGTCAAAGGTCATCCCTCACTTGAGCGTGGGCGCATGAGCTGTGCCCTTAAAGACAGGCCAGAAAAATAAGAAAAAGTGAGCATGATGTGGTGTTTAAGTGTTAAATCTAAAGCAGACAAATGTTTAGTTCAAACACGAACAGGGTCTTTAAGAAAACACAAAGGCGGACGCTATGTTGAGCTGTGTGTAGGTGTTTGTGTGTGTGTGTGCGTGTGTGTGAGGCACTGAGTATGTGTGTCCCAGCAGACAATGCCAGCATTCATCCAGCTACTCAGTTCTCACCCTGCCCGGCCCCCACATACTCCGGAGAAATATAAAATATATTTGTTCATGTTGAAATCAATCTGCTCTTGTAGCAATGAGCAGCTTTTAAAAGACAAAGTGCATTACACAACAGCCCAGGGGGCTTTGTTGAGAGACTGAACAGTGACAGATGCAAAGATCACTAATATGTAAAGCTTTAGAAAATATTGGAAACCATCAAACATGTGTCCTTTTAATTTGACAAAATCTATATAAATACTTGTTTTTGCATCAGAAACTTTCCATGTCACTAAAAAATGTTAATCAGCAACTTGATGAAGAGCAATTTAGCTGCCAAGACAGAGAAATCATCTCAGAGACTCCTTAACTCCTGAGTGCTAGAAGATTTTTCCACTGATGAGGGAACAAAAAGTTCAAGTGCCCTGAAGGAGTATTTCCTGGTTCAAACTTCAAACATGGTTCCACCTCTCTAATGAATAATGGATACACCTTTTTTCTGGAGATTAAATTAAACAGTGACAGAGCAGTCCTGTCCAATGGCGTCATTACCATCAATCAAGCCGCCATCCCCTGAGCCATGGAAAAAGAAAACCTCCCCAGGCATACTTCAGACAATTGAATGGAGAAAGTCAAGAAATGGCCAAGAAAGTAAAAAAAAAAGTCCAGCCTGCATGATTTAAGGATTAGCTAAAGCAGAGAAGAATGCACCCCCTTTAGTCTATCTTCTTAAAGCTGCTGATGGTATGCGAGCTGAGGCTGAGCTATGCAGATCCACGGCAGAGCATGAGGGCTTAAATGACAACCAGAGAGAACAGTAGTCCAGGATAAGGAGCTCAAGTGTTTTCAATAATAAAATAATCCTATAACCCCAGCTCGCACATGATGTAAACCTCATCTTCCCATGCACTGAACAGGTAATATGTTGTGGAGTTGACAGTTAAGTGTCTCATCTTTCCTCCTCTTGTGTTACGCAGTTTAATTGCTCTGCAGAGACCACCGGGACCAAGGCTGCAGCTGCATCCAGGGCAAGTTTTCTCTAAATTTGAACAGTCAAATTTTCAGGGGACAGAAGAGCTTAACGATTGGCTTTAAAGGGAGGCAAGTGAGGTCTTGTAAACACGCAGCAGGAGGCAAAGGGCAGATTCCAGTTCAGGAAATAAAAGCAGCGTGACTCACGCTGCGACAGATGAACTTGTTCATTCTACTAGATTGATGTTTCCTGTCTTACAAGGCCCTTCTCAGATACACGTTGCTTACTTTTCCTGACTTTGTGCCATCTTTCCGAAGATGGGGCACTGCTCACAAGGGATGGTGGGGATGAGGAGGGAGGCATTCATCGCCACCTAATATGAGTTATGTTGCTTTTATTTACAGAGCAAATTTAGCGGCTTATTTAAGACTTGCCTCCACTTGCCTCTCATAAATCTGAGACTACACTGAAAAGCTTCTGTGTTGTGTTTTCTCATAAAGAAGATGAAAACATCAAATATAACAAAAGAAAGAAAGCATTAGGACGCATTTCAAGCAAATGGAGAAATACAGTCTATCACATGAGAGTAAATAAATCAATGCACAGTACATTTATTCAGGCTTTTAAAGAATGTAAGAATGAAAATATTGATAGAAAATACAGTGTTGGATGTACATTGCACTGAAAGACTGGAACCGTTACTGAGGACAGAAGAAATTCTTTAATAAATACTTGGAAACCTAACAACTGGGAAATGATTTAATGTCCAACTGTAACACTCACACACCTACACACACACTTTTACAACCACCCACTGGGAGATCTTGCACAGACTGTGTGCATGTGACAGCAGCAAGAACTCCAATTTATTGCAAGAGCCTTTTAACAGGCAAATACACTCTGCACTTAATGAAATTACACAGAGAGCAAATAAATCTTGAGTGGAAGCGTTGAGAGAAAAGGCTGACAAGAGCTCATTTCGGACATTTTCTCAGCCTGACACCGTTTCTCTCTGGGGTGCTGTTTTAAAATCCCAGCCACGCTGCTGTGTCACGGGGTCGCCACACAGCCGCTGAAGTGTGTGGACGCATGTGTGAGAAACCCCTAAACTTCTGAATTTGCTCGCATGCGTGAGAGGATCTGCTTGAGTGGGAGACCATAACTCTTCTGTACGTGTGTACACACAGGAGAACAAAAGGTGATTTTTTTTTTTTTTTTTTTTGCAAAGAGGCTAATTGGTGACACTGGTGCCTCAAGGAGAGAAAAGTGAAATGCAAGTAAAAAAAAAAAAAAAGGAAGTGAAAAAGGCATGAAATCAAGTCGCAAAGTTGTAAAATGTTTTAATTTGACCAAAAACGTGGATGCACTCTGACCACTGGAGGGCTGTGAACTCCAAAGCTTTGCATTTAGAATAATATTAAGGTTTCTAAAGCTGCAGTGATATCAAGGACGATTTCCGTACCTTAACACACGCATGTTTGTTAAAGATGTCCTCAGGACAAGCATCACCTGAAAAATGCAGATCTCCAGCTCAGGTTATCAGGTTCATCACAGGAAACTCAGTGTGTTGCAGACACTTCAAGCACATAAAAGATATCTCTTGGGGACGCTTTCAGTTATCTGCTACTACAAAATAACCTGGGACCATGTGGGTTCAGTCCTTTGACTTCAAAACACATCATACCTCCCCCTTCCTAAAGTCAGTTACTTAAAAAGAATGTTGAGAGTCAAATCAATTCCCCTCATGTCTTAAAACAACATTAATGCTATAATTTCTTAGCCTAGACCCAGACCAGAGACTCCACCTACTCCACTGAGTGGACTTGATTTCTTGGTCTGGCATTGCACTTTGAAACTGTGATTTCTCCCGGTTGAAAAATTGGTTATCCACTGAGCGCAGGGGGTGGAGAGCCAACGCTGTAGGTCCTGCTGTCTACTCATGGTGATAATGTGATGTGATTTAAAGCGAAAAATGTTAGTCACATTCCAGGATCCATGGTGGGCCAGAATCTCAATTACAACACAACATCTATGTGATTATTTGACAGTTTGTGGAGACACTTTTAGATATTGATGGTCTTACTTAGCCAGATTTGTTTGCACACTCATTCCACAGAGACAAAACGTCCCCCTGTGAACATAACGACTGTTCACATGGATTAAATTTAAAAAAGAAACAATCAATAAGGAAGAGTTAGGGAAAATCTAACGCCCTCCCTTTGAGAATCACTCAAAGTGGAAGCAATGGCAAGAGAATCAAGTCCAGTCAGTGGCGTGGGCGGAGTCTCTGGTTTGGGCCCAGGCTAATAATTTCCAGCAAGTCCATATTTAAGTTGCCAAAATCACTTTGAACTAACCCTACAGCATCTGTTGGAGTTGCACAAGAGCATCACAAAGAACTAACATTAAGTTACTGATTTCCATTGAGTGGGTCATAAATTACAGATGGGGAATCAACAACATCCAACTTGGTTTCACATTTGAAGTTGCACAAAGTACAATGCAAAGTCAAGACTCTGTTTAAAATGGCATTCCATTCAATTAAGAGTGTATCATGGCTTGTGTAGGACTCAAAACTCAGTGTTTAGGACTTGGGACTTAACTTGTGAATTCTCAGTCTTGATCTGACTGGAGACTGAGTACAAAGACATAAGACATTTGACTTGCAAAACAATGACTTAGTCCTACCTCTGCTTGCAACACCTGTTTCAAAATGAGTGCTATCAATTATTCACAGATTGCCTTTCTTAATGATAAAACAGTTTTTTGCCATTGCAACAAAAAAAGTCCATGACCACTAAGGCTGAAACAAGGTTGTCTAAAGGAGGATCCCCACAATGGTTCAACTCAAACTCTTTATGATTTTCTGTCCCCCACATGACATCCAATACATGACGTGACCTTCTTTTTAGCTTAATTGGTGAACACAGTTAAAAACCACCCACAGGCTGATGGAGGTCAATCTGTGCAAAGACCTCTTAAGGTGATTTGTTCTCCCTTCATAAACATGACATGTTCCTGTTGCTGCTGTCACATTACACAAATCTAGCATCCTTGACACACAGCATGGTGACTGGAATGCAGTCCAAATAAACTCACGCATGCAGACACACACACACTTAAGATCACATGATATTGGTTACCAGATGTTTTTTCAAGATCCATAGAGATCTTGAAAGGTTTAGGGACTCAAAATGTGTGCAAAAATGTATGTCTACCTTTCTTTATTTCATACCTGCAGTATATAAACAGATGTTCTCCACCACAGTTAAAAGTCATATGATTGTTTTTAACTGCGTTTGCTTCCAAGAGAATGTTATTTGCTTTTGGTTTTACAGACTCAGGGATAAACAAGTGTTGCGTAACAGAAATAAGTGTTTAGGCAAACAAGTCTGCGCCTGCCCATCTCTTCCTGTCTGCTGCTGAATCCTACGCAGAGGCATCAGGGACCCCTCCCACCACCATGCTGGCTTTCCCTTTGATGTGACTGCTTGTGAGCGACTGGACAGGGCTGGGGTCAGGGGTCATTTGGGCGCCCGGCTGATGACTTAGTGGTGAGACTTCCCAGGAGCTAGCATACCTCACATTCTCAAGCAGTGACGGAGATGCTGTGTTGTTTGGACAAGACGTAGCGCTGGAGGCAGCTACAGTCCACTGACAGATGTGTCGATACGGTGATCATCATTACAGTCAGCATGTTGTCTTTTAATATGAAAAGTTTCTGCAATCTTGGTCAGTCCATCTCTTTGGTCCAGTGTAAACATGCTAACAATTACTGGATTGTCATGAAAAAGCACATATTCATGATCTTCGAGAGGATTAATTATTCAGACTTTGATGAGCCCTTGACTTTTCCTGTAGTGACACCATGATATCTGTTTTTTATATGAAATTCTCAACAGCTTCTGGGTTGTTTGTAACTGAATTAACTACACACAATGAAGTCCCCTTCAGGATCAATTGAAAAAAAACTTCAGTAATTAACTGTACACTAGAACAGTGGTTCCAAAAGTGGAGGTCGGGATCCCCAGGGGGTCACAAGACACACAGGGGGGTCGCGAGATGCCTTCCAAAGAACAAATACATTTTTAAAAATAATTTAAAATCGCATATTTAACCCATCCTGTAGAAATTCTGGTTCTATTCTTTGTTATATTCTGTCATAAATTACTTTAAAACAATATTATGGCTGTTAAGCTGTTGCTCTTTTGTGTTTTCATAGGCTTTATAGCGTGTGTGCGTGGCTGTGCATAATGTTATGTGCCACCTCCAAAGTCAATGGGAGTCAACAGTCTCTGGTGTCATTATTTTGGAGGTCCTGGGCTGAAAAGTTTGGGCACCACTGCACTAGTGCCATCATTAAGCCTAAATTTCCATTTGTCAAACACTGATTTTTAAACAAATACTTGCATACCTAAGCCGTTCTAGCATAATTTCTTTAGTGCTAATTAGAAAATGTTAGCATGCTAACACACAAAACTAAGATGGTTAGCATGTATGATTATGGTTGTTAAACATGTCATTAGTATCATCACCATCCTGCACAAATGGTATTAGCTTTTATTGCCTAAATACAGCTTTGCAGAGCTGTTATGTTAGTTGTCATGAGGCAGTGACAAAGAACCCTCAATGATTTTTCCACCACTGGCAAACGCTAGCAACATTTTAGGGCTGGGCAATATAAAGATATTATATCGTTATCGAGATATAGCCGATATATATCGTCTTATATATCAGGATATGGAATGTTTTTTTCTTGATTTTAAAGCTTCATCACAGTAAAGTGATGTATTTTATCACATTATCAGACATTTCTACTTGTTTCAATACTTGTCTTTACCCACTTAGTCATTATATCTACATTACTAATGATTACTAGTGATTACTGATCAAAAATGAAATGTGTAAATATTTTTTAAGGGGCCAAGGGTCATCACTACAATACTGCCACATCAGCGAGGGGATTTGGTTAAAGAAAAGAAGGAAAAAAAAGGAATGTTCGATCCAGTCTCCCAGTTCTAGTATTTATGAAGTGCTTTTGATGAGATTAAAAATACTGATATATAGTGTATCGAGATATCACCTACAAATATCGCAATACTATATTCCTTATCACCAGCCCTAATTTGATACTCTGCAATGTAACTTTAGGACTGTTTCTGGGTAGAGGACAATAAAAAAGTCTCATAGCTTCACCTCATAAAAGCTAAAAGCAGCCTGGATCTCGACTCTGGAAAATTCTTTCCTTCTCTCCGTACAAAGACAATATATTTCATGTTTTATCTCAACAACTTATTCCTGTAAATGACTTTTGATCTTGATGCCAGCAACATGTTAAAAACAAGTTTGGACAGGGGCAACAATAGACTGTGAACATCGTGGAGCACTCCAAAAACATCAATAATCTTCAAGTTCATTGATAAAAGGTGACATTGTCTGCAAATTCAGTCTTTCACAAGTAAGGATGGGGTGAGGCTCAGCATTTTGTGAAACACGAGTGAACAAAAAATATTGCAGGCTTGGGAACACTTCTGATTGATCCTCAAAATTTGTTTGCAGATGATCTTATTCTTTTTATTTAACATTCAACAGTTTCCCGGCATCGTTGGACTCACAGTTGTGAAAGATTGTTTCTTTGGGTTGTTTCCCAATTTCGGTGATTAAATGAAGATGATAAAAAACTCACATATGATTCTACATCTGCCCTCAGCTATGGATTTTCTTTCTTTCCATAAGTTCTGAAACTTTGCTGTGTTTTATTTGGAAATCTGGATGTAAAAGAGATGTGATAAAAGCCTCAACAGGACAAAACTGCATCTAACAGTGAGTCTGTGTGTGTGTGTGTGAACTGTTTGACTGCATGTAATATGGGCTGTGGTTTTGTACGACATGAATGAAACAGTGAGGTGTTTGTAATTTCAGCGAAGCTGTTGGCTCGTCTGCAGCTTCAGATTCATCAGCCCAGAACATTCAGCATTTCATAAAAACTTAATGCACAACAGGAGAACACCGCAGTCAAATTTTTCCTAGAAAAGTACAACTCATATAAAAATCCTAAAGCCACGCTAATCTCCAACAATCATAATTCCAACCTGGCAACAATATACTCTATGTTTTTCCCCTGCGCGTTTAAATATGGTTCCAGCGAGGATTTCCATCCTTCATTATGAAAAGCTGCTTCCACTTTGCTTCTGCCCCTCCATTGTTCTTTGTGAGAGGGGAAACCCTCGCTTGCTTCTGCTGCTAGAGATACCGGGACAACTAGAGATGTGGGCGCAGGAAACCAATTGATCCAAGTTGAGTCCAAGTCTGTCCATTGGGTTCTCATTCCATGCCAAATTAAAGACAGAGTATAAGTGTGTCTCCATGATTGGGGCTGGTTAGGCAAACTGAACTCTCATAAGCTGCAGAAACTAAATCCAGGCCTGAATTCTTCACGGTGGGTTAAAAAAAAGAGGGTCAGAGAGCTGGTTCACATGTGGATGGTCTGTTTACAATCTCACACTATTTGCTTGTGTGTTGATAACATCGTTTAGATTCTATTTCCTGTGTAGCAAATCCAGCGTGGCCACACACTGAGAGCCACTGTGTCCTTATGCCTTTCAGTATGTTGTGTCTATGTGAGGAGAAAATGTATATACTCTACATCATAGACTCAACAAAATGCATTTATCAGTGAGACTCAGAGTGATGGTTGTTTTGATGCTGGACAAGATATGGAAAAATATGTACAGTTTAAGGTGGAACAAAAACACCCTTAACAGATTCCTCTACAAAATTGTGACTTTTATCACACAACATCAGTGAAAAGGCAGTGACAGTTTCTTAAAAACTTCACCACAGCCGCAGACTAACACCAGAACCTGAGGCTGTTATGATAGAACAGCACTGTGGGAGATGAAAATAATCACCTTCATCTCTCTGAAAAAGATCTCATATCCTGTGGAGATTGAACCATGAACCTCCCTAGAGAATGACTTTTACTTAAATAGGCATGTGATTGAAGGACTGACTTCCAACGCAATCAAAACATGAATGCTAATTATCCAAATTCTGACCAAATAAGTCCCACAGATCTGATGTTTAGTTTTTTAAGAGCATAAAAGCAAAAAGCTGCATCTAGTGGTTTAAATCCTTCATGCAATTGGCATTCGAGCACTTAAACAGGAGTGCTGCCAGCACTGCCAGACAGTCTTACTCAATAGAGACAATGGTTTATATTACTGGCAAATGCTGCAGCTGGGCTGAGACGTCTTTAGCTTTAAACACAACAAGACAACAGTGAAAAAATGAAAGAATTCTCACCCCAACCCTAACAGTTAATTAGCTATTCCGCTGAAAATGTCAAAGCACATAAAACAAAAACAAAGTGCAGCTGAGGAGAAATGAGAACGTTGGGTTTGAAAATATTTGGATATTTGAGATGAAATTGTGACTTAGTGATGGTGACAGATGAATAATTCGCATGATCACAAATCATTTTGGTGGTGAAATGCATGTTTGTACCAAATCAATCTTGTATAGTACAATGGTTTTAGAGACATTTCCCTCAAAACCACGTGTCCACCTCCTGCTGGCACTAGAGGAAAAACAAAGGGAAATTCATAGTATCATGTAACGTTTAATCTCTGTTGACCATGAATGTCTGCACAAAATTTCATAGCAATCCATCAGGAGTTATGAGGTATTTCAGTCTGTAGCAATATACAACTGACAGGGTGCAGCACAGCACTAACATGACTGAAAATAGTTTTCTTTCTTTCTTTTTTCTCTTCCTTTTTAAAAATTGTTAAAATCTATATTCACTTGGTTTGGGCTGTTAAGCAGAATTAATTCTAAATCTTAATTTTTGTTATAAAAAATAAAGTCAAAGGCTTTCCACACTGAAAGTCTTTAGTTTGTACGCAGCTTCAGTGTTTGACTGATGGACAGGCTGTCAGGCTAACAATCTGCAGTGTCTAAACAATATAATGCAATTCATCCTGACACTGTTCCAACACCAAACCACCAACAGAACTCGACTCCGTTTGGAATAAGTGTTTCTGTATGTGCTGTTGCTCAAAGCTTGGCCCCTGACAGTGAATGATGGACAGCAACTAAAACCTCTGTGCCAGTCATCCTGAAACACTTAGAGACAGAGATAAACATCAGCCCCCCTCAGTCTGCCCACCTGGCAACGGTTTCTGCCACCGTCATGCTGGGTCACAGGCAATAATATCAACACGCTTTTGACTGTATGATCGAACACTGGCCTCCTCTGCCGAACAGCACCTCAGGAAATAAAAACGTGCTGAGATTACCTGTCAGGGTGAACAACAGTGTCGCCATGACAGCAGCCTGGATGGGAGAGAAGTGGAAAAGATGTGTGTGTGGGTGGGAGGATGCATGGGTTGATTTATTGCTCGTTGATGTGTCCCACCTGCATTGACTTCGCTGCCCGTGTGTGCAGTCTTGGATGTGTGCACCTCAGGCGGAGGTTTATTTGAGCATCTGTGTGCTCATGCATGGATTTGTGTATCCACACGTCCACCCATGTGCTCTCCGAACTCCCTGCTGGGGTTGAGAGCTTACAGACTCCGTTCTAATTGAGCAGGAAGAATAAATAATGACGAGTGCTGACCTTAAAAAGGACAAAACTGCTCTCTAAATTTTTTTTTTTTGCACATTCTCCCACTCGTAGGTCTCTACCTCCCCAGCGACACGCAAAGGCAGAGACAAAATGTCCGTATTTCCTTCTGCCAAACAGCACAATGCAGGCGAAGAGGATCTCTTTTTCCAAGAATCCAGAACATTCAGAATCTGGCAGCTCTGAACCTCTTTGCACCTCTTGCAAAACTTATTTTCGGGGTTCTGACACTGGCAGGAAACAATGCCAGCCATCACTTAAAATAGTTTCCAGAGAGACTTCTGGACCTCTCTTGTAACTACTCCGTTCTAGACCTGCGACTATTAACCCCTAGTGAGTATTTTAATATTTTTGTTGGAGGGATGTCACCGGCAACTCCAGAGGTGAGAGCTCAAAGGTCTGAAGTTTCACGTCTGGACTCTGGCCCATAAACTACTGTGAGGAAGTGGTTTGGCAAAGAGGGACACACAGGAGGTCTGGAATTAGACATCTGTTCATTATAAGAAGTCTGCTTCTCTTTTGCAGAGAAATCCTGGTTGAGGCTGACAGACTGTGGTAGACAGAACCCCCTGAACTTTGATTTACAAATACCTCTATCTTTAAGACTGTGCAATAAAAAATGATCTAGATAACATCTATTAACAGTTAATCTGCTTAGATAGGGAAGAAATGCAATAACACCCAGAAAAGATGTAAAAAAATGTACCTATAAACTCATAAAAACATTCAAGAACAATATTAAAACAGGCTGATTAAAGCTCCAAGACATTTTTTATGTCTTTTTTATCATCGGTTTATTCAGCTGTATGGTGGAGATGCATAATGGAGAGCCAGAGGTTCAAGACATTCTGCCAATTAAGAAAGTGAGAAGCACAAATGAGGTTTTGTGGTTTTGCCCCTGATTGAATTACTTCAGCAGTTCACAGTCGGATGATTTGGTTGGTTGGTGACACATTTGAGTGTGGCTTTCTTTAACTCTGCATAAAGTTGTTAGAAAATCAAGTCTTCTGCCTGGGGAACTTGCACAAAAAACTCTTTTAAGTGTAAAAAGTGAAGCCACAGTTCATGCTGAAAGTCTTGCTCCTCGGATTACATGAATAATCATACAATTCAGTTTTTTAATTTTCTTGGGAGAGGAGTTTGGACAGTTGGGCTTTCTTTACACAATCTTGGGACAAGCTGATGGAGCTGTTATGCTTTTAAACTCTACATAGAGTACTGACTCAGACAAAGAAGGTTTTACTTGTACTTCAGAGCTTGTATTTTGCTCTGCAAAGACTGCTGCGAAAGTGGATTTCGTTATCTACGATGAACAAAATCAAAGCGGCAGTCCAGGCTAGACATTACAGATAAGATGTGCTCTGTCTGCATCCCATGACTGGAAAACAGAAACAGTGTTTCCCATTGGCTACATCAGAGGCAAATGGGCACTCGCTCATTACACCACCCACCATCAAAACAAATTCTGTTATCAACTTAAAAACTTTCAAGTTTCTTTGCTTACATGCCAATGTATACTCCCACAAATATTTAGCAGTTTGCCTAAAGCCTGTCTTCACGATGTCAGCCAACCCCGAAGGTGACGATTCAGTCCTTGCAGTGAAGGAAGAAAATGAAAAGAGGGAAATGTCTGATATTAAATCAGAACAAAATTTAAAGTAGGACTTTGGGGGGCTGATGAACACAAGGTATGAACAGTAAACTTAATGTTGCACAAGGATATTTGTGCCTCACCCTATGTAACTAAAGTGCAATTTTGCGCACAGCCTTCATTTGATGCATAAATTCCTATATTCTAAAGACATCGCTTCAATATCAATATTTCAAAGCTTTATCTTACACAGCATCTTTCGTCGTCATTATACACAGATACACATTAGCCTCTTTCGGACATGTATTGCCAACCCTTTTAGCGCAAATGTCTGTATCAGTTGGCCTGGACACTAAACAGACTTTACCTGGACTTAAATGGACAGTTGCGCCCATGTGTGAATAGAGCAGGTCACCGTCTGTAGAAATTACAGCATGAAAATGCTTCATATTCTTCCCTACTCGCTTGGAATTTCTACTCTTTCAGTGATGCTGCATCCGAATAAGTTACAAAACACGAGGGATTTATACCAATGCAAAAACATCTATAAATGTGCAAGAGTTCTCCTCCTCGTGCTCGCTCTACTGAGGCGCCACCCCTCATCTAAACCACATGGACCATTTCAAGTAGGTGAGAACAAGACACACAATCTCTATTTGCATGCTAAATGTATAAACAACTCAAGACAATGTCCAGACCTGATTCTCCGGACATTGTCTGTGGATGAAATGTGAAAACAGCAAATGAAAGCATGTTTTGGGTGTGACCCTACATGAATAGCATTAATAAGAGTCCTTCCAGGGAAGAAGAAAAAAATGACAAACTGACCAATGTATGGGCCAAAGAGGCCAGAGTTCACCCCACCCAGCTGTTTAATGAGAGGCCCTCAGGCTTAACTGGCCTACATTTCTATCAGTCCTCTTCGTTCCACTTCACAGGACACAGTAACGGAGCTGTGACAGTTTGGATTTTTCTTTAAAAAAAAAACAACCAATCCCCAAATCCCCAAGGATGGGTTTGTCTCTGATTTGGTATCTTGAATTCACAGTGAGCAAACATAAACAATAGTTCATGAAGACAGCTTGACTTCATCTTTTTTGGTTTGGTCATTTCAAAAAATAATGGCAGAAAGTGTACTTTTTTTTCCAGATGAGACACATTTACTGAAGCAAGCTTAACAGCAAACGGTGAATCAAAGACATGGCTGCTTAAATACTGTACCCACACATGGACACATTGAAACAAAGCAAGCAACCTGTTTTAAGGCAGCATGATCTTGGGGCTAAAAGAATTTGATCTGGAAATAATTTGTTTTGGAGGCATTCAGTTGGGTGCTAGAAATTTTAGTGTGTTGGTGGCACTAGATTAAAAAAAGATAAAGCTGAATAGCAGTCATCCTCTTGGGACCAAGCATGCTTTTACGGTAGTGTTTTCAATTTCTCAAGATATTTCAGCCTGGAGTAAACTGTCAGACCAACAGGCTCATAGCACTGCCCTCTCAAAAAGCCCCATCAAGATCAGTCCTTAAAGGAAAAGCCTCAAAACAACAAATCTTCACGATAAAGTGACAAAGCCCTCTGCTGGCTGTACTACTTGTCGTGGGAGCAATATCAGGTGACATTAAATATTCAGAGTCCTCCAACCATATCCAACCTCACTTAAATTTCTTTCTCTGGTCTGAATAGATGAACTTCAAACCTTTCATTGTTTCATTTTTCCTTCTTCAAAAAGAACACTGAGAGTCAGTGCTGTTATATTAATTTCCCCCTTAAAAAGCGTGTCCTTTTGTCCAGACTTGAGTCATCCCACACACAGCTGCTAAAGTTATAACAGAGAATGATTGATCTGCACTTCCTTTCCTTTAATGGCCAATTAAAGGACTTGAGGGTTATTTTTTCCGAATCTGTAAAACATGCATCAAGTAGGATGTTGCGAAATGGAATCAAGATATTAAATGGGAGTTTAAGATAAGAAAAAAACTGCTTTCATCAATCAAATGTGGAAAATGAAAAGGAAGAAAAGGTCCAGTCACTAAAAGGTTTTTCCACTGAGTCATAGCTGAGATAACAGGATGTCCCTGGGGGAGGAGAGGAAATCCCCAACAATCAGGAGGGAAAAAACTCTCAAGACCTCCCAAAACAAAAACTTTCTGCAGAACTCGACCACCACCACCGTTATGACTGAAAACAGGTGTTACTCCTGATTGATCAATGTATTTACCAAAGTGAGATGATGAAAAGAGCTTACACAATGCATCATCATTTCTAGTGATGTGTGTGCGGGGGTGGTTCCAAAAATGTGACTCCCTAAGTGACCTCATTTCCTCCCTGTTCACAGCTGGCTCATGCTGAGCCCCTGAGAATGAAACCAGCCATATCTTCCCTTGTCTCGTCTTCCTGCCTCCGTTCACCCGGGACAAAGACGCGACACTGCATCCAACCGCACAACTGCTGTTTCCATTAACTTGATTAGCTGCAGGCCGCACTCCACAGACACAATATTCCAGCGACAGCTCTTTTGTTTTGGGTTTTATTGTCGGCCTGCGATGCTGTGATCTGTATTATATGTGGCACTGTGAGGAAGAGTCATAGCTGGAAACAGGCAGAAAATGAAATAATCACTGTCATAAAACCTGAAGATCACATTCTTCACCATCACGTCACTGGAAAAACGGACTCACTGGATGGTTCTGATAGCCTGAGGAGGCAAAGAGAGGCTCCTGAATGCATGTGTTAGCTGAAAACATCATAATAACATGCTCACAAAAGACGGGTAATTCCCAAAACAGTGAAATTACAAAGCAGGAGGTGACAAGTATGTGCCTAAACTTTCACTTAACAACCCACTGAAGATATGTACCAACAATTGCATGCCACAAGTGCTGGAATAAGCCACTTGTAAGGCACTTAATAATACATACTGTAGTCTCACTAAGGCTCGCAGGATAAACAGGGATGAAGGCTTGTTTTGAGTGTAAATTTCTCCTCTAAGCCGTGACAGCTGTAAGTGGTGGGATTGACGAAAACGAACCAGGCAATAAAACCTGAGTTTTATCAGAGAGCGCATGTAGCTTATAAGAGACAATGGAAAGACCTTTACTGAAGTGAAATGTAACCTGGAATTTTCTTGTTACGTAACAGAATGAGGCACACTACTTGAAAGCCTCCTCAACAACGGTTGTCTTAGGCATGGCACTTGGAGCACAATGCAGGACTCTTGACATGTGTATGTTTGCCTCAGGGCATAGGTGAGAAGTTGAAGCAAGGGTCAGGCTGATTTAGGCAATATCCATACTACTGAGTTTTGCCCTATCACATGACAGAAAAAGAAGAAGAAATATGAGAGGAAATCAGACTAAAATAAACATTGCATATAAAGCAATGTCCTTTGACTAGTGACATCACTGACTTTTTTGTCTATACTATCAGTTCCATGTTGTCATCAGTCCACCTAAAGACATTTTGTTTGACTTACCATCGCTGTTCTTCTTCTATTATATTTTCTGCAACCGAGTGAATAACACTCTTCTTCCTGTTTACACCAGCACAACATGGCTAGTGAATGGTCATGTGATAATGCATTTTCAGCCATTTTAGGCTGTATGTAGATTATTTCTAAAACAATACTAAAAATGTTCATTTGACAGAGATTGTTTTGAAACAGCTCTTCACTGCAACTCTTAGAGGGGTTTCTATACCCCACGATCAACCTGAAAACCACTGAATTATTAAGACGATAACAGATCTGGAGCAATATGCACAGAAGCTCTTTCTATACCAGAGTTAACCTCGTCTTCAGGTACTAAATACTGTCCCAGTGTAAGTATCTGGTGCCTGAGTTCATACCACTTGAACAACCCCAGAAGTAATTGCTGAATATGAGTCAGACAAGACTGTGGTCAACCTCATGTTAATGTTTTAAACATGTGCACATATATCTGCTGATAAAACGTCTCACACATACTGAACTAATAAAGGAAAAAAGGCTGCAAAGTTGGATCAATTCTGTTCAGACACGTTTGGTTCAAATATGGCACAATGGACAAACAAACACTCTGATTCATGTTTGGAGAACAACGTTTGCGCGACATGAATCATTCATTCCATTTATAAATTCTATGGCAGCACCACAAACTCACATGAGCTCATCCTGCCCTGGCAGTGATATGATGTCTGAGGAAAGGCCATGCTTCTCGCACCACATGTGTAGACTGAGCTGAAGCCTCCTACAGGCTGACGGTGCACAAAAACCTCCACCGCCACCACCATAAACCACGGCCAGACTGTACAGCCGACCCAAAGCATCTCACGGAAAACATGAAACACTGAGGCCAGGCTGTATGTATGACATGACTACACATCACCCCCATTCTTCAAAACCTCCACTG
>JAQLOL010000020.1:16584362-16594528 GCA_029783665.1 Naso thynnoides | reverse complement strand
TGCTTCAAAAGCCTGGTTTCCATGTCAACGTGAAGCAAATCTTTTGAAAGGAAAAAAAAAGGAATGTGAATTAGGTGCGTTTCCATCAAGTGGTCGGAGGAGCTAAACTTTGCTAGTTTTGTCTGAAGATGGCGGTATAGGCAACATACCATAACGTGGCTGTCATAAAATGTAGAAGAAGTAGAGTGATTATGAACCAGAAACAAAACAAGCAGTCGGCGTGGCAACGAGCAAATTGGTAATAGACAGAGGTCTGCAGGAATTACTTTCAATTTTTGGTCTCCTCATCTGTCCACACATATCTGCTGTTGTCGTCGTTGTTGTTGTTGTTGTTGTTGCCAGCAGCCATTTTGCTACGCATTAAGTGCATTATGGGGAAACTGAAAAGACGTCAGCGTAAACAGCCACCTCAGGTGAGCATAAAAACTTTTTTGTTAATTAGAAGTTTGGGGTTTTTTTGTTTGTTTTTTTTTAAATTTTGGTGTTTCTGTTACCCCTTTCAAAACGCACATAAAAACAGGGTGATGGAAACCCAGCTGGAAACAGCATCAGAGGAGGAAAAGTTAATTAAAACACACCGATTTTTAAAAAGTCAAACTTTTTGAAACGATTCCTTGGTGAAGATGACCTGGTGTCTGATTACCATGATAGCAGGCTCAGATAGGACCAGCTGTGGCCTGATGTACAGCGTATATTAAAAGCTGTCAAGATAAGGTGACATGCTGCCAGCAGTAAGACCAACAGAACTTCAGAGAAACTAAACTATGGAATTCTAATAACCTATAGCAAGACTTTCCCACTCAAACTGCTCATAACAAAGAATAGTTGTTCATAGTCCAACATCGACGTGATGTCATGAAGCAGTTTCTGCGCAGTGCTACAATGGCCCTACTGTACAGAAAGTCATGCTCCTTTAGTCCCACTCTGAATCCATATACGGACTCTTTAGGGGAATTAACCACTCGTTTCCTCAGAATGACACAAGATTCAGTTTCCCATTCAGCCTAAACCATGTAAAAATTCCTCTTTGATGAAGAGATGCTGTTGGCCATCGAACCACGGAGCAGCAAGTCTCTCATTGGCTCTGTTTGTATCTCTGCTGCTGCTTAGAAACAAGCCCACAAGGTGAGCTCCCGCCCTGGGTTTAATTAATAAGCAGCCTCTTCTTTGAGGAGTTATTAACAAAAGAACGGCTGACATGTTCCTCGCGGCTGTTACTTGGATGACGTTCAACGTGGTAACGAGTTGTGGTCCAGCTTGTGTGAGTCGCAGTTAAAGTAAGGAATCTACTTAATTACAGTAGGCAGTTCATGATCACTCGTATTTCAGCTGTGCCAAGCAACCAATAAGATCACACTCTCACAAACATATGTCATAAACATGTGAGATATTCTTAGGACTTGACACCTATAATTAACCAAAACCACTGTAACGACCATGCACAGCTTTATTTAGACCATTAAAAGCAAACATTTGGCCCTTGCTTTACGAGAAGTGGAGGTTTGCTGGTAAAGCAACATGAAAGGAAATATCTCAGTAATACGTCAGCTCTGTAAACCTTCCACGGAAAACTGTACACTCCTTGAAGGGAGCCAACTGCAGCTATGTGTTTCAACTACCTGTACAGATGAGGAGGCCTTTTGGTATTTACATTTCTGACAAAACTCTGGTTATATTTAAAGGACCAAAACAATTCATTTTTTTGCATAACTGTGGAGCCGTATCGGTGTGAGCCAGGATGTGTAGCACTTTCAATCACAAAAGAGCCGCGAGCCGATGACACGAAAGTCATTACACCTGGAAAAATAATTCCTTGCAAGTGCTGCCTTCCTAAGTCGAAAATTAGTGTGAAGAAAAATTTTGACATAGATGTTCTTTTAAAGCTACAATATGTTACTTTACCGTGACCCACGGGTTCTAAAATGAAACTAAATGATGCATGTAAATACATCGCACAAAACCACAATTTTAGTAAAACCAGGTCACATTTTACACAGAAAGTGTCCTCCAGATTTCCCTCTGATGTCCTACGACTGCTTGGCCTCAACTCTGCCATTCACGGAGGTTCCTTGAAGCAACATGCACGCTGCCTGCAGAGCGAAACTGCAGCTGCAGCGCTGGGTAGCTGTTGGGGACAGCTTCGCTAAATAAAAGGCTGCAGACACACAGAGCAGTCGCAGGACATCAGAGGGAAACCAGAGGACCATATTCTCCGCAAAACATGACCCAGTTTTACCAAAATTGCTGTTTTGTGCAACATATTAACATGCATTGTTAAGTTTCCTTTTTCGAAGCCACGGGTCGTGGTCAAAGTTACATAGTGTCGGTTTAACTAACACTGTCAAACATTTTCAGGTAATCTAACGTTTACTGAATATGGACAAAGTATAAACAAGATGTGATAGATAAAGCTATTTTGGGAAAAACGTAATCTATGTGGCCGGCGCTGACAAAGGACAATGACAGTTGGTTCTGTCCTTTAAGAGTCCTAAGAGCCCAACCACAGTTAGCGGACAGCAGGACTTATAAAACAAATAAACTGATATACTTGCTTCAGAGACGTTCCGACAGAGATGTGATATGACCATTAAGCAGCCTGTGCACAAAAGATTAATTTTTGTCAGAGATTAACAACTCCTCAGCAGCACATGGCCTCTTTATCCACTATGCTATCTGCTGCACATCAGTTCACTTTTGCACAGTTGTGCAATCTTTAAAAAGGAAGAACATGTGGCGTATTGCCAGCAAATTTTTGTTTATGCTTCTATGTCGATAAAGATAATTAAAAGCTCTGAATGTTGTGCTGTATTTATTGATACAAAGTAACAGTAACTCTATCCATCAAGTTTGCTTAGTTTCATCATGAGTCAGTGCACTTTATCATTAACCTGCTGTTTTATCTTGGTATCAACTGTTTACTCATTATAATCAACAGCTATGCTTGCAACATAGCAACAGTAACATTAAACACATGTATTACTACTTCTATATCTAAGTATAAACCTAACTTCACATGAACTGATGTGTGAGTGTGACAGAGTAACATTGTATTAGACAAGGTGGTTACTATGTAAGTAATAACACTGACTCAGTTATAAATGTCAAGTTAGAGTCATGTCTGATCAGGTAAATCTTTATTGTCCCGTGGTGGAAAATGTACTGCCAGGTTAATACCTCTCAAATTTGCACGTCAGCACCTGAACAAAAAAAGCTATACTATACAAACTGTGAGGCAGGAAAAATCAAATAGTAGCAGATAAGGTCAGTAGTGAGGAACATGCAAATACATGTGCACGTTGAAATTTCATAAAGCAAAAGGAGGCAAAGAAGGTTGCTTGTAATGTGCAATAAGCTCTTGCAGCATTATCGATGGACATGGATACAAAAGCAACCTGCTGTGCTTTTGTCCTCCAAGCACGCACTCCACAGCAAAGCTTTGTGGCTGGAGTTCAAAGTCTTTGTGCTGGTCGGGATGGTCTCAGATGGCCTTGGCCTTCCAGAGTACTCACATTCTGTAAATACCTCAGGGCTCGGCCTTAAGCACCCCAAGTATTTTGCTTCTAAATTAAGAGACGTGCCAAGTCTGTTTTACTGGCCATGTGGAAATGTTACCATACCGGACAACAACAAAAGAGGATAATCCTGTTTCTATTACATTCCCACGAAACAGAGCTGTCACAGCGGAAAAAAATGTTACTCTTCCTCCAAAGAAAAGACACAGCTGCTCTTGTTTAAATTGAAACAATTAAAATCAAAATATTTTTTTCTTCTTAACAACAGCCATATATTTGTATGGCCTCAACTTAATTCTCTTCACACTCCAGTTATTCCTATAATCAATAATCACATTCTTTCTTTAGATGGACATAGGACTCACCACCCCATGACACAAAAATGCTGTGATTGATAGAAGGCATATGAGGAAGATGATTTTTTTAATATTGTAGTAAAAAGAAATCTGACTGTAAAGGTAAACACAAATTGGGCCCCTCCTTCCTGACTAAACGCCACCAGAAGTATCATAGTGTGTACCAATACTGCTTGAACCTACACAGCAAGCCACGTACAAATATTACATTTGTTTTAGTGGAAAAGTTGATAATTTAGCAAGCTAAAACATGCTCACTGCCTGTGTTTGGCACCTGCCTGTCCGACAGAAAGCAGTTGAACTCTGGGTCGTTTTTCATCCCAGCCTCTCCTTCAGTATTCAAAAGTGGGTGACTCTCAACCTCACCAGCGCGCTCTCACTGGCTGGGGGAAACGCACCCACTCCTCACCCAAGTAAACCAAAACATGAAAATACAGCAGCCCTGCAGACACAGACTCTGTCTTTAAGTAGGGATCAACTGATGTGTATTGGTGTGTCAATATTATGAGCCAGTTGTAGCCTATTGCAGATATTTCGGTATCTGTGTAGATGTTCTTTGATATGCACCGATTTTTTAAAATGCTGTTCTTCAGTAGTTTGTCCAGCAGAGAGCGCTCTGCTATGTATTTAACAGCTTACTAAAAGTGTTCAGTGCATTGAGGTTTGGAATAAAGTTTGTTAAAAAGTAAGATATCCGGCATCCATTGCAAAACTCTGTCACAAGTATTTAAAAACCACATTCAGACGATATTATGCAGGCCAATATATTGGATATCAGAATTCTATTACTCCCTGATATCGGTATTGGAATTGGCCCCCAAAATCCTATATCGGTCAGGTCCTAGATTTAAGCACCAGAAACTTACTACCTGCATGAAATGCAAAAAATGAAAACAAGAACTGAATAAAACACTGTTTTCCTTTTTGTTAATATTTTGCCCAGAACTTTATTTCTTCAATAGACACTAACATCCACAATGACAAAACAACAAAACATGGGGCTTTAGCAAACAAGAACCAGAGATGAAACAACAAAAGAGCCTCAAGGACAAAACAATAAATGACTGCACACGTGCCACACGATTATACAAAGCAGACATCTTCAGCGCGACATCTGATACCCTCTGCATGAAACCAAGCAGGCTGAACCTTCCAGAGGTCTCTCCTCTCCAGAATCGAACGGGTCTCTGGCCTTGGCTGCATCTTAGTGTTTATGATCACAACAGAAGGAAGCGTTTATTTTCCTGTATTTTTTCATCTGCAGAAGTCAAGTGATCACTTCTGCATGTAGACACTGAAGAAGCCTTCCCGCCTTATTGCTTGTGGTCATGCGGGGTAATAGATCGTCCTGAGGTGGCAGCGAGGAGGTTGTTTTCTCTCAAAATCCTGACTGGAGCCAACAAGTTTACATTCTTTTGCAGGGGCTCTCCCACTGGGTGACATCACAGTTCTCTGGATGCTTTATACAAACTGAACCTCCAAATCTTCACTTTAATGGCTCATTACGAAATTGGCAGAGACGAACATAAATGTTGAGCCAACCGTAAAAAGCAGTTGTAAAATAAACTTGGATATGAAGTGTTATCTGATGGCAGTCTTGAGGGATTTAACAAGCTCTTACATAGCTGAGGATGGGCCTTTCCAAGAAAATCATTTCAGATCGTCCTGAGTGCCTTAAGGTGTATTTGAAATGCCTCGAAAATGAAACCCATACTTCATAATTCCTAAAGCCTTAATTTGACAGAAAGCAAGAGTAACAATGCAACAAGTCTGTATTAATCAGACTGTGCTTTTGATGTCTACAAAGCATTTCACTCACATGAAACACCTCATCTGCCTTGGTCTTTAGAGTTGTAAGAAGCCTGAGCCGAAGCTTTCGACCTGCAGTGCAGCGATTAACCTGTAGAAGAGGATGTAAGTAATGTAAAACATTACTTGAGATGAATAATTTTTACCACATAGAAGCCATAAAACCATGATGTGCCTGTGAATCCAGCAACTGCGGTAGATGCTTATCAGAAATGGCGCTGCAGGGGTTGTTTTTCTCCGATTTCCCATCACAGCATTTAAAATACACATGGCATTCTTGCAACTATGCTGTCAATAACTTTTACAATTCTGGGCAAGCCACAGCACAAAATGACACTGAGAAACAATGTGAGTTTAACTTTGTATGTGCTCTTATTACTTTGGAGGCCAAATGCATTTGTTAGCCGGGTGTTTTCTGAACTTCTGCTACAAAGCAGCTGTCCTTAAGTTAGTTTTAATTTATTTTTATATTACAACGTCTTCCTATAGTGGCTTCGATCAATATTTTTATCGCAAAAACGGACAACATAAATATGTGCAAGTGAAAGGGGTCACTAACCGCAACATAACAGCTGTAGTTTCAAAACAGCTTTCAGCTCATTGTTTTAGTTTTACAGTCTGCCGTTAGTTTCACTGTCACTGCTCTAGTAGCATCATTTTCAGCTGCCATTTTACCTGAAAAGCTCAGTGTATGCTACCTGTAGAGCACAGCACAGCAGGAAGTAAAAGTAAGCTGCTAGCTGATGAACACAGAAGAGCACCTTTACTCTAAATAATGAGATATTTCCATCCGAAATTCATGGTACTGAAAACAGAAAAAAAAGGAGATTCAATCTGGGACTCATGTTTGCCCGGCGGACAGTAACATGACCCAAATTGAATGATTATGTTGCTGAATGTGTGACATTCATACATACACAACTGCGACTTGTTTCCACTTCTCTTCTAAAGTTGCAGGTTTAAATTGGCAGATCAATCAACTGCTATGACAGTCAGCATTTTGATTTACAAATATATTAACTTGTTGCAGCTCTACTTAGAGAAGATGAGCACTGACACTTTTAGACAATAAGAGTAACTTGTTTCAAACTCTTTTTTGTTTCAGCCAGAGAGCTGTCAAAGACACTCGGTCCTAAGTAACTCCTTCTGCCTCATGTTATAATCAGTTCAGTTTGGAGTGTGCTGTAGAGGGATGATGCAGAAGTGACCTCACTTTAACTTTTTGCAGATTAAAACTCCTGCTGCTCGAGTACGACAATAGATTAGCACATACACTCTTTGTTCATCCATCTTTGGAAGCCCACAGATTGAACCCATCAACATATTGGGAGTCCAAAACTCATTTTAGCTTTCTAGGGGATTTATTTCAAGACTATTAATTTTTCTCTCTAAATAACTGTCCCGGTCCATTTTAAGCAGCGTGGCTTAAGTATAAACCAAGATAAAGATAAAGCAGCTCTGATAGATAAAGGCCTCTGTGTTTGGATAGGTAATGCAAACAGCTGAAAGAAAGCTCAAGCCAAGGATTCACATCAACAGTATATTGACATATATATTACCTGAGCCACTGTGAAACTTGACCAAACCTCACTTTCTCCAATTCCTCCCACAATGCTTTGATTAAGGTCTGTCTGAAGCTTGTTGTGCCTAACACTGTTTAACAATGTTATTCGCTGTAATTCAGAAAGATCTGAACCAGATGTGGAGACGCTGTGAGGTCAGTGTTGGCCAGGGGTCAGGTCAACACAGGATCATAAAAACTACTTTCTCCTGTCCTCTAAATAGGTGTAATACTACCTGTTTCCCTGCAGGGAATAACTTCTCGGGGAGACGAGATGCTGAAATCTAACAACAAAGATAAGCGGGTCATGAAGCGGCAGGGGATAATAGTTGGAAATCCTGGCGTTATGCACTGCTAAGATGAATTATTCTTTGGCAGTCAGAGGGAGGAGGCGGTAGGGTGTGCAAATTGGAAATAGTCCCCTTCTCTTTGCCAGCTGTCAAACTTAACGTGTGAGTTGCTTAGGGTGGATTTGCAGAGGTGCGATGTTGTCTTTTCATGGTGCAAAATAAAGACATCTGCACTCTAGAGTTTATACACCAACACAGGCAGGATTCAGCTGGAGTATATCTCAGACTCGACCTTTTTTCACCCTTTTAATGTAAGACACATTCTGATATGCAACTTCATATCTCCATTTCTCAAACACAAACAGTACACACATCAACAGTGCGGAATAAAACACACATTTACTACAGAGTTACCATGGGACCGTCGCCCTGCAGGCTGACGACAGCGGAGTGGGCTTGGATAAACAATCAACACTGCTAATGGAATTTTACGGGAAACAGCTGTGGGGTCAGAAACGCAAACACACTGCCCTCAAAATATGTATGATCCTCACTTCTAACGAGCCCTAGAGAATTTGGCACGGGATCCATGATTTCAGTTTTTAATTTGATGATCCCACTCTGTCTTAAGAGGATGTTGTACATACAGATGCACAATAAGGATTCTTTCCAGCCAATACCAGTAAATTAGATAAATATAAGGTGTTTGCCATGGCCAATACCAACAGAACAACTAGGGCCGGGCAATATATCATTATTGCATCGTATTATCGTGACAGATGTTTGATATCGTTATACCGTGATATGGAATGAGTGTTCTTTTATTGGTTCAAAAGGCTTCATTATGTGTTTTTGTGAACTTACCAGACTGTTCTTGTTGTTCTTTTATTTACCTTTACCTACTTATCCACATTATTGATGATTATTTATCAAAAAGGGTGACATTGGGTTAATATTTTGTGAAATCACCGATGGACATATTTACAATACTGTCTCAGTGTCGAGGTATTTGGTCAAAAATACTGTGATATCTACTCATTTTAGCACCTTAGCCCCTCCCATCCCTTACAGTGCACAACAAGTCGTCAGTGACAACCTGCATGATCAATAATTATCAATATCGAACAATGTGAAACTTCACCATTGTGACAGATTTTTCAGCTGTGGCGCCCGGGCCTTATGACAACAATAATGTCACATTTTCATATTTTAAGAAACGATCATAACCTGTTGTTTACACATAAAGAAAGACTGAGATGTAGAGATCAAGATGGATGATTTAATTTTCTAAAGCTCTGACTTAACCAAATCTAACATTGCTGCTTTATCCTCTCTCTGAGCCCTTTGGTAACAGACTGTATACTGCAAACTGCAACTATGTTGTCTTCCCCTGATGTCAACTAATTAAAGTTTTAATCAAATCATAAACTGTGCATTTCAGCCGTGGAGTATTCTAAATTACATTTCATTCATCCAATCTGATGCTGTAAGTCAAAGTATTAGTAGTCTGTGCCTCATGACGGGGTACGAGGGTTTATAGCATCAGGTCCTGTGATATTTGCCTGCAAAACAGATTTTGTTTGTTTGGGAATCATGAAAGGCATTTTTGTTGTTGAAAAGCAAGCTTGTAGGAGCAATATCATGCAACATTTAAGGTTTTTCTACTTTTTGCAAAAGAGTTATGTTAACAATAATGACATTAACTCATGAGGCACATTTGACCCTAAACAATGAGCTGCAGACCTCGATCCTGCAGGAAACCAGATTCATGTTGATCCTCCGAATGTCACAGGTCAGTTAAGGGGGCTGACTGTTACCCTTCAGCCTATATTATCAGTTAGTATCAGTTCCTCCTCCTGTGAGGGCACATATGATCACATGGAGCTGTGCCACTGCAAATGTGCACTTCATTAAATCGGTGGAAAAAAGGTACAGGAGACATGTGACCCTGCTGTGGCCTTTAATAGACTTTCTGCTACTGAGACCACAGCACAGCAGCCACATAACAAATACCACAAAGCCTTTGCCACAGCAGACTTCACTTAACGTTACCAAATTACCAGAGGAGCTCTCAAATCAATACATGGCTGGGCATAACAGTGGGGCTGACCTAAATGCTTTGAAGCCTCAAAGATTCAATCGACGGCTAAATTAATATTCGATACAATGTTTTTTCCCCTCGCAGTTGGAAAAGATATGCAGTGACTAACTTAGACTACAAGGTATAGTCCAGAGTTACAGTCGACAACACAAGTGTTATAATAGGTAGAAGAAGAGGAAAGTTTCTAGTGAAAGAGGAGATGTTAACATCGCGATGCCATGTGTTTGTTCATGCAGTTGTTTAAGTAATAAAACGTCACAACAAATATTTGATTTTGATCAATCAACTGTCATAGGAGCTTCAAAGTCAAAAAATAATGAGAATAAAAAATTAAAACAACATTACAGATTAAGTACTTACTAAAGTTATATTATCAAGTATTGTGTACAAATGGTAAAAGGATAAAAACCTTCCATACTTCTTCAAATGAAGCTACTCACTTTTAAAACTACCTCATTTTCCACTGTTTTGTGTTGTCATTTTCCACCACAGATTTGACTTCCTGTATCCTCTGCCCACTTCAGGCAGAGGATGGCG
>JAQLOL010000020.1:16572481-16584262 GCA_029783665.1 Naso thynnoides | reverse complement strand
ATCCTCTCCCCACTTCAGGCAGAGGATACCCCCCCCCCCCGAAGTTCACAGCTCTCCACTGTGGGAAATTATCTGCTGAGTACAGAAGCAATTTGAAAGCTCAGCACAATTTATAGCTCACGGTTTTGCAGGACAGGCTGTAAGGTGGATACAGGATGCCTAAGAAAACCTGAGGAACATTTTACTCTTTGTGTAGACTAAAAGGCCAGCTTAAATCTGTGCCAACAGCTCAGTCAAAGCCAAAAATAAGTCACAACCCTCTCAGGCAGAACAAATCTACTGGCTTCACGCTAATGAACAGTTTGGTTAAAAAATAATAATACATAACAACACCCCCAGTCAGTGTACACTGGTCCTTTCTGTCCTGTGTTTTAACAGTCTGTTTACAGTGTATGACACACCCATGGGTGTATTAATACATAAACATCAGAAATCAGTGAGTTTTCTCTCTTCAGCGTTCACATACATACATAAAAGGTTCTTTCTCTCCGAGGCAACCACTGCAGGATTCTCAAAAAATGATATTACATGTTCTGACTGAAGAAGTGCATCTTTAAAACTGTCTCTTTCAGAAAAGGTAGCACTAATTTGTCAATTTAAGGACAAATTCATGTGAAAACCTTTCTACTCAGTTTGTCTGTTGGTGGAAAAACTTGACTGCAAAATGACCACATTCTGCTCTTTCATGATACAATGGAAACCAAAATGTGATTCTGTCTACTGTGTAAAAGATAACATGACTGACAGAGGTGGTTTCTGTGCCTGCACCCCTGCAGCAGCCAACACACAGTCCAAGACAACAGTGAAGCTGAACAGATGCCTGGCAAACTCTGCTTTTTCCATCCCAGCCCTGATTTCTCTGCTCAGACACACGGGAGTCTTTGGCCAGACTGATAATTACAGAAAAATAACACACACACACACACACACGTACACACACACAACACAAATCTGTTGTAGCAACAGTTATCCTTGCTGCCATGAAGTAAGGGGTCAACACAACATATTAAGGGGATTGAAAGTTTTTAAAAAGTTATTAACCTGCGCCTGATGGTTAGCTACACATAACCATCTGGGAAGGCTCGATTGGAAAGCAGCACTTTGAAAAACTATTTATTTGTCGCTTTCTATGGTGGACTGACTTCCACCAATCAGATCACAAACCCTTTGACCAGCAGAGCTAGTTGGTGAAACAAACTCTTGCCAAAGTCAGTTGGAAAAAGAGCAAAAGCATTTTTTCCACCAAGAGACGCCTTCAGTGTCGTTCTTTACTCTTCTTTCAAGAACAAATGGTCTCCACTTACGATAGAGCTGATGCTATACCAGCATCTTGCCACGTCCATAGCTGCCATTGTTGATTCTGAGCATCACACACATAAACCACGCATTTAGTTCATGCCAGTACTTCCTCAAAGAATGATGATTGGTCCGCTCGCTGAGTCCAGCTGCTTCGTAAGTTTACAGTTACATATCCTTCTTACCTGTCATCATAGACATTTGATATATATCATAATCAAGAATTTTTTAATACTATTTCAGAGTGACAGCGTTAAAGTGGACAAAAATATTCTGTAAGCTTGATGTTAGTTGAACCAAAGTCCTTTCAAACAAATCCTGCAACTCAGCAGCCATCTTGGCAACACCCTGGTCAGTTATCTCAGGCTAACAAGACCGGGCCCATCTCTAAATAAATGAATAAAGAGCGATAACTTCACTTTCAAAGGTTACTAGTATGTAAATAACTGCGTTCATAGAATGGCCAGTCTATTCTGATAAAAACTGTTCAAAAAGTTTGGTGACTCGGCCTTTCAAATGCTGTTCTTCTGCTGACTGGTTCAAGACAGTGAATCTTAATCCAAATCTTCCCTTCTGAGGTGAGTATTTCGATCTTCCATAAGCTGAGAATATGCTGTAGTCAGAATGCAGTCGCAGTAACAAAATATCTCAATTAATCAAGAGTAGCGGTCTGAAAACTTGAATCAAACGTGTTCCTGACTGCGTCACCGCCCTTCTGGCCACTCTGCTGTCTTTTCTGGCTCAGCTAGCTACACATTCACAGATGCCAGCGCTTGACACAGTCACCTCCAAGCCAAATCAGAATCCCTTCCACAGCCTGCTGCTGTCTCATCCCAGCTCACAAACCGCTGCAGTGTTTCCAGCAGTGATTCTGAAACAGCCTCCTGCCTTCTCCTCCCCTGCAGCCATTCAATTGTTAATCAGGGCGAGAACAACATTTATGTGTTACGCTGCAGCGTGCCCCCACATTCCTCCGGTCGGTTATCCGCTCAAGTCCAGTCATGCAGAAGACCTTTGGCACAGCCAAGTGCCACAATGTCTGGCTGTCTGGGCAAAAGCACGGCATGCACGCAAGGTTAGGGGAGCCAGGAGAGCAGCATGGTGGCCGTCCAGGTGTGTGAAAAGGGCATGGTGATGCTCATCATTAATAAGGTGACTGTTTACAGTTACTGAAGACAGTAAAGTCCAATAGGGTATCTTTGTATTGATACTTTTTTCATTATCAATAAGATTTAAGGCACTGAAACACAAGGTGAGGATTTTATTGGAATTATCAACAAGAAGACTTTATAAAATTAAGATGTTTCGACTCTTCTACTTTAAAATGATTTAAAAAGATCAACTAATCAACTAATCAATTGATTGACTAATTGTTGCAGCTCTATAGAGCTTTTAAAGTACCCTTTAAAGCTCAATAATTAAAATGTTGTACATCGTTTAGTTCTCTCAAAAAGTGACGTATAAAAACATTAAGTTGTCATGTTATGAGGAGTTGTGTTTTGGACTATTTCTTGGCTGCGCAGTCAGGGTCTTATCGTCATCTTCAGGTTGCCAAGCAACCAACAGACACTCCAGGTCCTAAAGTGTTGAAGCATTTGTTTGTGTATGAAAATGAGCTTCATGAATCTCAAAATCAAATTGACCTTTTCACTGATTTGGCTTGATTTCTTTCAGTCAAGCATACATGTAACCAAAGTGAAGAGTTAATTTACTGTTAACATCTTCTGCACCACCTCCTGTGCTCGTCCCACTCTCATAGTCTGTATGAAAAAGGATTACCACAGAACCACCACACGGATACATCGAACACATAAATCTGACTTGGCTGCAATCAACCTGCCTGCCTCTGAGCAAATGGCCGCCTTACTGCTCGCTTTAACCAATCCAAGGTCAGCACTCACTCTCCCCCTGCTTGAACCACTCCATGCTCTTATTATCAGCTGCAGGTGAGAAAACATCATCTGTGATTCTCATCCAGTGCGCACACACTCACTGCCTAGAGCTCTTTCCTTTTCGAATCAAGTATTTACTGTGTTCAACTTTCTTTTCTTTGGTTCAAGCTGATGTGGGAACCAGAAATGTGTGACGATAATTCACCCCATGCTGCAGCCTAATTCAGGCAGTCAGTCAGTTTTTCTTAATAAGATGAAAAAGGAACATGAAAGAAATCAAGGTAAGAATGCACCATAGCATTCGATCATTACCAGTCTGTCAATCACATACACATAAACTCTGCTCACACTCCAGCAGCAGATTTCATCCAACACAGACGGCACATGAGCCACTAGCTGTTTGCGGCTTTCAAGCGAGTCACGGCGCTCACAGTGGAATCATGAATGCGTCAGACTTTCAAGAGCAAATTCCAGAGGAGGCTCAAAACATCAGCAGGCTTCAGAGACCGTTCTGACCCACTGTCGCCTTCCAGCATCGTGCTGGGAGACACGGGGGAAGTTCCAAAAACAAAATGACGAAGGGATGATTATTGAGTTATGTGTCCCAATTCCCAAGGCAAATTATCTTCATCAACTCATGAACTCATGAGAAACCTGCCTCCTTCTCTTTTACATCAGAGAAGATGGAACAAATGTGTGTATGAGATCACAGTAAGCTTACATGTATGAGTTGTTAAATCCCAACATGTCCTCAGAACTGGGGTTAAACTGAACATTGCATGAGTATGTCAACAGGGTCATTGTGGGGCATCATCACCCCCTTAATTACAAGTAATTGCTGTCCCAGAATTCCTCTGGGATATAGAGAATCATTATCAAAAAGATACATTTGTTGGCAGCGCTCTAAAGAGAGTTGTCAGACAAATCTCATTATGGCCTGGTTGTGTGAGATGTAACATATTGTATGAAAGGAGCGAAAATACACACATTAGATGACAAGAATGCGTGTCTAGTTATTGATGGGCTTTGCGTTCAGGCTCCGAAATATTCAGATGTGTCACACACAGAGGACACATTTCTCCACAAAGATTATTACTGATAATTATTTGAGCAGAATACTTGATAAGACAAAGGCAAGTTTTTTTAATTTTTGCAATGAGAATAAAGTTAGGGGAATTTAAATCAGGGGGTTTTAAGCCTTGCCTTGTGATTTAACCAGAAAAAATTGTTTGACATAAACGTAATATGTAGCCTTCTGTACCACACAAGCTCTTCATAAGAACTGTACAACGTTTACACGGATTCAAATTCAAACCCAAGATCTACATACTTAAGTTTGTAGGGCTGCTACCATTAAATCAAACAAAAATAATTTGGATGCCTGTTCCATCGCTTTATAGACTTTACAGACATTTCACACAAAAATGAAGGCAAACATACTTATTCAGCATAGTATTACAGCAGTTTGAAGATAGTCACAGCATGAAATCGACACACATTAATAAAATTTTTACCATTGGCAGAAATAATAAAAATGCAGCAACACACTGTGAACCAGAAGCTAACAGATCAAAGTCTGGAGTTCAAGATTGCTGAAGCTACACTACAACCAAGACTTTTTTTTCAGCTCCAGGATTTAATTTTTAAGTAACTTCCCATCTTTAAATGGTGAGTTTCCTCTAATAACAGCCTTTGTGGCAAGTTACAGATATTATTCTGGCTGCTGCTGCTGTTATATGCTATGGTTTATTTGATTCATATGCACATGCACTTGTTGCTTACACTAGCTGTGCATGCATGCGCGTGCTGCTTCTTGTCTGTTAAGATCTTGACGTGCTCCCATACTCTGCTGAAGTGCACACATAGTGTGATGATGCGATTTGTAAGGAGGATTTGAATTTTGCTTGAGAAATTAGCTGTTTGTTTTGGTGATAACTCACTTTTTTACTCCGTGCGTTGGTTCCAATTCTACCGACATTGCTTTGAATACATAAAAACCAATTTTATTTATGGTGGGTCATGCATTTTCCGCCAGTCACTAAGGGAGGCTCATAAAAAATATTTGTAGCTCCAGGGAATTTACAGGGTTTTTGAACAGGGGTCACAAAAACATCAGTATTTCCACTACAAATTCTAATAAGGTTCTGTGGGTTTAAAAATGTTTGGCTGCACAGCAGGAGTTTGCAGTGACCGACCGTGTTTTGCCTTCCTCATACCTGAGGCACATAATTTTTCTCTAATTTTCAAAGAAAAATACCCAAATCCTTAGAAGGTTATGTGCTCAGACTCCATCCATGTAAAATAAAAAATGAAGTTTCAGCTTTTGCATCTCATACAGTAATTGTAGCTGGATATTTGTAGTAAGAGTTTATCAGATTTTCACTCATGTTTCATGATCAAAATAAACATTGATAAGTTCATTAAAAATGAGTGAAATAAAAACAAAGAATAATGAGCCCTGCCAACACAATCACTTCTTGGAATAGCAGCGCTGTAAGATCGATGAGATTAAGGATAAAGTGGCTGGAGATCCGATCTCAGCTTGCCCTGTGAGGGCAGCTCGGGGCCTTTGATCATGACTGTACAGCGAGAGCTGTGGCCGGCGGCGGGGACCACTGGGGGCCATCAGAGTCCGGCCCTGTTGCAGCTACAGAAGTCTCCCTTTAATACCTGCAGATGGTGGCGTGTCTCTCCTTTTTTTTTTAGAAAAGCAAACAGACCACAACAGGAAAATAAAATATTTGCCTGGCTAAACGATGGGCGAGCTGGGGACACACGGCTGGAGTGAGGAGAACAGTTGGTGACTGTGGAGCCTCTGCTGACACGACCAATGGCAGCATTATGCCAGTGGCTGTCAGAGGAGGGCGTGTGACGCCGGAATGTTAAATAGTGCAGGAATGTTATTTATTTTCGCAAACACCACCAAGTTCTCTCATACTAATGCACGTGAGAGTGCCTGCAGACATAAAGAAGATACTACGACGCAAGTGCACACACCGACTGCTCTGATGTGCTCTGGCCAGTCTGACCAATAGGAACGCTCCAGCTCTGCCTCTCCTTACCTGTGGTAAGATCAACATCAGAGCTCTGAGCCTTGATGTGCCGCCATGTACTCAGTTCATAAAGACGTCAACACGCCTGGAGACACAGAGCAACAGGAAGGGGAATAAAGATCTGCTAAAACATTCATGAGCATCACTCTGTTTAGTTTTAAGAAAATAAAACCCATTATGTTGCACTTTTTCTCCAGACAGATGTCAGAGAAATCATAATTCTTTTCACAAAAGATTAGTAGTATTTTTACAGCTGGGCAAGGATCTGAGCATAAGGCCGAGTCTATGCTCATGTCTAGACAGGAGTGTGTGCACTTTTATGTGAGGATCACATCAGCTCTTCCTCTCTGCTGATTCAGAAAAAAATGGAGGAACTGTTTGGCCGCAGACAGTGACAGCAAGTCCGATTAACTTCCCACCACTTCTGAGCACTGGAAGCTGTGTGTCATCGCCCTGGCATTTTCGAGCTGGTCTGCAGTCAGCCGCAGTGGAAGTCAGCTGGGTCTCAGGTTCATGTGAAGGGACGGTGCCAGCTTCCTAGCTGAGCTCCAACTAGATTAAAATGTCACTCACACGAGGGTAAAAATTAGAACAATACTCCACCACAGCCTTAGTAATTTTTTGTAAGTACTAACATGTGCACTAGTCCCATTTCATGCCATTAAAACTGCAGGTACCTGGCCACTGTAGTGTCCTGAAGTTGACCCCGACTGTGCTGCTGAGGGACGGATGCAGAAAGACAAGTTCCCTGCAAGAATCATTGCTTCATTGTTGTAATCACACAGCCGATTGTATGCCTGCACTTTGAATGAAGTGTTTGTCATGCTCAAGCTCAACTCTTTTCATGAGTGCAAAGTTCAGGCTGGAGACATTTGGGATGCTCCTGCTGCAGTTTTTCCTCTACATTAAGCACGTAAACACAAACCAGCAGTAACGCTACTGAACAGATCATTGCATAACGAGAGAGCACTTCCAACTCATTCTAAATAAGGAGCTTGGGCTAAAAATAACCATCACGTGTGTGTTGATCACATCAAATTTATTTGCTCCTGCGGGACCAATGCAGCAGAGTCACACAGACTTTGTTCCCTGCTCTCCCGTTTAATGTGTCTGTTAGATCGTTCCCACGCGTCCCAGGGCTTAACATCGCCCCATGCAACAGATGGACCTCATGGGAAATGTGCCTTGGGAACTGAGTACAAACGCGGAGTTGACAACAAGTTTTCTAATGCGTAGAGACTGAGGAACAGTGCAATACGCACTCTGCTCTAGCTCTGACTACACTCTATGTGAGACGAAGCAGGAGGGAGAAAGAAAAAGCTGCTGCAAAACAGGAAAACCCACAAACATTTGTGCAAAAATAACACAGCACACAGACGAGCCAAAACAACAAAGCACAGCTGTAAACAAAGAACAGCAGCAGGTGCAGTGATATCTGTAGAGTCAACCTGCTGCGACTGGGCTGCTGAGCTTTCATCTACCTGTTGGAAAAGGTAAAAAACGCATACAGGAATACACAGCGGCCTTTTCTATGTGCAGTGGACACAGATGCATGTTGTGCATGTTACATCACACGGTTTCATGTTGCTGCTGTCAGGACTGAACATGTCACAGCTCCATAACACCTTTTAAAGGAGAAGAAGAAGAAGAGAGCTTTGGCTTGGCAGATGTATGTTATTTAAGTTATCAGCAGGCCTGTGTCACTGGTCAGTACTGTCTTATCACACATCAGTATATTAGCATACATTCTTGTTAATCCCCCATTTTAATGTTTGGTGTACACATCTTTAAATATATATATATATATATATATGTTTTAATATGTTTTTTAAAAGAGAATTTAATTAAAGTAACAGGTGAACATGTTGAACTGTCACTCACAACTTTAATAAAAGAATAACTGTTCATACATGTAAAACATAATAGCCATGAACTGCAATCTGTTTGCCTAATTGCGAAAATCGGATATAGACAAATATATGCAAACTTCTTAACTCTTAAATATTAGAGATGCACAACATATCGGCACGTTGTCGGTATTGGCTGACTTGGCTTTAAAATCAATTACTGAATATCGGCCAGCACGCTGATATCCGTCTATATACTAACCGATATAATAACCGGCTGCTGTTTCCTTGATTGAACGCCTGAGTCAGTGCCGTGTCTCACATGTTCCCTGTGGACAGACGTTATGCTTACATACTTTGTCGCTTGTCAAACCGGCCAAATTTGCTCTGGTTGTGAATATTGTTACGATTGCCTCAGAAAGAGCATTTAAAGTCTTTAAAAGTAAAATCTTTTAGAGTAGGGCTGATCTTACTTGTTTTGTTTAAAAGCAACTGTCATCAATAAATATGACATGTTTTACATAAGTTCAAGTATTTTTCTTCTTTTGTACAAGGAATGAGTCTTTCAACATTTTAAGCTTTGTTCTTTTAATGCCTGTATTTGCCGGCAGGCCAACGTGGTAAGAATTTGCATAATAATACTGTTTGTCAATTCCTACAGAAGAGACTCGACGATCTCTGCAATTAGATATGAAGAAAAATATTAGAGCTGGAATGATCAATCAAATAATGGATCGCTAAAAAATAAATTACCATCTGTTTATAATATTGATTAATCATTCCAGTCATTTTTCAAACAAGTTAAGTACAAAGACTTGCTGGTTTGGCCTTTTAAATGTGAAGATTTACTGCTTTTCTGTGTCATTCATGATAATAAATGAGGAATCTGTGCGTTTTGGGCTGTTGTTTGGACAAAACATGCAATTTGAAGATGTAACATTGGCCTGTGAGACATCAGGATGAGCATTTTTTCCTACTTTTTTGACATTTGATTGAATAAACGATTAATCGATTAATTGTGAAAATAATCGTCAGATTAATCCATCGTGAAAATAATCCTTAGTTGCAGCCTTTACAGATTATCGGCCACATTGGTTGCAAAATATGGGCACACTGGATATCTGCAAAAAAAATCCAACATCGTGCTTCACTGTTAAATATTGGATCATGAAACCCACCATCAGTTAGGCTACTTGTGCAGTGAGACTGTCAGTGATAGTTTCTCAGTTTTCATAAGGTGCTCTCTGTTTGTATGATTTGCAGCCCAAAAAAAGGGAAGAAAAAAAAATTCCATCTAATGCTATACTATACTGGAGTGAGGTGCTGACACAAGCCTAACTTTGCATTTACAAACACTGAAGTGTTAAACTGACGTGGGAAATTAAATCCCCTGGCGAGATCAGCTGTTTCGCTGTAGCCTGTCCAGCCTGCATGTGTGCTGTGCGGCTCTGCTCTCACTCTGCATCACACAGCTGGACAGCAGACACTGGCTGATGAGGACAGTAGCAGGTAATGTGTAGGAGAGCAGCCGGTGGACAGTGGTTCAGACGCAGACCCCCTCCCCCCCTACCTTCTGATAAGCGAGCTGCAGATAGTTGTACGGGATCCTCCTGTGGAAATCCTGCACTACATCCTCGCTGACTTTGTGCACAGACTGCGAGCCCAGTTTCTCCTCGATGCATTTGTTCATACACGCCGCTCTCCGGAGGACCACGTCGGCGAAGCGCAGGTCCGAGAAGGTCTCATCAAACGGATGCTGGTCCTGGCACCTCAGCCGGCACCGGACTCTCGTGCGCCGGACTTCTGTGTAGCTGCTGAGCGCTCCCTCCATGAAGCGCACCACATTATCATAGTCACTGTTGTAAAACGCCTGCACCGCATTGTCATATAAAAGGTCGTAAGGTTTCAGGAGAGCCGTGGAGGGAGACAGCACGACGGTGAGCAGGACCGTGGACCAGATAGCAGCCGGTGAGAAGTTTCCATCCATCCTCTGCTTCGGTTCGGACCGTGAGGGGCGACAGCAGGCGCAGCTATCAGCTTAGCCTCGTTTTAGGGTCCATTTAAAAGCTCCTCGCAGTGATACTCAGGACGGCACCGGAACAGGGCGGAAATAATGTTGCTTTAGTCGGGGACACACATTTTGTTATGACCCCCCTCTGGCTCCGCTAACTCCTCCCCTTACAAGAGATGAATGGGCAGAAAACAATCACTGCTCGCGCTCCTGGAGTAGTCGCGCGGGGACTTCACGGAGTCTCGCGGGTCGCCACAAACAACTCAGATTTCACTTTATTCCACCGCACGCGCATCTGTGGTTAAACGAGAGCTGAGGTTTACGTTATAAAAGAAATGAGGTTATTTTTCCGTTCAACGGTTGTTAATTTTAAAAAAAAAAGATTTATTGCAGAAGAAACTTAAAACGTTATCGTTCGTGACTGAAACGTGTCCGAAAACCGAATTTTACAACGAAATATATTTTTTTTAAAAAACAGAAAACAGATTTGATGGAACAAGCTGTAACCTCCACGTGCTTTCCAAAAATAAAAAAAAGTTTAATGAGTAAGCCAAATAAATTTCTAATAACAATGTTTGATTGTTTGTCTTGCTTTGCAACATCTGCCAAGGACTAGGCCTACATACACTGTTTGTTGTGTTTTTGGGTTTTGTTATTTTTTTTAGGGGGGGTAAGTAAGTGGACAGTTTAAAATTTTTGAGTTTTCCTTCCTTTTCCTACAATCATTTGGTGATTAGACCCATAATATTTCAGAATTATTGTCTATACACACGCAATCAGCCATGTACACGTAGAAATAGGCCTACTTGTTTTCTAGAAGTTTCTTTTGTGTAAGAGGCTTCAGCGGGAGCATGAAGACACAGTGAGACACTTTCCACTTAAAGGACGCTGTCGCCCTCTGGAGCCTTTTCCAGGAAGGAGCAGTTTCATCACTGGATGGTTGTAAAACTCGGGAGGAGAGGACACGTGAACAAAGAAACAAATAAAAAATAAACACATTGGACATAAACAGTGTTAAGCTTCTGTTTTAACTGAGCTGGAGTGCAGGCAACAGTTTGCCAGTGAGGAAACAATCCCCAGTGTTTGTTTTGAACTTCATTATTTTTTTTTAAAGTTTAGTCTGAAGCCAGATATGTTTCTGTGATGTTTTTTTTTTTTCAATGATCAAAAATATTATTTGATAAAAAATGTAATTTAAAGGATCCACGTTTGAAACAGTCCACTAGAGGGCAGTAAATTCATTTTTTAATAATGCTCTGGGCGCAGAGGAAGGAGAGCAACATCTTAATGTTGAACAGTACAACAAAGAAAACAGAAAAGCACTTTGGAAATGACGACAAAGCTGTTCAACAACTCACACAAGCAGTATTTATTGCAGGCCTGTTTGTATTACAGGTGTAATGGATGTGCTGTAGGATTACAGAGTAAACTGTTTCCAATATGAAGTAACATGAAACTGCATGAGTGAAAGATTAACCTGTTTGTTCAGTCTTTGTTTTAGCTCCATACTTTACATTACTGCCCAAATTAGACTTATAAAGTATCATAAATGAGGGGTCAAAATTGTATGTGATGACTATTGTGGAATGATTTTGGTCCATTACTCATCCTGTTTAATTTTTGTTGATTGTGAACTTTTTTTTTTTTAAGTCAACTTGAAAGCATGCTGAATTCTTTTTCTA
>JAQLOL010000020.1:16528013-16547173 GCA_029783665.1 Naso thynnoides | reverse complement strand
TTGCTCTACTGTGTGTACATTTCCACTGCCTAGCTGTATGCACACACACACACACACACACACACACACACACACACACACACACACACACACACGCACACACGCACACACGCACTCACTTGCACTCACTTGCACTCACACACACACACACACAAGGGAAAAAAGGTGAGTGGTTAAGTAACTTGCAAGGCAATACTGCAAACATAGTGAGCCTGGCATTGGCACAAATACTCAAGTGAAAGGAGGGCAGTCAGCAAGGACGTTCTCTAGCTTTCTTTAGAAAGAGGTATTGCACCTGGACAGCTGGTGAGCCACACAAACACAACAGGACAGGCCGACTGACTGCTGGAGATACTTGCTCAGATGTGTTTGTGTCAACAAAGATGCTGTAGTCTCTGAACCACGCCTCTGCAGCAGCGACTCTCTGCTTCCATCTGTTCCCCTCATTCTGTCCTGTTTAGCATCCCATGTTTAACTCACATGCGCATCAAGAGAACCTAGAGGATTCAAATAACCTAAACTTCTGTTGCAATCCTAAAATTCATACAACAGTTTTCTGACAGTGGGCGTAATTACGAAATACATGCGGGATACAACAGAAAAACAAAGCAGAGAGAGTGACTGTTAGCTAAAACGGGATTTTTCTCCATCTAGGAGAAATGTGTGAGGCAGTGGCTGCTTAATGTCAGCCTCTTCAGAAGACAAAATTCTAATACAACATACACGAGGGTTGAGGCAGGAAAACTGAATCAATCAGACATTGCCTCAGCGGGCTGAGAGAGCAGCAGAGAAAATACTTGAGCTGTTATGAGTTGGGAGGACTGTAAAATATACTTCCTCTTACAGTCAAAGTCACAGCTCAAAACTGAGGCACATTACTGTCAGAAAACGGTTATACTTCAGCAGTAGCAACATTTTTCTCAATCTAGAAAAACTGACAGCCTTTCATCATGCTGCGCTAGACAATGAACCTGCATTTTTTTAACGTGGAGATGACGCAGCAAACAGGATCGGCCCCCTTTTGAGGTGAATGGCCTACACAGGTTTCTTATCACAGGGCAATAATTTACAAACAGGTCGAAAGAAGAATGAGCTACTGTTTCAGTTTCACTGGACGATGAAACAGACCTTCAGTGGGATGAATCATGCATTCGAGTGCTGTGTGACTGAAGTAACTTCAAACAGATTCCAGTATGTTACAATGAAATGCTCACCAAGATGTTCTAGAAGCATAACAAATACAGATTGGTGGATAAAGATTTGCCTCATCGGCAAATCATAAAATGCTTTTCTAAATGCATTCATTCACTACAACTGTAGATTCATTTTACATCTGAGGTTCATTCTGACATGAAGGCAGATTCAAGCTGTAATTTAAAACTGGAGCACTGTTAAACCCATTTACAGTGGTGTTTGCACTTGAATGGGAGCGGAATGACAAATTAGGAATGTGTAGGAACATGTAAGCCTCCCTTCAAGGTTCATTACGAGCTTATAAATGCATTCCAAAATATTTGCCTCATGTTGGCACCAACCCTTAGTGCAGCGCAGCATCAAAAACACATCCTCACACACACGGATTCCTGTCTTTTTCATGTGCTACACACATGCAAACTAATACAGGCAACAAACACACAGGAAGACAGAGATGCGCACACACACACACACACACACACACACACACACACACACACACACACACACAGCTACACGAGCCAGTGGTGCTCTCCCCACCTCCGTGATCCTCAAAGTACTCCTCCTCAAAGTTTGCTTCCAGCTGCTTCTGTCTCCTCCTTTCCTCTTTCATCTCCTTCTCCTGCAGTTTACGAGCTATGGCCTACAAACAAACAAACAAACAAACAAACAAACAAACAGTAAACAAATTGTCCCACATATGGAATATGAACAAGTCTCCCTTTGTGCTACTCTGTAACAAATATGTCACTTTGTTGTGAGATGTCGTTTTTTCTTCTGCCAGCCATTTTAGTTTCAAAAACGTCAAACTACAGCTGTGAGATGCATCACTGCCTGATATTTAAAAAAAAAACAAAACCTCTAACTCTGGTCGATAAGTGTATTTTGCATAGAACCAGGAGGCAAAAAGAGTGTCCTTTCTTTTAGTTAGAGGAAAAAAATAATCAGTGTAATCAGATATTTTGAAAAATTTACAGACAATTCAATCTCAGATCCCATATGTGCAATAAAAATGAACAGCTGCAGCCCAGGAGCAGACCTCTGGCTTATGTCTGATCTCATCACGGAGGGAAACACAGACACTGATCTCTGACATTTCTGTAAATGATATCATGGAAAAAACATTTGCAAAAACATTCTGATAATATGTCAGCAGAACTCAGATAGAGAGAGATAGAGATACTCAGATTTCTGCTCTTCATGTTAAGCATAAAAACGTTTCGAAAAAAAATGTCAATGGCCATTACTAAGTCATTACGAAGCAATGTGACGCACAAACAAAGTGTTGATTCAAGTGGAATGACCCATTCGTTACTCATTATCATCGATACCAGAAGTCACATCATTGATGAATGGATGTACCAACATTGCGCTCGACTGGGCAGAAATGTCTTTGTGTGTCTTTGTGTGTGTGTGTGTTACCCACCGCATCCTTCTCTTCCTGCTGTCGCTGTTGTTCTGCCTGTCGGACCAGTTGATCCTGAATCTCCAGGGCTATCTCATTATCTTGGCGCTCGCTGAGGTCCCCACAGGTTGAAGTGCATTAACATGTACATGGGGAGAGATTTGAACAACATGAAAACATTAAAGATGGAAATATGTACGACATTTACTAGCATCAAGTTTGTAAGAAACTCTAATAATGTTAACTTGGTCATTTTCGTATTCATGTGAGTAAGGCTGTGGATGAGGATGAGAAGCTGGAACAGTAACAGGAAGTCACTCGGCAAGTCATTGCAATCAAAGGACAGCATGAAGCATTTTCTCATCAGACAGAGTGACAAACTGAGTGGGTTACAGAATTACATGACCAGAAAACAGGACAGAAGGTAGATTTAACAAGAAAAATTAAAGTTAGATTCCATAGTTTACTGTATTCAATGTAAACAATACAATATCTTCCCTGTTCATAGCTAGCAGTAGAGATTTTCCTGTTCCATTTTTTTCCTTCCCGATACCTATTCCGATATTCAAACTGGTATTGTTATCCAATACCAGCACATAAAAATAAAAATTCCTTCAAAAGTTAAGGTGTAATCATAATTCAGTAAAATAAAAAAGACTTGAACAAAACACTATACACTATAACAGTGGTGCAACAGCCACTTGAAAATTAAAATCTTAACATGCGTATTTTACAGGTAGGTGGGACTTTCCAGTGTAAAATATTGCCAAATGTAGACATTTTCATCTCATTTTATCTCTACTTTCTTATTCGCCACTCTTAAAAACAGTAGTTGAGAGCGGCAGCGCAACTTCCTGTGTACTGTTTTAGAGCAGAAAAAAACTGATTTGAGGTCTGTGACGTCAGTCAGAGCCAACTAAGCTGGGAAGAAGCTCGGAACCGTTTAGCAGCGAATAAACCACATGGTATCTGATTGGTGCACAGACGGGCATACTCACTGATACAGATACTGGCATTTTCAGCAGCATCAGAGGCATTTTCCGACACTGATATCAGTATCGGAACAATTCAAGCTAGCAGGGTCTGAAATTAACATTTGCAAAGAGACAATACTGCGGAGTTGACGTTCTGTTTAGCAAGTAGCGTCAAATCTTGGAAGGCTATCCACCACTCTGTTTTTGTGCTAGAACAGTCATGGGATGAAAAATGACGATCATGAGAGTCTGTCTTGGGTTTTAGTGTCAATAACAGGTTTGTCTGTGTCTGAGTTTCACACACACAGGGACTGCTTCATGGTGCGTTCAGGTGCACTTTGTAAAGTCTGAAATCTACATTGTTTTGTAAGGTAAAGTTTGTGGGCATCGGAAGGGAAAAGGTTCTATCTTTAGAATTCTCTTTCAAAGAAATTCATGAGCCTACATCAGGCATTATCTTTGCTCTCTCTCTCTGCAGAAAAAAAATATCTACAGCATTTTTTAAACAATTCAAAATTAAGGTCATATCTAATCTGCACACATTTTGGCTATTAAAAATTTGCTTAGCTGGTGGATTTTTACATAGCAGAATCAAAAGTTGAATTAGATACTGCTCTGATATGCGCCCATCCGCCTTTTGCCAACAAGACAAGGAAAATGAAACTGACTGTTTTTCATAGAAAATGACAATAAAATTACTGAATCTTATTAAAACACAAAAATATAAAATCTGAATATATTGCATAAATAAATGAACCAAAAGTTGCACAACAGCTGAAATCATGTTGCTGCGGAGAAACATAATCAGCAGTGGTGTTATTATCTCACATGTTGTGAGAGGAAGCGTGCTTGCTTCAGGCAGGGGCAGGAATATCTTCGCTTGGTGTGATGTTGATCTCAACAGCTTGCTTTGGCTTACTCACATCTTTAAACGATGTGAATTTGACAACAACACCATCAGCCAAGAGCGCTGATATGCAAATCTCATTTCTGTGTTTGTGTGTAAACATACATGAGTTTGTGATGCTTTCATTAAAGGCGCACAGCAACGGCTTAACCGCGTAGCACTGAACCTGTAACTGACCTGTGCGGCCGACAGCTCAGGAGGATTTAAGCTGGCAGCAATAAACAGACTGAAGCTCTTTTATCAGCAGGTACTAAGACAGAAGTGATGCACCCTAATGTGTGTGTGCGTTTGGTCAAATGTCTGAGAGTGGGTGTAGATGAAGTGGCGCTGGCAAGTGCAGAGTGGACGGCAGTGTGAGCTCCCAGCATGACAGGCTGCACTGGCCTGCCTGCATAGACGGTGGAGCATGTGGTCTCTCCCTGGGGGTGCAATCCCACTACTGGAGCTTTCTATGTTTGTGTGGGTTTGAAACAGTGATCTCACTGAGCTGTGAGTCAGCAAATTTATTTCAATAAAATTGTAAAGCAGAGAGGGAGCCTTCTGTTGCAGCTTCTGGTCTGGAGTGGATCAGAGGCAACAGAACACTCGCTGTAGCTTTGTTTAAGAGCTGACACAGTTCACGTTAAAGGAAAAGTTCATAGATTTTTTTTTTTTACATGTGGCTGGAACTGACCCAACCCTCTTATAAAATATAATGATATATTAATCAAGGCTTTGGAGATACTACATGAAGGCAACAAGAACTATGAACAGGCTTCTTGTGCTTTGTTGATCTCTGTGTAACCAGGGCAAACACAACGTCCATTAAACTGGAGACAGGCTTTATAATCTCATCTTTTTCAGTAAAGCTAAACATTTTATATTCTGTGACAAGAGCAAAACCTCTTCACGCTGCAACAGTTGCTCTTTATCGCACACAGAGGTTGAGAACACAAAGTCTGTTTGATCTCATGGATGCTAAATGTAGAACTCAGTAACCTCCCCCTCAGTAATCAGTAAAAAATAGATGGCTGAGTAGCTAACAAAGCCAAATTTGTAGTCACTGCTCTCCAACACAAATTAAATGAAAGAGCATTCACAAGCTGTTTTCTAATAATAACGCCAGATGTGACCTACTAATTTACGCCATTAAGGGGTTAAACTTCAACTTAATAACAAAAAGTTTAGAGTCATCTGAGGTGAGAGTGCTGGAACACCTGACCCCATCTGTTGAAGCATTATTTATGTTGTAGGTACCGGGTTTGGGACTAATTACACTAATCTAAAACAGATGCTACCAACACATGTACACAGCCAATCTGGCGAACTATACTGATGACCTCTTTAGGCACGACAGCTAACATATCAAAAAGAATAGATGAGAGTAAATCAGTATAGTTTCATAATCCTGGCTTGCATTTTCCAAGCATAACAACTTTGGTGTGTATGGTTTAATTGTCCATCTCCCTGTGGAAATTTGCTTTAAAATGGACATGTATATATGGTGTGTGTAAGTGTGTGTGTGTGTGAGTGGTGTGTGAGAGGCACCTACAGTTCACTGTGCTGTTTCTGACTCTGGATTTTGGCCCTCTGATCTTCCTCCTCCTGCAGCTTCTTGGCCACCTGCAGGTCTTTCTGCACCAGACGGCTCTTATTCACATTGGATGCCAAGTGGCTCTCAACTGTAGAACACAAACACATAAGCACTGCTTTTAAAACAGTGTACACACAAACCGCAGCGGGTCAGCCGGCTGCACCGCACCAGGGATGAGGAATGATGAGCAGCGAAACACTGGGGAGTTTATTTACACATCTACACTTTGTTGATGTTTTCCTCTCAGACGAGCAGTGGTTTTGGTTAGATGGTTTGTAGCAAACAAGATTAAATTCGACGACGCAAAAGGTTCTATGTCTGGTCATAAACAGAGAGCGCTTTTAGTCACTGAGAAATTAATGTTCACAGCTCAGGTGCTGTTCCAAGGTTGTGTGATGGCACTTCGTGGCCTGTAACAGATGATAAATCCCGCTTGCTGACGCACTCCTGGCACTCGGTAAGCATGGAGAGCATCACTCACTCAGCTCTGTTTCACCTGGATATTGATCTGCTCCCAGCTTTCCTGTGAAAAGGATCAAATTACATTTGGCAATTTACCCGTGACAAGCACCATAAAACTTTCTGCTCTCTGACTGGTGGGATTGGAAGGGGCAACTGTGAGTCACAGCTTTGGCAACTTGATAAAAAGTCAAGAGGCCGACATTGATTTTTTTTGGATGATGCTGATCAATTGTTTAAGTTTATGACACCGTACGAAAAAAAAAAATCTTTTGAAGCAGAAATGATGTCAGAGGGCAAGATAAGGCTATCATTTATCCACTGCCACGTTTTCATTGCTTCATCTCTCAACGCAGGGAGGAAGGAAAAAATAAATAAAAAATAAAAAATCACACCAGGGCTTTGAGACACTTGTTAATTTAACAAACTCAATCTTGACGAGGTCTCACGTCATTTACAAAAAGAGGATTTAGGGTGAGAGAGCCAGACTATCAAACACACAGACATATCAGAGTGCAGCTGTACACCGAAACAGAGAAAGCACATTCCAGACAAAAAGATGCCAAGTGCTGACACAGCCACAAAGAAATGCTTTCCGTGGGACATTTTGATGCTGTGGTGCTCTGCATGCACAACATTCTGAATGGAAATAAAAGCCAGATGTAACCCCACAATAACTTGAAGTGAATGTGCTAAAAAGTCTGTTTTGGGATGGCCATCTGTGAGGATTAGGGGTAAAACAAAGGGACGCGGTCAGGCGACGTCAGCCAGCATTCTCCTCACTGACCTCCAGTGTCAAAGGTCCAGCAACATTTGGCCAGCTCAAACCTGATCGGTTAGTGTGGCGACTAAGTGGCAAAGGAAGGCGAGCCTTTGTTATGGATCACTTAGGGTTTTAAAGGATTGATGACAACACAAGGACAGGTCAGCCAAAACAAATTAGTCATGGCTAACACAGAGCCTAATCTGCACTCAAGATATGGCTGGGCTGGCCCTCTCAGGTGCAGAGCTTGTTGCACAGTTCACCCTTATACAGTGCGGCGTATTCATTAAAACAGAAAACAAGCTGTTGCTCATACCAGTAACTGTGGTTGTGCTTCTAAAATTCCCTTCAAAACAAAAGCTCACCAAATAAACTAAACATTTACCGAATAATTTCCTGCATTCCTGTCAAAGCAGCCGCCACATTCTGCTGGTTCCTGTCATTTCTTTATGAATAAGTGCAGGTGAAGGAGATGAGTAGGCATGGTGGCCATTAGTCGTTAGTGTCTGATGAAAGGAAGGCCTTGTTATGTCTGGGTCTGTTTTTGTCAGTTGCTCCTGGCAGAAAAATATCCTTTCAACCTAGCTCAGCGAGAGACGGCTTAACCTCAAGTGAGGGGCCAGACACTCCTGTGAGTATTTCTACTGTGAACACTAAAGAAAAATACAAAATCAAGAGAGTGTGACGACAAAAATTCATCTGACTGCTCATGCTGCTTAAATGTGCAAAAAGATGCCGGCTAATTATACACACGGGTAAACATAAGCACCAGCTAATCTAGCGAGACGTGCAGGAACAAACACATAGATGATAAAACAAAAACACAGAACTTACACAAAAATTAATCATTTATAGGCGCCAGGCACACACAGAAAGAGACAACAGTATCTCAGTGCGTGTTCCATATAAAAACCTTTCTTGAGATGACTCTGCTGTCTAACTTCAGATCAGTTGTGAGGGCTTTTCTTTGCAGAAGCACATGATTATCCTAAACCTCGCATGGCATCGATGTAACGCTGAGATGTGTTTTACTAAATATTAAATAACTCTTGAGGCGTTTAAGCTACAGACTAGCTCTAAACTGTGTTCGAACCGTGAGATTCTCAGCTTTCCGAGGCACTTTGAATGGTGCCTGTGCAACGTTCAGGGACAATTTTAGGTCGAAGATGATCAACGATGTAAGACACTTTGATGTTTACTTTCAGAGGTGATACTGACCAAAGTATAAAGACAGGACGAAAGTTTTTATGGCGTCACGTTGTCCACTAAATGACGCCCAGGATGATACACAAATTAACAGCTAGAATTCACTGAGGAAAAAGGTGAATTTGCACCAAACTTCAGAGCTTCAAAACACCTGAATACAACTTTTCACTTTATAAAAAGAAAATTCCCTGGTTGATTATGAAGCTATCTGACATAACGCAGCTTTATTCATGGGCGTTGTTGTTTTTTTGTTTGTTTTGTTTTGTCTTTTTTTGGGAAGTGGGGGGCAAATATGGTATGCTCACACAAAGGCAATGCATGATAGTGACTTTACACTGTATTGAAATGAAAGAGTAGGTTCCCCTGAATCATATGATGTATAACACTTGATCCTGAGTGAAAAAATACTCTCAGAATTGGCAAAAATATAAACCTACGTCCATGCATTTCTTTGTCTGTGTAGGTTTCAGAGGGTTTGTGTACAGCAGTCCGCTGTAGTCTGCCACAGCCCTGCCCTCATACACTACAATTGTGGCATCCTGCAGCATTTACACTGTTAACTGTGTGGCTCAAGCAGGGTTTATGTCGGCTTAATCAGGCTGCAGCCACTGACGCTGCAGTTTAAGCTGTGGGACTAGACAAATTTTCCAGATTGGAAAAGAGGAGCGCGGTGGAGTGTGTGGCGTGCTTCTTTTCTTTTATACTGCTACACTTTGAAAACATCTTTCACAGTGTGTTCTTTTGCAAAGTAAGCATTAAGTGACCGACTGTAGGAATGCAGCAGGGCAGCCTGACAAAAAGCTGTCAGTGACATAATGGGCCTGTGCAGAAAGAATTACAACAAAAATAAAAGACTTAAGTTTTAAAAGAGACTGTCTGGGAGAAGGGAGTGGATTTATCTGTACGGACACAACCCACTGAAAGGCAGCCGAGATTCTCTCTCAGCCAAATCTCAACATTCAGAGCAGAAAAGCAGGAGGCGTTCATTTCGAAGAAAAGGTAGGAGTTACCCATCTTCCAGAGTGAAAACATGGGAGGTGCACGAGAACAGAACATCATAAACACGGCACATTTGTAGGTTCTTACTTTCTTGTTCCTGCAGGTTGTAGGCTAGGCAGTGGTCCTCCAGCACAGCAAAGTCTCTGCACACTGGAAAAAAAAAAAAAAAAAAGATGACTGAAAGTGAAAAAAAGAAATACCGAAACAGGCTTCTAGGGAAAAGTTAAGTTTTTATTCCTGTAAGCGTGCAGATTGCAGCTCAAGTCATAATAAGAAAACTCAGGCGTTAGAACCTTATCTTTCCGTTACAGTTTCGGACGTTCCCGCTTATCTGCCTTCACACATGCTCATAGGTAAAAAAAGATTCAAAAATCTGAACCACGATCAAGACCAGGAGTCCAGGTTTACCAGCTAAACTAGAACACGCGCAATGTGACCGCAATGCAACTTAAGAAATTCATTTGTGACTTTATTTTATGTGTCAGTTTGAAAGAGTAGAAGATAAGTACATTTTATTGCAAGCTGGATGACTACTGGATGATATTACAGCAAAAGAAAAGAAGATCTGTTCACATTTAATATCGAACTTAACACAATATAAGATATTTAAAAACTGTACGTCTGTATACTTCACTTCTTAGAAGTGGGCCTGTGTCTCTCGTTCTGATAGTTTGGCCATCTGGCTTGTGGTTTGCTTATTTTTTTGCCTGCAAAGACATGAAGTGAAACTGAGAAGCAGGAACCATCACTTGCCCTCAGCCTAAATAAGACGATGTTGCAACTTTCAAGCTTAAAAGTTATTTCAAGGTGAGAGGCGCCTCAAGAAGTGAGGAATAGATTTATTACTGACAAGCTGCCAGTTTAAATCCCTGGACTGGCTGACAACATGCGACGAGCAGACAAGTAGAGTAAATCTGAGCCCATTAGAAGACAGAGATAAATGTATGTCAATTCATTTTCATCCAGTGAAATAAGATCAGTTGAATTACCTTATCAAGGCTTTAATCTAAAATATTACAGACAACATGACATTTGAAAATCAGGTAGTTGTTTGAACAAAACAACTGTTTACAGATGAGTCCCATTTACCGTGGCTGAGTTTCTTACAGCACTTACTCTGCCTTTTCTCAGCTTGAGCATTAAAACTGCATGTGTGGCTTAAACCATGATCTCAATTCTAAATACAGATTTTTTTTTTCTTAAATTTAAGCAGGCAAAATACTTTCCTGGAAAAATCCACATTCTGCTGCTTATTTTCCATCTTACATCTTCCCAACAAATCTTAACGACAGCAGACTTTCCATTGATGGTTTCAATACAGACGCTGCCAAAATGCTGTGAACTTGACCAACTAAGCAACACGCTGCGAGGGGGAGAGTTGTCCTCATAAATACTTTTTATTGTTACCGCTTACATCCGATCTGAATTGTTCTGCAGTGTCACAAATAGCTTTTGTCCCTTTGAATATCTGGGATCCAGTGGATTGCGAATACAGAGTGTTTCTTGTAGCAAAGGGAACATTGGAGATCTTTCTCACAGTCTCAGATTTAACTAACCTGCTCTGCATGTGTCTTGAATTACCACAGTGAGAAACTTTTCCTCAGCTGCAAAACCTGTGCAAGCATCACTGCATTAAATACATGGGAATGAATTTAAGCAATGATTTCATCCTGCAAGAAACTACGCACCACTGTGATGAGGAGCTTTATTCTGCGAAGAAGACTAAATATACAATAACCTAATTAATTTTAATTTTATTTAATTTTTTTAACCTTCACTAGTTTTAGGATGAGAATTAAATCACATTAGTCATTTCTTTAACACTTATCCCGCATTTAAAACTCTCCTCCTTCCAGCTTTCATTACAGAGCTGAGCAACAGTGAACAACCATGCAATGCCAAGCTCACAGCTCATCATCTGCTCTCACAAACATGACTTCATCCACATAAATAATAAATAACCACAAACCCTCTTTAACCGTGTGTTTGGGTGCTTTAGTGATACCTCTGAGAAAACAAATTATTTGCCAGCATTTCGAACAAACAACTAAACGCCTGGGACTCGAGCAAAACACTGACGAGTGGTCCAGATTGTCTGGCTGTATTAGATGGGAGGGGACTGGGCGATCAGTTGGGTTTAAACAGATGCTGTGAAGAGGAGGGCGAGACCTCCACAAAGCCCCTCTGTTGCCTCAAAGCAGTATGGGATTTGATTAACATAGACCATTTTTCAAGCATATGCTTAATCTTCTTAGCAAAGAAACCTGAGATTAATTCAGGCTGGTATGTCTACATATGTACACCCGTCTACTGAACTACTGTAACAATCTGAGTCAGGGACAGAAGCTTAAAAAGCTTGGAGCAGTTAACACCAACACCATGCAACAAGTGACAGAGAGATCAGAGCTGCAAGTGTCAATTTTTAAACTTCGCACCCTCAGTTGATCTCTATGGGCTGAAAAGATATCAGCAAAAAGATGAAACCATTTGCACAAAGACAATAAGTGTTTCAGCCTCATCTGCAGTGCATGATACAAATCCAGCACAATTGGCGCGACTTGAAAGTTCAATATTTATTATTTCCCTGACATATTAGGGATGGAATTGAAACTTCTGCAGCATCTCTCTGAGTCTCGGTCTTTGCCTCTGCAGACCAGCCAAGCAATGCGAATGCACGTTCCTTCTCTCTGACCAGAATAACAAGCATCCTCCTGAGCAGCTGCTTCACACTAACAGGACGGGTCCTTCCCACCAGCGCAGCATCCCATCCGAAACCTGCGTCAGTGTAAAAGCACCACTCTCCACCTGCCTTTCAACATCACATCAATAACAGCTGAAGACAAAGATTTGGGTGTGTATGTAAGTTGTGCAGCAGGGGGGCTGTGTTTGCTCTCCTTCTATCAGCTGGAAACATTTTAAAATAATGTTTTAAAGTAGTAATTATTGTCTCCAGGCAAAAGTGTGACTGGACATGTTACATGGAAGTCATGAGAAGAGGTCGGAGGACACTCTGGAGTCAACTGTCCATGTTGCTTTCATCACAAAAACAAACGCACCTCGTCCTCTGAGCTCTGGCTCGACAGCATACCTCAGCACAGGTAAACATCTCATGTGATCAGTGCTACGGAGATCCTCAACTCCTACATTTACTCACTCTGGTGCCATATCAGATTATGTGCTGTGCATACAATACACTGTAGCGTTAACGTTATATCCATTTGCACAGCAAGCATTTTCCCATAATACAAACACTGAGAAATGTGAGGGGGGACTCGGTGTGCCAGCCTCTAAATATTGCTCCGCTTTCTAACCTTGAATGAACACATTTGGACCGGGATAAGGAAGCTGTCACGACGTCTGCACCCATGCTAGAGAGTCTTATCAGCTGGCTTCTTGACCCTGCTGTGCTAGCATCAAGTAGCGAGCCATGCTAACAACCAAAATAACCAGTGTATGAGAGCAGAGACACCTGTGCTCACTCGGTTAACATTAGCCTCGCTGGTGTCACCCAACTCATAAGTGTGATACTAAACATGTAGCTTACTTCACAATTAACCGGCAAATATATAATAGACGTTACCCTCTTTCACTCCAGGTAGATTATTCTTGTCGATGCTAACGTTACATTCAGCCATGTTGTCACAGATAATAAGTACAAAAAAAAAACTGTTGTCGCTGAATCACACTTCCGCGTTCGTTCCGAAGGTTAAAGTCTGGCTGATCGATCGCCGTTGCTCATAACCCAGATTGATGGTTCAGGTGCTGGACGGCCCTCTTGATTAGTTTCGGTGGCCACCCTCCCTCGATACGTCTCTGCTGTAATTGCCTGGCAGCTACTCTGCTGTAGCTAGCGTGTCAGGGCTCCTACGAGCGCCCCTCCCACCCGACCGATCCTTGATCCTTCCTACAACCACTCCGAGCGCGCTAACACACGGTTTCCGCTTACGAATGTCAAAATAAAAGACTATGAATGTTTCTCTGTGACACTAAATGTTTCTAACCAAATAAGAGACAGTGGAGGAAAAAAAAATCAACAGCAACAAAAACATACTAAAGAGCCTATTATTTATTGATATGTTATAATTAAATTACACAGCTGATCCTTAGGACAGTGTGGGTGTGTAAAGTTTGATCTGACATGATTGAGTGACAGAATAACTCCACCAAGTGTCATCATCATATGAATTATAGCTAAATCCTGATTGGTGCACATAGCTTAAGGAAAGTAGGCTCATATGAGATCATATTTTCCAGGAGTCATTAGAAAGAAATCTTCCACATGAAGTAATCAAACATGGTGAAACCAGTTACTCAGAAACTTGTTTGTGTGGGACCCCATCACTTGTAAAAAGAACTTTATAAAAAATCAGTGCCTTTCAACATTTCAGAACTTTTCACCATACATTACAAACTGTAGAAATAAAGAACAGAAGTTAAGTATCCTGAAGACACCAAGAAAGTTTCCTTCCCTGAAGACAACGTTCAGATATAGTTCAATGAGTAAAACCTCAAAATAATTCACTGCTCATACAGAAGGTGCAATAACATCTGTCACAGTGCCAATAAAAATCAGATAAAATTTTTCTTACATTTTGATTTTACTTTGAAGACTGATTAATCACACTTCCGTTATAATCGTAGCTTAATGTGCCTAACTTGACATAGCTCCCGCCGCAAGGTTCAGTGATTGTAGACATCTGCAGCAGCTACAAGACGTCTTAGCCCCGAAGCGAAAGGGAACACACCCCCATGGGCCAAACAGCTTACTCTATTGTCCAAAGAGAGAAATAATGATGCAAATACCGTACGCGACCGATTTAAAATGTCACAACAGACAAAGGAGACGCTCATTTGTCTGAATTAAGCAGGAATGAAGATGACACACACTTATAAGCGCCAGTGTTACAAGCCTCCCTCGTGCTATTCCTCCTCCTTCTGTCATTAGGCTAACTCAAACAAATACACACACGTGTCATGTGATCTGACAGCGGCTGGTATTCGAAGTTATGTTAATGTCATTGCTCCCCCTAGCGTTTAGCATTTTAACCTGCAGGTGTCCACCACACCTGCAGCCTGTTTTTAATTATCTTTTGTTTGAAAAGATACATCCATTAAAATGAACTGGTAATAGTGGTCCATTTACTGTCCGATCAATATATACATTCTAGCTGCCTAATGACTGTGTCCACATTCAACACTGAATGAGTAGTATTGTTTATTTTTTAATGACATGAGGTCAACATGGCCCTGACCTCTTTCATTAGGGATGCAGTGGAGTGGTGAGGAGCAGAAACAGGGCTGGTGACTGCATGGATTTGAATGCAGAACTGGTTCAGTTGTTTGCAAAAGACTGGTAGGTCTACAAACATGAACAACAAAAAATGTTCCTCCTCTCAATTGTAACCCTGTGTTTAGTATGCCTTGTTTCAGGCGACCCATCTTCACATTTAATATTACACTAATGGGTTACAACCATAAATGTGTCATTTCGTTCCCTCCACCAGACACTCTTTCAAGTTGTTCTTCCTTGCTAGTCTTGTTATTTCACCAAGTCCTTGAGCTGCTTGGTCCTCAAAATCAGAATGATTAAAGTGATTGATTCATAGCAGGTTCTGGGGTGCCAGACACCGGACGTCAACAGACTCCTAAGTCAAGCTTGAAGGGATGCGCGGCAGCCCTTTTATGAGACCTTTACCAGCCAAATTCACGAAGTGCCAGCAGTTCATTTCCCTAAAACTGCTGAAGCACAATGGCCGCTCCTCTGGCAGAGGTATGTGAAGTGATTTCCTTGATGCGCAAAATAAACCAGCATGACTTAGGAGGTTTTGGGTAGTCGGCTTGGCCGCCGTGATAGATGTTCCTTTAGCTCCAAATCAGCCCTGAAGCCAAGATTGAGGGGCTCATCTCCGGCTATGATGCACTTAGAGACTGAATCAATTTACTCCCCCCTCCTTTTCCAGTTCAACACACTCCAATGTACCTATTTAAAGAAACAATTAATGTAAAAGAAAAAGACTTGCAAGTGCCAAGAACATCAGATTCTGGTTCCTCCTAACCAACAAGGTGATTGATAGCTTCCTCTCTCTGTTTGATTTGCCCATGTCAAAGTGATGTAGGGTTACTGGGCTCTCCTACAGCGTCAGATCACCGTATTTCATTCAGACGCTCCGTGATCCACGTAAAAATGTTAGCCCATTGACGAAAGCCACAGTGACTGGCTATTGATTTAGTACACAGGGAGCTGACTGGCCCCTCCTCCCGGACCCTGAAAGGATAAATATATTGATGGAATGGAGCCAAGACAGTGGATTTCTTGCCTTGCTTGAGGAAGGACTCATAGTGCGGCATCAGTTTGGGACCATACAATGATGGACAGAGTTACAGTTGTGAACTATTGCTTAGGACTCCTGGGTTTGTTACTAGTGCAGGGAGTGCTAAACGCCGAGGGAAGGAGCGTATTTAACCCTGGTAAGTGCGCAAAAATTTAACTGTATTTGTCAGTTAAATGAAAATGTTGCTGAAGATGCTGCATGCAACTACTGCATCCCTTACAATTGGTGCAACTGTTTGCTTAATGGCCAAAACACAACCTTTTAAATGTAGTGGATGTGACTGAATGTTTTGGCCAGGCTTTCTCATACTAATGCATTTATGTTTGCTTTGTGTATGCAGGAAACCATGTTTTTAATCCCAAAGAAGACACAGACTCCCAGAGCAAGATATTAGCACTGTTACTACACAAGAGCTTAGTTCCAGTTGAAAAAGATGATCCGCTAGGTAAAATGAACAAGTAAAATAGTGAAATTTATGTCACTAACTTAACACAAATGTCTTCCTGCTTTAATGATGCATTGTTTTCCTATCCGCAGGTCTTGAGCTGGCCAATAAATTAGCTGAACTAGAGGAGGTAAGAGTATTTACATATTCACCTTGAAGAAACTTGTGGAAAATGTGGATTTGGCAAAGACTTGAACAGCATTAGTGTGTAAAAATGCATGATGGCATCAAGATTCAGTTTTTCCAAAAGTGTGCATCAATTCTACGCAGACGAGGCTCTGAATGAAAAGCTGATACACTTCCTCCTGAATAGATGGTGTAAAAATACTGAGATGATTGCAACTTGTCTTGCTGTGTCTAAATATTCTGATCTCGGCTTGTAGCTGCGAGCATTCAGAGAAGACTTGGAGCTGGAGAGGGAGATTGCAGCTAATCTGGCAGAAAGCAAATCCATTACTAGGAAGAGGGGTGAACGTAAGTTTAGCGAATATTTTGCATGCATCATACAAACTTATCGGTATTTTCAGTTGTTAAAATTATTTGCATTAACATACAAGATGTCATTCTTCAATTTTTTTGCCTCCTTTCATCTGCAGCTTGCTTCTGGAAGTACTGTGTCTAACATGGATGGAAGAGGAGGAGAGCCACTGTGAAATCTTGCTGCAAAGCCCAACATAGCCTTAAGACTCAAAACACAGTAATATAGTCCCACTGTATTTATCCCAGCAATATAGAGTAGTACCATAATCACCGTCATCAATAAAAGTTGCATTTTCACTGCACCAAGGTGCTCTCATGAGAATTCTGAGGACTGTGGTTGTATATCTTTAATCTGTAACTAATCACTGGACATACTTGAGGGTCAAATCTGACAAAATGTACCTGACTGCAGAGATGTTCTTATTTTAGCAGGGATTTCATTTAACTAATGCTTGTTTATGTCGCACTCTTGTGGCAGAATGTGGCACAACCACCTTTTTTTTGTACCACTGCCAAAAACATTCCATCCGTCACTGCTGTTCATTTTACAAGATAAATAAAGTCAAAATGTGAATCTGTACTTTTTATTTTGCTTTTTAAAAAATCCTAAAACAAAGCAATTAAAGATGACTTGATCAGTGAATGGACTTTTTTGTAGGTTTGAAAAAAAAAATCATTTTCCCATTTAAAAAAAACAGAACTGACCAACAAATTATTGTTCTTTACTCTTACAACACGTTTTTGAGCTGTAAACTAAATGATATACCTGTACCATGATGAAACACGTTAATTTTGATATTAGTAGTCCTGTTTATATTTTTACAAGTCTCATTACATACAAAAAAGGTCTGCATTTAAAACTACTATATGTTACAGTATAGTTTCTATTTAAATGTCAAATTAGACATGAAACTCTTCCCATATTGGGAGCTGATCTGTAACTGACCTATACAATATAAACACAGCACATCATACTGTGACCCCAATAATGAAGACTGAGTCAGTGATTTTAGGTGGATTTGAATGACCGCACAAACAAAGTCATGAGAGTTCTGAGGATGTTCACTGTAATTAAAGCAAAATCTTACATGAAGCACCTTTAAAGAGTTGAAAACTGCTCAGCAAAAGGATATAATGCTGGTTTTCAATGCGGAAATCTGACACAGGGTCAGTTTATGCAAATATAAAGAGTGTTAAGGGCCTCTAATCAGAGGTGGACAGCTCACCACCACCACCACCACGCCCCCAACCCCCCACCCCCCAGCCCCGGTGTTTACCTTCAAATGTAAGCTGATGGAGATTTATAGTTCACAGAAGATAGCAAATTTTTCTAATTAATTTTTTTCCTAACCCTTTACTTATTTTGTTTCTATTTTGGCACACTGGTTCTGACATGTGCTTATACGGCTGTAGAATCATCACTGGCAGCATCTTTGCCTTGATGATGATCCCATGATAAATAACAGGGCTAAAGCTAATGACTGTAACTTCCCTACAGCCATGGACACACGAGACAGCCTCAGCCTCTCTGCATTATGCTATGCAATGCCTAAAAATATCATAACAGTAGAAGGAAGTGGCTTACAATAATAACGTGGCATGTGGTGCACATCTGCGGCTGCAGTGGATTACTGCAGTGATGTTTATTTGAGTGGATCTTTTGGTGGAGGGTGACAAAGTTGAGTCACAGGCTTAGTGTAAATAATGGGAGAGGTGTTTTCAATAGATCTGATTCAAGCAGAGCCTGATGAACACAGGAGGTTTCGGGGAAACCAGAATAAATGTGATGCTAAGCTGAATTCACTGCTGTGTCAAAGAAAGTGTTGACCTTTGCTTTGTGTCAGCAGGTCACTTGTAGTGATTTTTTCAGAGATCAGTAATGCATTTGCGCATAAAAATAGCCACATCACATGTATACAATTTTTACATCTGAAAAAGATAAGCATTATGGTAAAAAGCTGCAGCTAACGATTATTTTCATTACAAATTAATCTGTTTTACAAATGCCTCAGAATGTCTATTAAATTTCCTAGACTTCAAACTGACTTCTTAAAACCACCTCCTCTGTCCAAGTGATCGTCTTAAACACAAAATCCCCTGATTTAAGATCATGCAATCACTTTTCTGTCATACTACAGGCATGCAACACAAAAACACCATAGCAGACTTGATACAAAAGTGGTTGTTATCTATATTAGTGCAGGCACAAACTGAACCATAGACACAGAATGACCAAAACTGGACTAGGAGCATCCTGTCAAGATAAGAATTCAGGAAATGAATTAGCATCCTCTTTGTCACTCATATGATTGTGTCTAAACAACAGCATCATGCCGATAAGAGTTCATATAGGCCTATAAAAGGGTTTATTTCCAGCACATAACGAAAATATAGTCACCAAAAATCTATAAGGAAAAAAAACT
>JAQLOL010000020.1:16496536-16519053 GCA_029783665.1 Naso thynnoides | reverse complement strand
TCCATGTCTAAATTGTGATATTTATTAGTGTAGAAAATGGTAGAAAAAGCACAAAGCCCATATAGACCATGACCAAAACTGTTCACACATGCACATAGTGCACCTTTAATCAATTAGTCAATCTAAAGAAATTAAATTAAGAACTGAGTTTAGAGACTTTTTTCTATTAATTATACCAGATGCTTGCTGGCTCCAGCTTCTTCAAATTTGTTACAGATTTGTTGCTTGTCTTTGTCTTATATGATAGAAAAATAAATATTTGGGGGTTGAGAACTTTCTGTCAGGCAAATAGATAGCCTTCCTTGGGCTCTGGGAGGTTGTGATAAGCATTGGTCACTACTTTGAACATTTCATTGTAAAAGCAGTTGATCAACTGATTTAAAAAAAAACATTTAGCAGATGAATCATTAATGAAAATAATCAATGTCATATTTTCGTCAGTTGAAGTATTTTATTTAAGCTTTGAAATAAACACAATTTAAAACTTATAAATAAAGATACAAAATAAAACATTTTCCTCTCCTTTTTTTGGGTTGCATACTACATAATATAGTTCTATACACATACATATAAAGTCAACCAGTTAAAGTTTACCATATTGTATCTATCTGTTGTGTTTTTTCCTCATGACACGCCACAAGGCCTTATCTATTCTTCGATTTGAGCAAATGATGATGATGATGATGTAATCTGGTTTACCACTGTAGTGTCTTTTCTGTGTGTTTACATAACAATAAATCTACATCTACACAAATATGAAGTATGTTTTTTTTAAAAAAACCTGTACCAGACCTGAGGGGACTGCGTCTATAAACACACCTCATCTCTTATCTGAGATATTCAAAAATTTATATCCATGTTTGAAAGGAGGAAAAAAAATGTGAATTTCCCCAAATGAATCACATCTTCAATACTGGGAAGTGTCCACCATTATCTTTGCAACAGTCTTCAAAACAGGAAGCATGAATTCTGTAATCTTTCAGCTCTGCAAGGTCAGGGAGAAAAGTAACAATTGTGATGAATCTTTTGCAAAACAGTGTCCCTGTAATTTCACAAGCCTCAATTTTGAAAAAAAAAAAAAAAAAACGCAACAATGTGCACACAATTTTGATTCCCTTTTTTGAAGTGCATCAAGATTACTCATAACTGAAAAAATAGCTTTAAAAAGGATTGAGAAACAATGGTAGCTCTTTATTTTTATTCTGAAGTTCTAATACACATGTTTTATAAGTGAGCTTAGGGGAGAACTATGAATGAAGCTTGCATTTAAAATCAGTTGTGTCATTACACTTGAAACTAACAATAACACTTAACATTGTTCTTTGGAGACAAAACAATAGAGAACACTGCTGCCAACTGCTGGTCACAAAAAGCTTTCAAAGCTTTTAAACCAAAATAACAGCGCATGCCACGAATTCCACGAGAAGTGATTGGACTTTAAAACAAACAGCAAACAAAAGAGGATGAATCAGTGAACAGCACCCAAGTTCATTGCTATGACAACGGGTGATTAGGCCCTTCCAGTACGCTGAGCTCACACAACAGCGGGCATATACACTCACCCTCACACACACGCGCGCGCACACACACACACACACATACACACAGTGAGAGAGGGTGAGTGTGGTTAGAGGAAATCATTCTGTAGGGGTCATAGAATATTCAACCATAGCAAAAAAACAAGTGGAAAGATTAACAACACATTTTTCTAACATCTAACCTTGGTCCGTCTGTGATGAACTCATTTCTAACCTTTATTCAGAGGGATTTTCCTCCGGCACATTTGTGACTGGTCTTAACAGAGTCTTGGCTGTAGGGTGGAGTGATAATCCTCTTACCGCAAGTCCAATAATTAACTGTTAGATAACGTTTGGCACAAATAAATTATAGTTTGAGCCAAACATTCGCCCAAATCAGATAAAACAACTTCATAGAAATACTGTTTCTTTGGGTTTCCAGCTGGTTTTCCTTTATTCGGAGCTGTATTCATAAACTTCAAAGTTAAGTTGCGCCTAATTCAGCTATGTGAATGTCAATCAAATGGCAGGACTACCTTCAACCTCTGACTCTCACCCAACTAGTAACAACAATATCCAAGCAAATTCAGTTATTTTAAAGTTACTGAAAAACTCTCAAATGAGAAAGGACATTTGTATATTTCAAAGTATGGGAGCTAAGACTCTTTTTAACTCAAAAAGAAAGTAAACTGCTATGCTATATAATTCTACATTTCTATTCCCTCCCCCCTGACCTTTTGACTGAACAGCTGGGGCAGGGAATATGAACTACTGTAAGAGATGCCACCGGGTTTCACAGGCAGCAAATTAGTGAATACCTCACAGTCTCCTGTTTCTCATGCTACTCAGGCAAAGTAAAACAACAGTTTTCCTTGAAAGCACATGTATATGGTGTTGCAATAAACAGAAAAGTTAGTTCCCAAATGGAAAAATTCATGTAAACGCCCCTCAAAGTCAAATCAACTAGGTAGACTAAAATTTTGGTACATGACTTTGTAACTTTGAAGTCATATAAACAAAAATATGGAGCAGGAAGTAAATGTTATCAAAAGATAAGTATTTTTTGATCAATTCACATTTTGCTTATCAAGCTTTTGCTTCTATTAACATTTTTTCTGTTTCATGTTTTTCTGTTGTAGCCTTTTGATGCTGTACATGTAGACTAACCTGGATTAGTTTGAACAGTTAAAAAACTGCAAGTCTTCTTTCATCCATGTTGTTTCCACATTATGGTTTCAGTCAAAAATATACTTTTAGATGCTGATCCACTGCATATGTGTGGAAGTTGTCCTCCAAAGAGACACAGAAGAGAATAAATACAACAGAGCTGTCCATATAAGCATCCTTTAGGAAGTTTAATCCAGGCCTTATAACTCAAAATTACACTGTGGTCAGAATGACTTCCCAACTCAGGGAATTAGTTTTCTCACAGAAATCTTTTATGACAAGTAGTTGGCATAAAGACCAATAACCATTATGACCTATGGCTCGTGAACAAATACTTTTGGAAATATGATATGGACATTATGGGATAAAGAGATGCTGTGTTTGTTTTTTATACAGTTAATAACATGTTCCAGCTTATTGACATATATCCTTCATGATTATTTTGTCAGTCTCAGGCAGGCACTGTTGCCAGTTAACTCCTTTATAAAATACTGTTATGATTGCAGCAGTTTTCTACCACTACTCTTCTCTCTTCTTTATATCTTTGAGTATCTTTGCAATAATATCAGAGAAAACCCCCATTTCAAGTAAGACTTTGTGTGCTGCAGCAACTGACATTGTATATATTATAACTCCACCCTCATTATCTCCTTTCTGTAGTGCAGAGGCAGTTTGTCAAGTTACAAAACAGATGGGTTTACTTACTGGCACACAGGAATGTTAAAGCTGCAGATCACTTCCTGCTCAACCCTATCCTTGATTATCATGAAAAAAAGTTCTGTCCACCCACACACACCATGCACACAAAGAGAAGCTTCTTGCAAGAGCAAGGGGGGTCTTGTTACATAACTTCATAAAGAATTAAACAAAAAAACCTGACAAACTGTTTAATCATTTTCCTGAACATGCCTGCATTCATTATGTCATTAAGGTTACTATTCAATTTTTTTTTTTACTATTTCTGTTTTTTGAATCATCTTGCCAACTATTATTTCCCTAAAAGTGGATTACAGTGTGACAATCGGCGACTGCCAAGTGCTCACAGATGATTGTCATGCCAAGACATGTTCAGCTGATTTTTAAAATTGCGAACAACATGGCAGCTGTCCACAAAGCAATGCCAGGAAATAAAATCACAAAACAATTCCATTGTCTTTAGCCAAACCAAATTGTAACTGTCTGTGCAACCCCAACTTCCAACACATGTATATCTCTTTTTTCCTGGAACGCGGCAAGAAAAACATGTAATTACATTGTTGAAAACATATGGATCCGCTCAACATAAAGCACAGCTCACACTTAGCATTCAAACAATCTAAAACCACCAGAGGGTGGGGCTTCCCCCTTGTTTGAACCCCCCTCCAACATTTAGCAAAAAATGTGAGTGCGAGTGTGTGAGGGAGAACAGAGGGGGCCGGGGGATAGCTGGGAATCTGAATCTGCCACAGAAGCCTGAGAAAACGGACCTTCAAATTTCATGAGCTCGGGGCAAAGAGAGAAAGAAAACACTGGTGAAGGGAACCAAGTGATGACAAAGAGCAGGAAAATGTGATGCTGTGAGTGATCACGGTGCTGGAAACTTTCATCAGAGGATTCCTGAAACTGAGGAAGGGAGGACGTGCATAAAAGAAAACACCAACTCTGTTTCTGTTCACTCATTCATCAGCCATAACAGAAGGTAAGTTTTGCAAAACAGCATGCTGTCCAGGTTAACAGTGTACTGACAACTTTTTACTTGTGACATACTTGTTGAGGATAATGTGGCAGGAAGATTTAATGTTGAATTTAATCAGAACCAAAATAAGATAAGGATAATGATAAGAAATAACAGCAATAGGTTTGTGAAAAATTATGGTTCCTTTATCTTAAAAATTCGACTGTCTGTGAATAATTCAACTCTTTTTTAAAATGATGTGTGTATTCATTGTAAACTAAAATATTGCTTGTATGTTTCTTAAGTTGCACTGATCTGAAAATATGGTTTACTTTGAATAACTTGAAACTGAACACTATGTCAGATAGAGCGGTGATTAAAAACAAATTACACTATACATAAACATAATTCTGTGACTTTACTGCTGGGCTCTGGCAGGACAGTTCCCCACTGTGGTAGTTCAGTTTTTTTCATGACAAAAGTGCTGATCCTTCAGCTATGGCTGGGTGGAAAAAATCAAAGCAATTAATGGTAAATGGAAATGCTTTCGCCATTACACTGTACTCCAGACAATTCCAGGTTGTCCAAGTTGAGAGCAGACAGTGGTTTTGGTTGGACTGGGATGCTATACCAGAAGGGAAGCATGGTTTGGCTGTTCTGTTGAGATGGAAACATACTTTGATTCATACGGGCACATAGGCTAAAAAGTCCTCAACTCAGTTTATGTCAAAAAGCAATGATGCTTGAATGTGTCATCTGTCTGAAAGCTATTAAAGCTGATTATGTCCATTACTTACTGTTTTTTGGTATGTTGTAATGTTTTCCATTGCAACACACACGGAGGAAGTGACCTTATACTCAGAAAGCACACTACTTAAAGGGTCTGATTTTTAGTTTTTTGATAGTTGGGTAATCAGAAATATCCCTGACTCAAATGTGAACTCTTATAATTCAGTTAAAAAATAAATTTAAAAAAGACAGAAGTGGTCATTGTGGTGTAGTAAATGGGTGTCTCCCCACAAAACCCACTACAAAGAGGCCCACAAAGGAAAAGACAAAAAGAAGGGAATTAATTTTGATGTGTTCTAACATCCAGTGATGTTTTACTATCACAAAAATTTAATGACATGCCCCTCTCACAGCAGGAACCAGGCACCCCACTGCCTTAATAAAAAGCAGAAATTAGCATAAAATGTATTAAAATGGAAAGAGCTGGTATGCACCAGGATGTATATCATGTCTCTTTTATCACTGATGCAAAAAATAAGAAAGAAAGAAAAAGAAAGAGAGACAGACAGAAGGAAAGAGAAATCTGGTTCCTCTGTGGCTGAGCTCATATTGAGAAACATACTGGTCTCTTTAGAAAGTTTCTTCCTTTAGAAAGACTCTTTCTGCACCCTAATACTCCTCAGCCACAGAAAAACGACTCACGCTTGCCAGCCTTGAGTTGCAGAACTTTCAATGGATTTGTATGGAGAAGCAGTTCATTATGCTGGCACAGCTCTGCATTTGGAGCCTCCTTTGCCATTACAAACAGTGAGCACAGCACCCGCCACAGCCTCAAACATGTGCAGGCAGTCGTTTTGAAAAGTAGACACAACACAGAAATTATTTTGCCTGTGGCAGCAAACCACACACCATGTTCACATTCACTCAGGATACAATTCAGGGTTTTATTTCTAAAAAACATTCTACAGCCAACTTTTCAGCAAATGTGAGCTCTAAGATCCTGTATACATAGTTTTCATGCCAAAAGCCTGCTGAGCATGGTGATTCAACAGCATTCTGTTGATAATGCTGTCTGGCAAAGCTTCTGGCCATGGGCAACAAAGAAGAACAGCAAATTTATTTATGCAAATGTTTCATTTTTGGTTGCAATGACAATGCTGAGGCTGCAACATAAAGAAACTGTAACAAATTAAAGTTGAATTCAGTTCAGCTGCCCTAAAGTGCAGAGAATCCCCTTCTCTGGCTCTTCCCTCTTTGAATACTATCCTGAAACTGTTAGTATTGAAAATTTATGCCTTGTCCCCCCACACAGGTATTTTTCAAAACATAGGTTTTTCTCTGCCTTTTGGCCTTTCATGAACACACAAGCCCAGTTTTAGGTCACTGAAAACTGAACTTTTGGAGAAGGATCAGTAGATAAAATTTCACAAGCTGAGTTAAAGAACTAAGTGCCTACTAAGTAACTTTACCATTAAATATTGTAGCCTTGGACCAAAAAGGGCATAATGTATGTAATGTACTGACCATAACTATAAATTTGATACAGGTTCTTAACCAATCTTGATGGTAACATCGTTTTGTCTTCTGTTTCAGGGAAATAATGGATCTGTCCCAGACCCTTCATGTTCTCCTACTTCTTGGTTCCCTTCATGCTGTTGTTTGGTCGTGTCCTGATGGCTGCAAATGTCAAGGAACCAAAATTGTCTGCAGTGGCCTCTCAGACTTCCCCACAGCTGTGCCCTCGTCTACCACCGCCCTCTACTTCTCCAACTGCAGTTTCTACTTTCTAAAACCAGAGGACCTGACTGACTTCTCTAATGCCCTTGGCATCTTTGTGATTAAAGACACTGTTTTGAGGGAAGTGCGTCTTGGCACATTTGATTCTGCTACGAACATAGGTGCCTTAGCATTCACTGGCACTGAACTGCAAGATCTCCCAGAGACCTTGTTCCAAAATTTACAGAAGCTTGAGTCACTGAATCTGAAGAGCAACAAGCTACTGGTACTCCGCCCTAAATGGTTTTCTCCAATGACAGATCTGAAACTCCTTGACCTTAGTAAGAACCAATTCACTTCTGTACCTGTGGAAACTTTTCAGCCTCTTGTTGAGCTGCAGTATCTTTGGCTTTCCAGGAACAATATCAGTCAACTACCTAAAGAGACATTTAAGGGTCTTTCTAAGCTGAGAACTTTACGGCTGAACAAAAATTCACTCCAGGAACTCACTGCTGGCAGTTTCGATGACCTAGGAAACCTGGAGGAACTATCCCTACAAGACAATCTAATAACTCATCTCCCAAATGACCTGTTTTCCAACAATTTGAAACTTCAGAAGCTGTTTCTTTCCAACAACAGGCTCAAATCTCTTCAACAAGGCATCTTCTTAAACTTGCCCCTCCTTTCTCAGATCTCCCTGTATGAAAACCAATTGGAGAGCCTGGGACCAGGGGTGTTTGGGCCCATGCTCCTGCAGGACTTGTGGCTTTATGACAACAAGCTGAGTCATGTGGAGGATGACACATTCAGGAACCTGACTAAGTTGCGTTTGTTGGTGCTAAGTCGCAACCAGATCAGTCACGTATCCTCTGGGGCCTTTAGAGGAATGGAACAGCTGGGAGAGGTGTCACTTCACACCAATCTGCTCAAAACCCTGCACGCTGGAACTTTTCAAGGTCTGCCCAGTCTGGTCAACATTTCCTTAGAACACAACTTCATCAGCTCCCTCCCCCAAAGCTTTCTCCAAGGCCTGAACCACCTGGGACAGATAGACCTGCGAAATAACTCCCTTCCCAACCTGCCACAGAAAAATCTTGATGCTCTTACAGTCGCATCGGAAGTACTCCTGCAGCAGAACCCCTGGAGATGTGACAAGGACATTTTGCCACTTAGAGACTGGCTGAGACAATACCCATCCAAGTCTAACCAAACTCTTGTGGTCTGTGACACACCTTCCAGTCTAAGCGGTGAGGAAATTGCCCTGCTGACAGATGAGAACTTGCTGCCCCTCAGTTCTACTGAGCAGCCTGTATTGACCTCAACGGCTAAGAGGCGAAAACCCCATACCCCTCCAACCAAACGAAGCACTCCCTCACCTGCTATTAAGACTACCCCGACCTCAGAACACGAGGAGGTCACAAGCAGCGGACAAGGGGAAAATGAAACGGTTTCTAATGACAACACAATCATCCTCATCATCGTTGCAGTAGTGTCTACTGTCATCATCAGCACTGTCATCATCAGCTGTGTGTGCTGGAAGAGGAGGAAGAGCAGAGGCAGGGGAAACATAGGCAACAGAAGTAAGAACTCTGTTCTGTAAACGAGACCAACCAACATCCAAGCAACCCAAGAACTTTGAAAGCCAAGGGAAACTGCTCACTGATTACTGTGGTTTATTTGGAAAATGTGCAGCATAGAGTTCATTTTAGAGCCTCAAAAGCAACAGAAAAAAACTACTTGAGCTTCAGTCATACATACCAGCTAGAACAGACAAGCAAACTTTTGAATTCATTCACTTTCAATTTTTATTTATAAATTTACTAGCCTGTATTCATTTGGTGTGTGCTGTAAAAAATGGACATATACTAACTATAAAAACTCATGGGACATTTTGGTGAATGTAACCTCAGATACACTTAAACAGTGTTTCTTGGTCAAAACTAAGACTGCATTTAGTATTTTCTTTAAACTATTTTCATTTTTTTTCTGTACTAATAACTGCAGTGTGACAGTGGCTTTTTCAGCTAACAATGCATTTGGAAGACAGTTTTACTTTTTTTGCAAAATGGCAAATCATGAAAAAAAATCTTGACTACTCCATAATTGATCTGGTTTCCACACTTACAATGCAAAATGCTACTTCATACTCAATAAATGCACTATTTTTAGTGGGAGCTATGTCATATTGAGTTAATCATTTACTGAAGTATATGGTATTACAACTTTATCAATTTGAATCTGGGAGAAAATTCTTTCTATTCTATTCTATTCTATTCTATTCTATTCTCGGGTCAGGTCAGGCTATTTTATTTATACTCGTAGGTAAACTTGGCTTGCGGTTCGAAGCAAGGCATCCATCACAATCAAAAACAGACACATGAACCAATACAATAACTAAACAAAAACAACAACAAAAAAATGATAATAAAATAAAAACAATAAAAAACAATAAACAATAAAAACAATAAATAAAAACAATACAAGTGCTGCAATATTCAAAATAGAATAAGAACAAAATAAAAAGAGAATAAAAACCAAGGGAAGTACAAACTTGAGGCAAGTTAGACAATTAAAAACAAATAAAATAGTTAAATACAACAAAAAAGTTATGTTTTTTTAAAAAACAAAAAACAAAGAACAAAAAACAAAAAACAAAAAGATAAAATTCCTTTGCAGAGTGACTTGTGCGGTATGTGCGAAATTTACAGCCTGTTCACCGATGCAATAGCAGCTGTAACAAAACTGTTTTTAAAACGTCTGGTATTGCACCCTGGGACTAAAAACCTCTGTCCAGAGGGGAGAAGCTGGAAGTCGCTGTACAAAGGGTAAGAACTGTCGTTTAAAATGGTCATGGCTATCTGCTGTAACTGTCTGGTATACAGTGATGAGGGGTTCAGCTGGGACTCAACGATCAGCTTACTGGACCATTTCATAACTTGAGTCACTGAGTTTTTGTTTTTTACAGAGAGGCTACCAAACCATGAAACCAAGGAAAATGATAAAATTGATTCAATAAAAGCACGATTAAATAGGGTCATCATTGTTTTGTCTACATGAAAGTGATACAATTTTCTCAGACAATGCAGATGCTGGTGCCCTTTTCTACACACAGCTTCACAGTTTCCTCAAAGTTCAAAGTTTGCTCATTGTACGCATTTGCTCATCCCTGAGTTCTGTCCATTTACTTGTAGTTTCTTCAGCTGCAGTATGCTGAGCTCTTTTGGCTACAGTACAACAACATTACAGTCTGTTGCAAATCCCGAGTAATAGATAAACAATATTATGATAACAAATCTCACTGTAGCAGCTTTCATTCTAAGGTCAGTATTTATTTATTTATAGCTGCCCTAAAGTGCTATTACAGTTGGACTTGCAGTTTTTTTAAACAATTGCTCCTAATTTCTTTGAGTTTCTTGAAACTCACCTCCTCCATTTTTGTAGCACAGGTAGGGGAACCTCCACACATTTCCTAGACCTATGATTTGTCCTGCGACAGCCAAGAGGAACTCAATTTTGCTCGACCACTGGCCTCTGGTCACGGTGGTGGGTGCAGGATGGGCTGTGTGGATGTGTACAAACTTGATCTCAGGCGTATCCATTGAACTGTAATGAGAAAGGGAACCTGTTTTTAGGTAACACATTTAACAGTATTATTGTTCGAAGTAAAATCTTTCAAGAGCAGTTACTGCAGTGTTTCAAAAAACAAATGGATGTGGATGAATTTTAATGTTCATAACATGGCCATTATCTTAAAAAGATGCAGTGTTTGTGTTTTAATTAAAATCTTTTAAATTTTGTGGAATTTATTTTACAGTAGCAAATGGTGAGGGAAGAGCACATTCTCAGTATTTCACTTTTCAGTACCAAGTAAACAACAAAATAACATAATAACCAACCACAGCAGAAATACTGGCATGATTTGATTGCTGTATATCAATGTTCAAAATTGCACAATGCCAGTAGTCTTGCTGAATTAGGTTAGGAGAGGGTCAGTGCTGCTGGGTATGGAGATAATTCTTCCATCAATGTTGCTTTTGTGCTGCTGGCTTGGATGCTATGTGGGAGTGAAACAAATTGACTGGAAAATACTTGTGCTATTGCATCACTGTAAAAAAGTTAATCTGAAATCTCAAAGTGAGATGCCAAAATTAAACTTTCAGAGTGATGTGGTGATCACTCAGCGGGTACAATTGTAATAATACTTTACGTGTTTATTTAGAAACCAAATGTACTAGAAGATCAATTAGAAGAAAACAAGCACGGTGTTCAAAGCTTTAGCAAAAAAATCTTGACTGGTGGCACTACATCAGTCGACACCATAGCCCAGCCAACAACAACTACATTTAATTTGAGAAGTCATATGTGTAATATTTGAGCACCATTTGTCATTCAATTCCTATTTAAAGGTCAAAGCAGTACTGTGTATTTTATTCACATGGTTGATTTTCTGTTAAAACCAAGATACTGAAATACAAAAGTAAAAGTAATTATTAATGTTGACTGGAAGACTTGAAACTGTTCCCACTGCAGGAGATCCAGGTAGCCAGAATGAAAACTAGGAGTCCTCACCACTCAACCATATAGAACCAATCAATTAAAATTGGATCAAATGATTTGCAGTAGATTTGAACACATTTTTCCGACATATTCAAACAAAGTCATGAGAGTTGTAGTGAGGAAATGTATTGCAATTGGTGCTAAAATGTTACATTTAACACATTTACAGGTACACATATTTAATTGTAAGTAGTTCCTTATTAGCATCCATATTAGCAGCATAGTCGCTCTTTATTGCTCATTACAAAGCACACCATATACTACAGAAAAAAAGTCCAAAGGTTTTATTATTGCATAATATGCCATTACTTTAACTATAAGGAAGTTGTCACATGTTAATCTTTGATATACTAGCAGAGCAGGTTGTAACAAGGAGCTCAAAAACAAACAGACAAACAAAAAAGTCAATAAATCGAAATGATAATGAAAGTCTTAAAATATCAGCCTGCTGTGTAAAGACAGATATACAGTTGGGTATATGAGCATAATTTTATATTCAACCCAGGCCCAAGCTGTTACAGATAGACAAGTGGGAAGGCTTACGCCACCAGTTGTTCAATAATAGCATAGATGCTGTTATATTGTGTTGTGATTAAGATTATGGCCCACCATGCATCATGGAAAGAGACAATTAGACGTTTCTTCGCTTTGAATAATATCACACGATCACCAAGTAGATGCAGCGACAGGCTCGAGCTAGGCACCAACAGTGGCAGGTCCACCTCAACCACTGATAGCCTAAAGATGAGTGGGAAGGCTAACGTTCATTTTTCCACAAGCTGTAAAACAATCACATTAAGTGTTCTCATATTGCAGTGTGGTATAAGCTATTTACTTCAGTTTAGGTGCTTTTGTCCGGAGGTTTTTTTGTTGTGTTGTTCTGAGTCCAAGGTCAACACTGCACACAGCGGTGCACACTCCTACTTTTCCTGCTCCTATTCTTCCCTACGTGTAATAATCACAAATACTACTTGCGGGGTCGCCAATGTTGTTAAACGTCACATTGAATTATTCTTCTTATTGACTATCAGTAGTTTTCAATAACGAGGGTTTTTTTTTGGTCCACCAGAGCCAGAAATTCCTCTCAAAGCAAACATGGCGCTGCCACTGAGCAGAGTTGATGAGAACAGGGGGTGGGGCAGGTGGAGTGCAATTGGCTGACACACAGATTCGTTTTGGTGTAAAGCTGGTACTGAACTGCGACCACTACCGCTGAATTGATTTTCTCAAGTAGGTTGGAAAAACAACAGACCAGCACAAATTACCCAAGATGCAGGTTTGTTTCGTATTTCCAGTCCATGAATAAACCCAAAAGGTGGGAACGGATTATACCCTCTGTGCATGAAAAAACATAGTCAGTGTTGTCAAATGTGGTATCTGTATGTCTTTATATTTACGTATATCATTTTTTTCTTTCCTTCTCTGGCCACTTTGTGGCTCCCCTGTGTCTTTGATTCAGGTCAACCAGGTGTGGGGTGTGGTGTACGTGCAGCAGGGAGACTCTAAGTTGTTCAGTTAGTTATAACTCTGATAAGAATCCTGTGCTTTTTATCTGGCAGGAGGCCCACTGGGTTTCTGTACTGAACTTTGCGCAAATCATCACGGAAACACATAGTGTTGTCTAATTGTCTGGGGAGAGTTATTTCACAGCACCCCACTGTACGCTCTACAATACTTGTGACAAGACAGATGCTGCATGTCGAATCCATGCTTCATACTAAAACTATACAGTATACACTACATACTAAATGTTATAATATAATGTTTGAACAGTAATAAAAACTCCTTTACTTGGCTTTATACTAACAGGAAATAATATTGTAATATCAGATGCCCGCTAAATGCAAAATGTCTAAGAAGTTAAACTTTACAAATAAAGTATCAGTGTTTTTTTTCTTATAGTTACTTACTTTTTTAATCTTTCTGAAGCGACCCCAGCCTACACTTTATTAAGATTTTTTCCCAGTTTTGAGCAGCACAATATATACTTCAAACCTGCTTAGAATGTATGAAGTATGAATTTGTGATACACGAGTCCAAGCGTACTGATATTTAGCGGTTAACCATGGTCACCTCCAGAGTTTCGTGCCTTAGCAATGAAGTCTCATTAGTTCTGTAGTTGTAAACCATAGTGCTGTATGAAATAATGTTTGACCTCTTCGTGGCACAAGACAAAAGTCCTGGAGTCACTACAACAGTTAGCAGGTTTTATCTACTAGGACACATGACAGCATTTAATACAATCCAACAGTTGCTGTGATATGTCCGTCCCACAGACACTGTCATCCCTACAGCCTCAACTCTGATTTTCTGATGTGGCTAAAATGTAGTCCATGATGACTGCCGGACAAAAAACCCACATTTTTTTCAGATACAACACATTTTGGCTCAGCCTAATGGAACAGATAACAAATTAGTTGTACAGGAAGGTATTGCAATTCCTAAGAGACAAGAAACCAACAGGAAAGGCTCTTTGCATCAGAATTACTGTAGCTTCCTGTCATGAAATTCCCATCTGCACTGATCATTTAAGTCCCTTAATCCAAATTCATGACTTCAGATATTGGGCTAGATATAAATAATTAGGCTAATCTGAACACCACAATACCTTGAAGAGCCTGGCAGAAAGGTAAGAGGCGAATGTGCCTGAACAAAGGAGGAGGTGAGACTTACAAGCTCATGTGCTTAAAACAACCACTGTCAACAATTTCTACTGTTCCCCCCCCCCCAAATATATCACAGATAATATTTTTACTCTTCATGTGACCGTGACCAGTGCTTGCAAAACTTGTCTGTCAGAAATAGCTGTTGGTTTCTCCTGCTGGTTTCTTCTGCTTTTTAAAAAAATTCCCTGGGGCACTTTCTGAACACTATGAACAATCAGATATTGTTTTTTTTTTCTTACTATCACTCCAATTTCGCCTGAACAAAATTTCAGAGTTTGCATTTATAGAATCTGTTCAAATATTTGCACAAGACAAATGTATTTGTCACAGACATGCTTTTAGCAGCAATGAGCGCAGAGCAGCCTGAGGTGTTACTCTAAACAAGGGAAATAGCTGCTCTCGCTGCAGCGTAGCCAGAGTAACCTTTGGCCTACATAATACAGCTACGAGCGCCAAGCACAAGTACAGCTACGAAAGCGAAGCTGTCACCAAACTGCCGGGAGACCGTTTGTTTCCCGTTCAGAAGCTTAAACCACAGAGGTGCATACTGGAATTTATGCCCAGGACAAACACCGAGGCAGAAAAGCGTTGCTTGTGACCTTAAGGGAAAAAGATTCGTAATAAGTACCTGAGAGAGATGGCTTCACGTCAGTACTTCTGTATTATGCTTCCATTTAGCCCTAGATGCGGTTCATCTGGCGCCTTTCGAGTAAAATAAAAGTCTAGATCCCCCAGTCTCCTCAGGACAAGTGCTCTTCTCAGCTCTGACCATCAGTGAGCCCATGAGTAGAGCTTTGAAAGAGCTCTGTTTGTATGACAATGAGAGAGAGAGAGAGAGAGAGAGAGAGAGAGAGAGAGAGAGAGAAAGAGAGAGAGAGCAGGAGGGGACAGAGCGAGAGAGGAGGGGAGGGGGTGATGTGCGTTTCTGAATGAGCAACTTTAAGGCGGAGACTGTCCAACAAGGCCACATGGTCGCAGTAAAGAGGAGGGGATTTGCATGGTATCTACAGCAACACTATGCATTACAACGTAGGCTGTCGTCATGTTCAATACTTTGTTCCAGGCATAGGATGTGAGCAGTTACATACTGTAATCAACAAAGAAGAAATTGTTGTTGTTGTTGTTGTTTTAAAAATCAAAAACCAGAAAATGAAATGTCTCAACAGTGAATTAAAGGAAATATCTGATTTCCAGAGGATGAATCCTAATAACTCCAGTGTCATGGAAATTTTCATTTAGAAAAGTCATCAGGCCATTTTTTTAAATAATAATGTGTCCACTTCATTGAACAACTATAGAAAATGCAAGCCAGCGACATTTTTTTGTGTTCCTGTCTGAATAAACTAAAACCAGAAAATTTGATTTTGATAATTTTTCTAGCATTTAACAAGTAGGCTACAGAGCTTAGCTTACCATATAAGACTTACATATATATTCGACATATATTCTTCACTGAAGGGTTGGAGCTGTCTTGTTGGCTTGTCTGTCCTTGTTGTTTTCTGTGGGTTTTATCCCTATTGTTGTCAGTGTCTTATTAATTTTGTATTGTTGTGTCATGATGAAAATGTAATGTGGCACCGTTACAATGCATTGATGTTGTAAGGACCCCAGGAAGAATAGCTGCTGAGGATCCGAAATAAAACAAACAAACAAACAAACAAACAAACAAACAAGTAAACCGACCTTAGCTTAGCCAAAAAAACAAAACAAAACTGGAAGCAGGACACAAAGCTTAACTGGGTGTCACTAAACTCACCTTTCTCATAACACACAATTTTTATTTACCCAATACAATGATTACCCAAAACATTAAAACCACTAACTAGTGATATGAACAACATGAACTGCTTTGTTACGATGCAATGCTCAGCCGGGATCATTGAGTCCTGACTTTTAACTGGATGTTAATTTGACGCATAACCCACCCACAAATTGCTGCAGCTCAATAACACCCTCTGTGTGCAAAAACTGCTCAGAAACAGGCTCGAGGGTCACAACAAAGACTTAAGGTGGTGACATGGCTGTGAAACTCCCCAGGACTCAGTCCAATCAGAATCCAGGGGAAGCGCAAAACAAGCCCATCCCTCTGAGGACCCAGCCTGTTCGTGCCCCGACAGGTCGGAGTTGTTTTAGTGGCACGAGTGATGCCCACATTATTGAGTGTAAAAAAAACATTTTGATCTTAAAGGACTTTACATAATGGAGCTCCATAAGTCTTGATAAACAAAAGTTTATATCCATTTGCAAAGTATTTCTGGTTGCAGCGAAGGTTACCAGATTTGAAGGGTTTTTGAACAAAAACACTGTGCCTGATGATACAAAATAATAATTCAAGCATCTAACCTAAAAGACACAAAGTGCAAGGGAAAACAAAAGAAGTGGCAAACAAACCCTCAAAGTCTAAAAGTTATACAAAGAGTACTGACTGAAAGTTTTGAACTTGTCTCCTTTATAATGGCAGTCTTTGAGGATCATACTTTTTGCCAAATTTCCATCTGCAGCGGCAGCAGCACCATTTTTACAACCACTGTAACTTACCAAAGACCTTTGATTTATTTATTTTTTAAATCAAAAGTCTTTGGTTTCAAAATGAAGGTCAGCGGTGGGTCTCCTTAACAAACAAATAAAACAGCTTGCACCGACTGCACACCAGTCTGTGCAGCTGACAGCTGTGGAACTGAACAGCTGGCTCGGCTGTTGTTTGTAATAACCACTCTGGCTAAAGCAACTGCAGAGGACAAAGCACCTCATTCATTACTGAAACATGCAGCTTTGCTTAGTAACACTTTCATTTGCCCAAATGTTGACCTCTGCAAAGTAATCTGAAACCAAATAATTCAATTGGAATCATTAGCAAATAAAGTTGCAAACAACTGACAACCTATGCTGCAAAATATAGTCTCAAGTTTTAAAACTACAGTATGAGTAATGATAAAGGGTATTGCAGATATAAACAAACAAAAGTGTGATTATAACAATACATGATTAGAGCAACAACAACAAAAATCAAAAAGATTTGAAAGCAATTGCAAGGGTTTGAAATCACTCAGTATTTGAGACGGTTAACATTTCCTATCAGCCAGGGAACATTTTTCACTGACACAAAGGCACAGCTGGTGACTCAACATGATTCTTTCTGTCCCTCCCTCCAAGTCAGTCTGTTCCACACAAACAACCTGAGGTCCAAAACATTTGCAGCTCTCCACCACAATGTTCACTTACATACAAAACAGATTACCTCGACATGTGTCAAACACCAAATACAGTATGTATGCAACATATAAAGCTCATGCAATCTCTCTCAAAAGCCCCTTTCACACATGCACTGCTGACCATTAATTTACTGCATGAGTTTTTGCATAAGTTTGGTCAGACAAACTGGAATAAATATCTTAGAGATTCGGAGCTGAAAAGACAGCCTGGAGGTATGCTATTGTTAACACAACAACAATTAAAAGCTTTTACCTAGTCAGTCAGCTGAATGAAATAAATCAATTAGAAAAGCAAAACAAGCTAGAAAGGCAATACTGCAGTGGGATCCTATTGCTTACTGATTAAAAAAGTAAATTAGATCCTATACTCACCATTTTTCATCCTGGGATATTGATTGATATTCTTGTGAAAATCCTTTCTTTTTGTCAGGTTTTTTCATTTCTAAATACATGTCTCTAGTTCAATGCTAAGGTCTGTCTGTCTCTGATGGAGGAGAATGTAACAAGTGTGTAACATGTTAGAGGAGGTAGATTTAAAGACGGTGGTCAAATTATTATACTGATGGTTAATGAGTTATCTTTGGCTACATTTTTTGTGAGTGAGGCTGCACAAGGGCACTCAAGTTTAAAAAAACACAACTGTCTCCTTAATATAACAGGTCTCAATTCTTTAGTAAACTGAGTTACACATTCTTGTAGTCTTTAAATGATAGTTTGGGTTTATATCAGGGCCGTATCTAGGCATAGGCAAGGAGGTGCTGTGCCCCCCCAGACAAGAATCCCCTCCCCAATCAAAAGTTAGGAAAAAAAAAAATCATGCCAAGCCAATGGAAAAATTGCACAGAAAATACCAGTAGCGATTCTAGCTTCTAATTGGGTGGGCACTGAGCTTCAGCCTGCCTCCAAAGTCTACTCTCACACACATCTCTGAAACACACAGAGCACTAAGGCTCCCACCTCTGTTGCCCATTGTCAATACTGAGAAATGATTTCTCTCTGCCAGACTCCTATCCAAAGTACTACCCACAGCAGCAGAGAACCAATCAGGGATTACAATTTTCTAGCAAGAAGTTTGCTACTCTTGTCTGTTTCTCTCAGTTCATGAATGCTGTGTTGCTAGTGAAAACTCATAGCTTGACGTTGCATTACACTCATCACTTGCTTCACACAAAGCGAGTCACAATACTCTTGTCTTGCTGCTGTGAGTTAATGATGCATCGGTTTCTTATTCCAAAGCCCCATGTTGCTTCTGTCTCGAGCAATGTCGCTGCTAGCACATCAGAGGCTACGGCTAACAGCTCCAGTACCCTCTACAAGCCCTGCCCCAAAGCAGCTATCTCCCTCGGCTCCCCCAGCTGCACCTCACGTGGTTAGTGACTTGAATGGCGATGCACCATCCCAGCCAATATGAACTAGCTACACTAGCGTGCATTTGGTTCTGAAGCATGCCCTCTTGCCAAAGCTACCTGCCCCCTCTCATGTACCAGGCTAGAACCGGCCCTGGTTTATATCGTGTTTTTTGTATTTTAAAACTTTTCTACAAATTATTTTTATTAGACCATTTAAGTTTTTCCCATTCAACCACAAACTTCACAGTAGGGGCAGACTAAGTCCTAAAAACAAAGAGTTTGTGGCTGATGTTGTACCTCCATTTACCCAAATACAAATATGAAAAAAAACTTTTTTTCCAAAAAAAAACCAACTTTGATGATACTGGCTGTACTGCATCCATTAATTTCAAGGTCTTTTTTTTATTCAAGCTAATACTTTCTTTGATATAACTACAGATTTATAAAAAAAAGATATTTGGATAACGGTAACATGCAAAATGTTGACTTAAAAGTATGTGTTCTAGATTTGAAAAACAAATCTTATTAAGTGAGAAAATTTTGTGGAAACTTTTGTTCTTGCATAATCATATCACTCACTATAACATATAACTCACATAAACCAGAAATTTGCACTGACACATAGAAATGACAGCAGTATGTGTTAACAGTTAACATGGACCTGCTTTCTGGGTGGCCTTGGTAATGTATTAAAACATTGACTTGTAAAGCAGCCGATACATAATGTATCTTTTGTACTTGTGTATTTTCAAGCATTTTTTCTTTATTTGACTGGTTTAAAGAAGACACAATAATGGCAGTCAATGGGTAAAACACAAAAGAAATTGATGTAATTTGAATAAACAACATAAACAAAGGCAGAAGCACAAAGTCCTCTTTCTCTCTTTCAGAAATAACATGTTGTTAAACCTAAATGGTCCGAACACAGGAAACTGCAGTTAATAGCTGATCTCCTTTTTCAACCATAACCACCACTACCTAAGCTATGGATTGTTGTTGTTGGTTCATATGGGCCATTTTGCAAGGTACCATCAAAGGACATATTTTGTTTTGCAGGTATAACAATTCACTGGAAACAGAGGAAACAGTGTTGGGGCTAAGTGTACAAAAAACAGCTGTTAACTAAAGCTGACAAAAAACAAAATAAAACAAACAAACAAAAAAAACTGGAGCAGAGTTATGTTCCTTCAACAGTGAAAGTAACATTAAAAAAACCTGCTGGGATATTATTTTTGTCCTTCATAAGCTTTTTATTTGCAGCATGAAGATGTAATGCAGAGTTAAATAACTGTAGAGCTTTTTCTTTTATCAATGAAGTATTGCCTGAAAAACATTTTTAAGGGTGTGGAGACACTACAAATATATATAAGAAAAAAATGATGAAGTATATATAATTATCATATTTTTGCAATATATTTCATGCAATATTTAAATGATACATGATATTTGTGTTTGACAAGATGAGCTTCAGTTTCAGAGAGAGCTTTTTTGCTGATGACTGTCTCCCTCTAGTGTCCAAAGACATGCAATATTAGTTTGCATAAACAGTCCAGAGTGGAGGGAATCATGGCTCATCCTAAGTATTTTAGTTCCAGCCAGGTCAGATAGGTGGGGGGTTAGTTAGGTGAGAACAAAAAATGCTGGTGCCTGTAGACAGATGTGACAGCCACTGATGAAATTATTAAAATTAATTAATTTCATAACAATTTACATACTGTTACAACAGAGTCACTTTTTTCCTTATGACAGAAATTTGACTTCACTAACATAAACAATTTTACATTAAGTTTTGACTTTCACATGTTCTGACTGTACACTGTGGACTTGTTGACTTCTGATATGCATTTGTTTGTGCCATTTGATGGTAACAATGTGAAGGAACTTTCCTTCTTTAGGTTGAAAGGTATTGCAACACAACATTTCTAAAGGTCACCCTCAGGGTCATTTGTGAACTTAAGAGGAGATAAGAGCAAAATAACATCTCTCTTTCATAGCAGCAATTCACTGTCTGCTTGAGATGATCCTGAGTCCTGATAGAGTGAGGTTGTCTCCTTAAAGACCAAGGTCAAGAGATATGAACTGAACCTTACTTCATGATCAACAGAGAAGCTGTCAGTGGTGTGCGTGACCTGAATGCATACAGTGTGTCAAAAGAGAAACCTAAGTAAGCACTGTCTCTTGTTTAGGATCCAAAACACAATAGAATTCACACAATTAAATAGGTATAGATGAGAAAAGGATGACCTTAGTTGGACGCATGAGGTAGTAAGTCTCATGAGTCTGGTAAGTTCTTAATACTCATTACCAGGAAGGGACTTTCAGAATTGATCTAGCGCTACACAGTTGTCACTCGTAATGCACATGCCCATTCTCCCCATTAAAGTTTCAATAAATGCACAAGCAGAGAACATTAAGCTCTCTTGGAACATTCTTCTTTCACGAGTCAGCTCACAAATCTTTCTGGCTCTCTCTTTACCCCAACAAGTAAATAACTAGTTTCTCCTTGGTTTTCTTTTGTTTATTTTGTTATGCATACATTTCAGTTACTTTTGTTCAATATACTGCTTTATTTAACCCTTGGGAGTGGCAAGTGTCCCATAATTGTCACGGCTCAAGAGTTAGGTTATGGCATTGTTGAGGCTGATGTAAGGAATGGATAGTGAAATATCGATATTACTAATACCTCATTCATCTTGAAGATGAATTCTAGCATCAATAGGATTAATATATAAAAGACATGTATTTATCTAATACCAATCCGTATTTCACCAAAGAACTGTTATGTAGTGTATACATAATATATATATAGTGTAATGTTCTCTTGAATGTAATCCACCCAAACAACCCGAGTGTGCGCCTTTGACATAACTTGGTCCTTCGAGCCGAATGTCAAGATCTCCTCCGTCCTCCAGGTTTATGACCTGAAACTGTGCACAGGGGAGTCTGGGACTCCTAAGAAAAAACCTCCACCCTACACCCTTACAAGGTAGTTTGGAAAACTGAGAGGCCAGGAACCACTGGAGAATTGAGGGGTGACAACATTTGAAAGTAATAACAGCAGGAACGACCAGCAGCTCAGGTGTATGGGGCACTGTTTGTAAAGTTGATCGCACTGAAAAGAACATCAACATTTTGCCACATTTAGTTTCAAACTGTGTTTAAAAAAATGGTGTGAATTTTTTAACATCACCTTTCACCACATTTACAGCAATAATTGTGACCTTAGAAATATATTAAATAGTTAAATCTTATATTAAATGTTACACCTAAATGTTAAATAAAAATCTAAATATTAAACATAATTCTAAATGTTAAATATAAATCCAAATGTTAAATATAAATCTAAATATTAAATATAAATCCAAATGTTAAATATATACCTAAATGTTAAATCTAAATCTAAATGTTAAATCTAAATCTAAATGTTAAATCTAAATCTAAATTCTAAATATAAATCTAAATGCTAAATCTAAATCTAAATGTTAAATATAAACCTAGATGCTAAATCTAAATCTAGATGCTAAATCTAAATGTTAAATCTAAATCTAAAAGTTAAATCTAAATCTAAATGTTAAATCTAAATCTAAATGTTAAATGTTAAATCTAAATGTTCGGAGTGAAACTAAATATTTAGCTAATATGCAAATTCACACTGCCGATAATCGGAAGTACTAAAATAAAAGCTTGAGATGGTCGGACTGTGTTAATATATTAATTAAAAAAAAGAATTCACATCAGTTTATTGGGGAAATGAACAACTGAACATACATTGGCGTGATAATAACTATGTAAAATAACAAAAAACATGTTACAGTAACTTATAATAATGAGGTCATAGTGTAACCTCATTGCAGTCATAACATCTGAAAAAAACCCGTATTTATTCCTAGTACATATTTTTTTTTAGATGTTATGACTATGGTGCATGTGTAGGTAATGTTAGGGCACAC
>JAQLOL010000020.1:16469341-16485806 GCA_029783665.1 Naso thynnoides | reverse complement strand
CAAGACCTCTATGATGAGAACAAAGAAAAACAATCAACGTGCCATGTGCTATTCTGTCATCTCTGCAAAAAAAAATCATCGAAAGTTGTTAAATCTTATTTAAGAGTTTTAAAATCTCATCAAAAGGTTATAAAATCTAATTTATAGTTTTAACCTTTTACTAAAGTGATCTCAGAATTGGTAAGTAGAGTATATTACAACAACAGTCCCTGGAGAAAACTGAGCTGATGAGAAGATGAATCTTGGATGATACTTTGAATAACGATGCCAACGACCCAGCTGCCAAAACAAGAAGAAATAATGGCTTCAAATAATGAGTTGTCAGGATTTGTATGAGGAAATGAGACAGAAATAGCTCCCTTTTTGAAAAAAAAGAAAAGACATGCCTATTTTTACCCTGTCCTCTTCTCCTTTGTCTAATTTTAGTTAAGAATTACTCTTGCTGGCTGCCTGAGGAGAGGTCTCATCCATCTGCACAAGGGTGATGCAAATATTAGAGGAACCACTTTGGGAATGATGAAAATCTCTGACATGCACATTTAAACACCTGGATTCATACACACACACACACATGAAAATGATTCGTTCTCAAAGTCCCATCATTTTGTTCATTTTGAGGGCAATTTGACTTAATATAATAGAGAGAAGTTGGAAATATTTTGGTATCTTTCGCACCATGATTTCATTCTAAAACACCCCAGTGATAATGGTGTCATTGACTTAATGAGATGTTTCACCTTCGCTGTACCCCAAATAGATGGTGGGACATTAGCCCAGCGTACAAGACACAAGAGAACAGTTTGCTATTCAACTTCCAGATGCACGGGCAAAGCATTTGGCTCTTAATTGGCCATTTGCAATTAGAGTGATTCTGTGTCCTGTGTTCTTCTGCCCCACAGGACTGCCCTGCGGGTCAAGAACTGAGCAAAGGTTTGGGGTTTAATTAGAAGAATTTAATTATAATGCAATTCTCAACTTGGCCTATAGATATGCAACCATCCATTAATTCTATATCAAGTTGTCTTGAGCCTGGATCTTTCTGTAGTGTGCTGCATTTGCACTAGAAGTCACTCACTGTTTTTTTAAATAAGAAACAAAAAGATTGAGAAAATAATCAGGCTAGTAAATGGCAAAAATTTACCAGTCACTTGCACATTTTGTGTAAGCAGTGATTTGTCCATTCAGAGCTACTGTAGAGGCATGGCGATGCAACACGGTGGTCTGTGGAATGGATTTAAAAGGCCCACTATAAGGTAATGAAAACACAAAAAATTATTCTTAATTTTAGGTGATTATACACTAATGAAAACATGAATAAAATTGCATTTGAGCCATTTTCTTTTATGCACGTGACCTTTAAAAGCAAAGTTTGATGCCTCTGTTTTGCCCTTAATGGCACCACCCTTTTCTCATGTTCAAACAGAAAATGGGATATTTTTAGATGAGAGTATCACCATTCTGTCAAATTAGACTCAAATATTATGAGACAGCTGATGAAATCTCACAAACAATCCAACAACAAAGTCTCATCTACTGAACTGCCTTGGTCAGGACAGCCAGTGGAGATGATTTCATCACACTGCACCATTATCACGCACACAAACAAGTCAAACTCTTAGCTTGTAAAATCCCAGTTTTTGAGTACCTGCCTCTCACTACAGAGGTCTGGGGAAGTTAAAGGTCTTAAATCAGTAGAATTTTTCTGAATAAATTTTTAAAATAGCAAAGAAAGTAGGCCCACAGATTCTTTCTTGCCTGCAAGAACAAGACAGATGTTGCAATAAACAACCTTACTAACATGGACAACTCTAAAAAAAAACAGGCAAAGTCAACTGCCATACCAACATGTGAATGCTGAAACAAGTTTTTTCGAGTCAAAGTTTTGAACATTACATATTTGCATTCAGTCTTCCCTGCAAAGTGCTCTACTGACTGAAAGTAGCTACATTAAAGATGGACCCATCAATTTTAAACCTTCAGATGACTGGTGTTCAGTCCATTTTTTTTTTAACAGAGCTCATTCGTGACACCATGAAGACGTTAACCAATGACGACTGGGGATAAAGCAGGTTTTCAATTCGGTCTTGTTTTTCCAAAGGTCTGTGTTTTCCAAAACCAAAAAGGACTCATGTGAAATTTTAACCACATGGGAGTTGGTGTGGTGTCAGAGAAGAGCTGGGACACTGAGGCTGCAAAACAAACAAACCATTATTTTCGTGATTGATTCTTTGTTGATTATTTTCTCAAGTTATGAAATCAGAAAGATTTAAATAATGTCCATTCCAAGAACCCAGAGCTTTAGATTGTGTACTTAAATTATGTTTTTATGTCTGAGACCAACAATCTGACAAAGTTCAAAATTATAAATGACAGAGAAAATCATCTAAGAAGCTTGAGAATGTCTGTCATCATTGCTTGAAAATAGTAGCTGATTTTTTAAATTTATTATTATTATTATTATTATTATTATTATTATTATTATTATTATTATTATTATTTTGTCGATTTACTCAGTTTTATTTTTCAAGTAATGGTTGTGGGGCTTTTGGGACACAAGAACCGATGAAATTTCCCCACTCCCTAACCTTGTGCTTTCAGTTAAAGACAGGGTTGGTAATTTTATCCAGGACACACTATTTGTTATATTGCTTAAAATGGTCTTTATATCAAGGGAGCAATCAAAAAATCATGTGCTCTGAAAAGGGCCCGTAAAAGAGCTGTATCTGCTGCTGTAGCTGCTGTAATTCTGGAATAAATTTTCAAGTATCACTGCTGTGAGGTCTGATTGGAAAGCCAGTAAAGTGCCTTCCTGCCTTTCTGCCTCGAATGGCAAAGAAAGCTCAGCCAAAATTACCACTGCCATGGTTACTTGTAACCTCTCACTCTGCTAAACAAGGCCAAAAAAACTGAAAGACAGAGGCAGAGAAGGCTAAAGTGAGACCAGAGATGCTGTCTTTCTGTTTCTGTTTTACATTCATAATTATAATGTTGAAAACTTTAATCCTGCTGAATGAAACATGAGGTAATGCAGTTGAGTAAAGTTGAAAACAATGATGTTACTTTTCAAATCTTGCTAACTTTCCAGAATTACCAAACCCTTCCTTTAAAGTGGCACAGCCGATATTATTCTCCCGTACTATACTATACTCACAACATGAAGATAGCAAACAAAAATGCGACATTATTTCTTTTATCTATTTTTCTTTTGCTTTTTTGAATGTATTCGCCTTTAGGCACCTGGAACAAGCATCTTGGACAAACAATAGCAAGCAGCTCTGTAGAGAAGGTTCCCAAGGTTACACAGTCAGAACCTGGATGATGCTGCAGTCTGGATCACAACACTCTCATTTTGAATGGGGTGAAGCATCACATCATCCAGATATCGACTGTGATCTTTAACTGATTTAGTCACCTATACTGGTTGTTCTTACAACCTGCATTCTTTAACAAAGGATTTAAACTCCCTGTTGTATCAAGAAACATTTGTGGACTGTCTTTTTTTAAGTAACATGACAATTCAGTGCAAATGATGCACAAATTAGCTAATATTTTTTAGTGATGGTCCAAAACGTAAAATAAATAATACAAAGGTACAGAGTCTTATAGAGAACTGTTGTCTAAAAAGTCTTTGTAATGATGAAGACATCCAGTTTCTTGAGTGTATTCACAGTCCCGCTCAGTCATTGTGAAGTGATACTGCAGGGTGAGAAGGAACAGCAGGTGATTTAGAGCCCAGCAAGCAGCCGTCATCAGACAGATTTACACTTCGGACAATAACAACAAGCTTGTGATTTGTCTCTGCACACAAGATTCTCTGTCAAGGTCCCAATAAATTGTGTGTGGATGTCAGATTATCTGAGCTCTGAGGTTTCATTTCAGAGGTCATCTTAAAGCAACATTTTGGAACATATGGTACTCTGACTTATAATTGTCAAACGCCAAATATTATCATTGATTTTGGTGAGACTAGAATCTCTATTTTATAGAGATGGTTTTACAACTGATGCTCTCCAGCTGCTCTACCTTAAACTTTCAGTGACTTTCAGTGACATCACTTCAGGGTTGGAGTTTCCTAAAGTAAAGTGTAACTGCTGCTAACTTAGCTACTAGAAAGTTCTGTTGGCTCTTTGTCTAGCTGCTCATGAGAGAGTGCTGCTTCTCAGGGCACCCCTCTTTACATCGCAACTGAACTAACAAACTCACCAGCCTCTATGGACATAATGCCAAAGGGGGACAGGACAGAGGAAGACGCTGACAGAGAGGAAAAAAAAGAGACCGAGCAAGAGGCTGGGCAGGATTATTGTTGGACTGGCTTTCAGTTGCAGCAGAGCTTTGCAAAATAAAAGCCCGCAAGACAGATAACCAGGTGAACTTGTTGTTGTTGAACTTGTAAGTAAAATTATTTGGCTTGCTTAGTTAAATTACTTGCGTTGTTACACTTCCTCGATGTTTGGCTATGCATAGTTTGCAACCTGCTTTTCTTTATTTGGCAAGTTTGAATAACTGATGATAGTGTTTGATGTGAGCAATGATGAAACATTTTTGAATACTTTAGTTTGTTTTGTTTTGATATGATGCTCTGATGATGAACACAACGGAAGCATTGGTTTAATCAAACATTTTCGGACGACACCACTATCACTGGCCATATTATTAATAACGACGAGAATTCATATCAGGAGGAAATAAACACTCTTGCAGAGTGGTGCACAGAGAACAATGTACTGCTCAATGTCAGCAAAACACAGAAGCTGATTTTTGAGTTTAGGAAGAGGGAGGCAAAGACACACCCTCCTGTCTTCATCATTGGAGCTCAGGTGGAAATTGACAGTTCCGGGTTCCTTAGAATCAGCATCACAGAGAACCTATCATGGTCATCACACATCACCACCCTGGTTAAGAGAAAACACAGAAAAGGCTCTACTTTTCGCACAATCTAGAAGGCTGAATTTCGGAGCCAATCTGTGATCAGCCTCCACGCAGGGGCTACAGAAAGCATCCTGACTGGAAACATCACAATCTGGCATGGTTCATGCTCGGCCCAGGATGGGAAAGCTCTGCAGCAGGTGATTAAAACTTCCCAGAACATCCCTGATACCCATCTACAGAGCATCAGTAATATCAGTGAAATAAGATTTCTACACAGAGCCTAAAGGATACTAAAAGACAACACCCAGGCACAGTCTGTTCACACTGCTGCCACCCTGAGGAAGATACAGAAGTAGCTGCTGCTGTACCACCAGGCTACTGAGTAACTTCTTCTCCCAGACAGTGAGGACTTTAAATTCATTGCTCTACACTCAGCTGCACCCTCCTATGTAGCAGCAGCAATGAGATAAATCGTAATTTCATTTTCGCACTGCAAATATAAGATTTTTTTTTCTTGAATGATTTCAGCTTCCTAGAAGCCCCATATATACATTTATTTGTAAGCACTGGCATGTCAAAAAAAAGTCATTTGAACAGTACTTTAACTCCAGTTTTGCTCAAACCAGATAAAATTTGCTAAACAGGAAACTGTTTTGTTAATCACTGAACTGTGATGGCAAATGTCAGCTCCTCAGGCAACTGTGAAGAACTCTGATAATAAGTGTCAATGCTGACAAAATGTCCTTTACACAAAAGCTCTGATCATCTGTTATCATGGACTGAAAAGCCTGAAAACAAACTGAAAAGAGACTCACCAGGCTTCTGTGAAGCCTTCAACTTGTTTTGGTCTCAAAAATTCAATAACTGTTATTAATTTCACCACAGTATATATCCATGGGTTTTACAGCAGACATCTTAAGGACCAGCACAGGTGTGACCAACAAATGGCTTCATTCCATCAAGTGTCACAGCCAGGTCAATGAGTGAGCATGCACAGTACTAGAGCTCTGGAACAAGCTCACCTAATACCCTGATGGGTTTCATGATGCACGTTTCGAGCTGTCAGAGAAGGAAAAGCACAGGTGAAATTAGTGATATTAATGATGGCTGCTTCAATTTAGGTGAGCTTGTTCCAGAGCTCTGGTACTGTGCATGCTCACTCATTAACCTGGCTTGCCGTGACACTTAAAGTGAAAGTGAAATATGGAATAATATGAATGTAGTTTGTTTGATTTTTACCTAATGTAAGATATGGCACCAAATTCAAACTTTATATTTTAATAATATTGCTGGAAAACCAGATAGTAGTTGACGCTTTCACCAATATGACATAGCCATCTTCACACAAGCTAAACGCTGACATCACTGGTATGGTTCTGTTTTAGGGGGACTTACTGTCAATACATATACGGGTATTTTTAAAGGTAAGAGGTAGAGTTAAAGATCATTTCACGGCATCAAAAAAAAACAACAACTTTGATTTAGTTGCTGATCAGTGATTGTCTGCCCTGCGAAGACATTTGAGTTCAGATTCCATGTACATGCTTTCAGTTTAGGTGGTGACAATTTTTTTGTTTTCTAAAAGTATTACACATCAGGCTTTTCAGTGGTAAGACAAAAACATCAGACTGTTTGATTTGTGTGAATATTTTTGTTTGTGTGTTTCATCCAACTGAGGAGGAGGATGATATGAATAATTCCCGCCTCACTGCAGAAATGGATGTACTAAAATAAAAAAAAAGATGTGCTAATTGACCCACTGCTTTTCAGTCTGTTGTATCAAGAGTCGTCAACCACTCGTGCCAGTAAACTAAACATGCACATATTAAATGCTTAAACAAAATATCCACTCTCTCTCTTCTGCTGTGTTTGTGGACTCATATACAGTCCCTCTCTCTACTTGACCCTCTCTTCTTACTGGGTTCAGCTGATCCATGAGGAGTCATTTGAGTGCACATATCATCTGTGCTGGCCCAGCGAGGGGCCTGTTTGCTGTGTCAGGATGCTTCCGGTGTTAACCACACAATGAGCTGCTGTGAGCATTAAGTAGCAATATAAATGGAAATTAGCCCCTTCAGTGTCGAGAAGATAGAGTGCAAGAAAACAATATATGTATCTAGATAAGTAAGAATGATAAAGATATCATGGAAATACTTGCTCTGGGGAGATAATCCTAGGAGTGAATGCTTCATCTGAGAATTGTGCAGGTGTCTCTCAATTTATGTGTCCATTGTTAAATTTACTCAGTACTCCTGTACTGTATTGACTAATAAATATCTCTTTATCTGAGGTGGCTGTTAATCACAGAAAAGGCAGTGAAGTCTGTGCAGAGTATGATAGAGAAAAAAATAATGAGAGTATGTATTTTCAGAGGACTGGGACTTTGGAGCCATGAGCGTTTGTTTTTAGGACAAAAGGCTGTCAGACAAATGAGTTTACCATCTAATCTGACATTTTTCGGACTATTTGGGATTGTGGAGAAACAATGGGATGTTCCAAGATACTGAGAGGCTTAGTAAAGCAGAAAAACTTATCATGGCTTCATGTAAAAGTCACCATATACAGTATGTTTATATCATATACCTCATCATCAGACTACATTTAGAAGAAGTTAAATCTCATTATTAAATGTATTCTGAATACTCTGAAATAAAATACCCAATAACCGGAACTAATAATAGAAGTAACAAAAAGGTGAGAGGTACGAAGTGTTAGATTGCGTGATTAATGATAATAAGTGACCTCAAACACGCAATTTTTAAGTTCTGCCACTGGATGTCTATCAAAACAAAGAGAACAAGATGTAGTTTGACGATGTCCTTAAATATCCTGCAATTATGGATTTGTTTAATTCATTGTTAAACAGCATCTGACTGCCTCAGGCAGAAATGTTTATAGCTTAGTTAGTGTGTTAAAGTTTTATTCATGTCACGTTATGTCAAGATGGCAGACTTCCTTCTTCACTCTCCTGCGTTACACACGTCGATGGCGACAGGTGACAAAATGAAGCGCACTGTCACCTTGAATCCAATAACAAATTTTATATGTTTGAACACTGGTGGAAACATTAAGGATAATGCTACTGCTCACTTGAACAAAACATAATGCAAGTCTATACAATCCCTTTTTTTAGACATTTTAATGTAAAAATGTTACATATCGTGTGTTTAAATGCCTCCTGGGTGTAAATGTCTCCTGTGATGGACTGTCAGCTTGTCAAGGTTGAAACTTGCCTCTCACACAGTGTGCTCTGGGATTTGCTCCAGCCCTCTGTGACCCTGCACAGGATGAGCAGGTATAGAAACTGGATGGATGGATGTTTGCTGTTCTTTGTGTGGAGAGGGAGCGTGACTCAGCTATCAGCCACTGGAATTGGGACCGGCAGGTTAAAGGGGAACAGTCTGTTTTATCAGACCTCTCAAACGTCACATAACAATCCCACATCTCAGCTTGCCTGAACCTGCCACATTTCATTTGATGTTTGTTTATCAGACTGGGGTCGTACACCTCCTCCTCCTCAATCAAAAAACAAGACATGTATTTTTCAAGACAAGCTACTTTGAACAATGCAAAGTTTCAACAAATGTTTGCAGTTCAGTGAAAGGAATCAGGCAAATGCTGCTTGCAGAGCTATGCAAATCATTCATCACAGCGTGACCCGGCAACAAAGCAAAAGGAAAAAAAAGATGCATATAAATAAAACAGAAGTGCTGATAGACTGAGAGAGGTTTAGATATGAATAAAGAAAATGGCTGCAAGTGTTTATACAATGCCCAACAATTCCATCAACAAAAGTAGAGAAGTGGAATATAAAAATAGCTGAAAGTATTGATTAGACTGAGTGCACTAAATATACATTATCAAATGTAAATGTAAATATATACACTCCATTATATATAAAAATATAGCTCTGTATATAGATTGGGCATATTTAGATGTGCCAAATGTGGTAACTGGCTTATGAATGGTGCAATAGTGATGGATAAATGATGCAGCGGTCCATTAGAAGCATTTAAATTCATGAGTCTAAGAATAGCAGTGTGCTCTGCTCTCCCCTGTGCTGTGTCTTGCATTGATGGAACAGTTATTCTTTGCTGTTGATGCACACATAGTACATCTCCACTACAGTGACAGATTTAAACGCCGCCTTGCTCCACTGGAATCTACATCAGTGGGTAAACCTGTACACCAGACTCCTATCCTTCGTCTTGCTACACTTACTGATGCACAATACTTGAATGATGTGTAAAGGGAGTGTGCTGCCAGTGAAATTACCTGACACTGCAAAAGAAAATAAATTTCCAAAGAGATGAAAAACTCCTGCACACTTTGATAAATTAATAAATAAAGCAACAGTAAGCACGATGCTGTGCAGGAGTGTTTGTTTTCAACCTCTGCTGGCTTCAGATGCTCTTGTCACATATTCAGAGTTAAAGGAAAAGGCTTTTTTAAGTATATAAAAAAGAAAACTTTAAACCAAGACCAGGTGATAAAGTAATTGAAGTCCTTTTTTTTAAATCAAGAATCATCATTTAGAATCACATATTTAGCCTTAACAGTCAGCATTCCTTATTTTTCTGCTGTTTGCGTGTGTTATCTTTTTATGTCTATGAAACTTCTGTCATGGACTTCACAAGAGAAAGTGTTGATTTTGGTTTCCCCCATTTTATTAGGGCCTACACAGTCAGATTTAACTATTTGTAGGAGAAATAACCACCTTCTAGCCATTAGCGAACACTCTGATTGGCCGAGCAGAAACCACCTCACAAGACGGCAATTTGGATCAGATTTTGATGAAAGGCTACGGTAAACATGTCTGCATGTTAAGACGGATCGTATCAGTTTGAGGCTCAGTCAGGCTCATTCAAGTGAAGGAGACCAGGAACAATTTTTTAGAAGTTGACAGAAGGAAGTTTTAGAAAGGGATTTTTTTATGTAACATTTTCCATATCAATGGTTTGACAGCTAGACAAGCAAGCTTCACTTCTGCCAACATGCACACTGTTTGCCTTTTGGTTATCCAGTTTCAAGCTAGAAACTAGATCAATTTCTCACTCTTTTGAAAAGGTGGGAGGCCATATTATTAGAGCTGCAGGAGTGCCTGTGAGTGAACTCATATATTGGAGCTTTATTTTACCAATCTGAGTTTGTAAAAACACAAAATACAATTCAAAAACATTTTATGATTTACAAAATAAGATGTAAAAAAATTAGCAAAATGAATAATGTGCAAGGCTTTTTAAAACATTGCAGCTACTCATCCTTCACTCTTACTCATTTCTCACACATTTCTTTTAGATTTTCATCTTAACTGTTCCCCTGTGAGACTAATTACCACAGATGATTAGTACAAAACTCCAGCGGGCTGCCAGCTCATTGATGGTGGAGCTGCACAGAGTTGGCAGGGGAGTGACAGTAATGTGACAGAGAAGTCTTAATGGATGAGGAGCATTTCAGAGTCGATTCACTCTGACGAAGAAAACAACAGCCCGAACAGCCTGATTGTATTAATATTCAGTGGGAAGTACTCAAGCAAACCTGCATCTCAAGAACTGCAGTCCACACCCATGTTAGACATGATTACCCTGCTTCATATTAATACTGAATGACTAATCTTGGTCTTTTTTTAGTTGCTGCTGTTTCTTAACCCTTTCTGATTGAAACATTTAATGAGTCACAACCAGCAGCTTCGTACATATTGAAGGTTTCTTCCATCCGTGTGTGGGGTTTCATTCATCTACAGAGAAAAGTAAACACGAATGAAATACAATAGTCTTGAATTTCCATGAAATAAAAACATTGAGATCCTGACACAACAAGCTGACATCAACGAACCACAATGACGAAGGCCTACTGTTGTATTGCCTCACATCTCCTGTGTGTTGGCCAAAACAATGCATCAGCACACACCAAAAAGACAATGACCACCCAGCACAAATGTTCTGACACCGCATAGGACAAGGCTCCTCAAACCAGAAGGCAGAGAAATTCAGCATTTGTCTTTAAAAAAGGAAATGAAAGAACCAGAATATGATTATGATAGAGCAGCTTTTGCTCATCACTTTCACCCCACTCTCACCCACTACTTAAAGCTGGGGTAGGATTTTTTTGTTTTTGTTTTTTTGGTGTCATCAGACAAAAATTCCACAATAACCTCTCAGCGTATTGTAATTCAGGTTGTCTGAAAGAAAAACTTGACTTCTGCACCTCTCCTTGGCTCTGTACTCAGGATTTAGAAAATGAAGACCGTGAAGGTCACTTTTCAGTCAGTAGATATACTCAGGTCATTTCAGAGAACGTGTTTCTATTGGCTGCCCTGCACTGTTCTTCTTAGAGACAGGTGACATCAGCATGAACTGATTGGCTGCTAAAATAAGTTAAGTGCCTTACGTTCTTAAAGAGCCTCTGGTGATTTGACAAGCTAAGTTGTGGACGACACCATCAGCCAGGTTGAATCGAGTTGAGACGGACCAGTTTACTCCGCCGCAACTTTCCCTGCAACCATCTCATCTTGTGGTAAATGTTTGGTGCAAACTGGCCTTAAAAGAGAAGGTAACAGGCGGAATGGGATTCTCATCCTACAGCTTGATTTCCAGACGTTGCCTCCCTCAGCTTTAAACAGTTTTATAATGTCACTGCTTCTAATTGAAAATAGGTCTTATATGTCCTGACTGATGCAAAATCAGAGGGGTTTTCACTCTAGCTTGCCACAGTTATAGCATTTTGATATCAATATTATTTTGAATTCCTTGACATGGTATAGTGTATATTGTAGTTTATAACTGACCTTGTATGTTTATGTTTTTCTGTTAATTAATCTTGCAGTAATAAAGGTTGGCACACAGAACAAAAAGGCGATTCAGGCTGATATTGAGTTTTAAATGTTTCTACTTAATCTGCAGCACAGTTGTACTGGTATAAAAAAAATAAATAAAGTGGAATTAGAGTGCAAAGCACCAAACGTGACAGTCCATGTTGGACTTTTCTCAGTGAAAAAGTCAAAATTGTGAATAATAATAATTTTATCCACATTAAAACCAATAAGTGCATGTAGGCACATGTGCTGCTTGAGTCTGGCTGTAGAATCTTCACACATCGTTTATACGAATCCACCTGCAGAAGAAAGATCTGACTTTGCCCATATAAATCATTTTTATCTGCATAGAATACCTTTGTATGTGTATGTGAATGTTTGATGCTGCGCACACACACAGGAGATTTGTTCAAAATGAAGAAGAGAAGAAATGTGAACTCCCTCCAAGGCAATCCAGCAGACTCGCCAGCATTACATAAGACAGTGATTGCTTCTCTTAAAGACACTGGCACTTCTGTGCCTCTCTCAAATCCTGGCTTATATTTTTTCTAGATTGGCAAATATTGAGTCTAATACATCTTGGTAGTTTAGCTCCGACTTGAAATGCTGTAAAACAATGTAATGAATGAGCCAAATTTGTCACAGGTTTTCTCAGTTCCTAAGGAAAAAAGGAGAGATGGACTTTTGCTTTTAATCTCTAAGAGGCTTAACCCCCAACTGTGGGAGGAAGTAATGTTTATAATCCCTGAAAAAACAAGTTTATCAAAGTTGTGGATTTAGCAATGAAACATCCTCCGAAAAGCCTCCTTCTTCAGAATCAGTTCAGAAACCCTCTATCAGATAACATTCAGTTCATTCAGGCAATGATGTTTGGTAAAGAAAATACTAGTAGTGTTTTTTGGGGGGCATCCACTGTCTCTTGATTCGTCTTATTTGTTTGAAACATTTTTTTTTTTGCTTGAAGTCATTTTCTTGTAATTTTGAGCATTAACACCATCCTCATATTCCAGTCCTGCCCTCCACAGGCCTAAAACATGCACTGCACTTAATAAGGTGCCTGAAGACCCAGAGGTATGGCGCTCGTTCAATAAAGCTTCCTCATCTTATTGCATTTTGCAGCAGCTTTCTGTACAACTTTTTCTGTCACTTTGCCAGACGTTATGCAATGTTTTATTTTCAAGTTAGAGAAGCCAAACAAATTTGTCACAATTTGTTCCTCTGAAAACAGAAGACGTATATACAGTAAACAAAAACAGCCCCATTCATTTTAAATCTCCACACAGACTCAACACAGTGATGACTGTAAGCTATCAGATAGAGTCGTCGGCTCAGTCAATTTAATTTAAAAATAAAGTAGATTTTCATTTGTAAAGCCTTGTTTTACTCAAGGGAGCTGCACAAGGACAGAAAAGTGAGCAGTTTAACTCTGAGATCTAATGTATCGCTTCATTGCAGGAGGCAAAGGACAATTTCTTCCTCTCGCAGATCACTCTGATGTCAAGCTCAGAGGTCACTAAAGGTCACCAGCAATTGGTCACCGATGAATTAAGTGTTGCAGATGAGCAGAGACACAGATAATCAGCATGTAATCCCTGTGTGTTTACTCAAAAAGCAATCTAATTTTCTGACCGTGCAATAGTCCAAGAAGATGTTGGTGGCATATAAATTAGCACCTGCAATGCTGAGTCACCTGGTGTGCAGACAATAGAAAGCACAATGACTGGACCTATTTAAATAATGTCATGCTATTTTTAAAATTTGTGGTTTTCCAAAAGGAACGGCTCGGTGCTGTGGTTGATTTTTTTGTATTCAGCTAATTATACATGCTTTTCAAAAATAAAGGAAATTGTGAGTGAACATGTGACCAGGGGAGTTTATGGTAGATATCTGTCTTTATGTCAGTGAAGAAAGTAAATAGTGAATGTAAGTGAAAGTAAGAGTGAGTTGAAACAAATCTGTTCTTTTCCCTCGAGACTGACACTTAATGTGTTTCCTAAAAGCAGAGAGGGCATAAAAAATCTGTACCTGTAAACTTTCTGCTTTTCCATCTGCTCACCTGTCACAATAGTGACAAGACTGGGCGCAGCGAGGAAGAGACAGACATGCAGAGACAGAGAGACAAAACAGAGAGGAAGCTTCTTTGCTGCATTGCCGGGCTCGTGCCCCATCATTTCTCCATCTCATTTAATTTGTCAGATGTAGTCTGGCCGAATCAGCCAACCTTGGTAGTGATTTTGCTCACCTTGTCAGTCATTTTCTTAGGGTGTGTTTGTGGAGTCACATGAAAGTTGCAGCATTGCTAACACCGCAAAGTCATTATAACAAATGGGGCAAGTTATTGGAAAATGGGATAAAGAGAGTTAATTGGCAGGTAAAAAATTATGCGTGGTGATGTTATGTTTCAAATACAGATGCATGCCAATAAAATAAAACCTATTTTTTGTATTTAGGTTTGGATTCAGGTATCTCTTTTCCCCTTTTTTTTGAGCTTACTTAAATGAGATTAAATGCTGAAATTCCAGACATCAACATGCAATCACACAAGATTTTGAACGGTAGTATACATTTGTAAACATCACACTGCACAGACCTGTTATCCCAAAAATATTCTGTGAGCACAGATTCTTTTCAAAAACTGATGGAGCGTTTAACTGTTGTGATACCATATGGTGCTGTGATTAACACTACGTTACTTCCATGTTAAAGCCCCCAGTGTCAGTTTGTTAGAACAGCAGCCAGCTGTTTTGGGGGTCAGCAGAGGATTGTCTTGACTCCATATGACATCACACAGCTGCCCAAGAGTGCCACAGTGGATGACATAATGACATAATTAGGAAATGGTTTTCATCAGTAGCTATAATGTAAAGATGACCTTGAGAAAATATGAGTTTCCTAGCAAATCTGCTTTACAGCCTTAGCTGTGGACAGATGTAGACTACTGTGCTGCTCCCAGCTGTGAACGTGTAGGTCTTTTTGTGTAAAATATCCCTTTATAATTGGGACAAGAAAGCTTCTATTTTCTCTCAATCATCCACATATGATACGAATCATTTCTATGCTGTGAAACTACATTAGTTTTCTAGTTACAATTGGGGGATTTAGTGTTTCTCCTTTACTGTCTTGCATTATGAAAAGCCACTATATGCAAATTATCTCACTCAACAAGAAACCAGGATAATGTGGCGTTTAAACAGCAAAGTCTAATCTGTGGGGTTTTGAACTGTCTGCTATCTTACTTCACAAGGACGCTGGATCTGAGAGACCATGTGATTACTCGAATCTTGCCAGTCTTCAAGTGCTTGTGTCCAAATCACAGTGGTCTGGACCAATCATTGTCCTATGAGGAACTACTGGTATCTACAGATGCAGTTTAGGTGTGACGAGCAGCAAGAGGCGCGACTGTTTGATTGAAACAATGGCAGCTACTAAAGATGGTGAAGTGTCCTCTAGAGTTCCTTTCCATTTGCTGTAATGTGGCAAAGTGCCCTCTAGGGTGCCCATGCAGTGGACAAAACATGGTAAAGTCCCCCAAGGTTCCCTTCTAGTGGAAAAACGTGTTAAAGCACCCTCTAGGGTGCTTTTCCATTAGACAAAACATGGTAAAACAATAAGTGCCCTTTTTACTATTGTCACCCCTGCCCATTAAACGTCCTGAGTCCACAACAACCTACCATAATCCATAATGAACTGGAAACGATCCATTTCTTTCAACTTTGTTGATTTCTTGTCTCTCTTTTCTTCTGGGTTGTTTATGACTGTTTGTATGATTTCTTTATGGCTGCTGATACTTCATGTCACCAAATATTTGTGTTCTTTGCACTAGAATACTGTATTTGGATTGATTGTGCTCCCAGTAAACTAATTTTGACCATTTATTTTAAAACCACATTTTATTGAGAGCAAGAAATAGAAATCTGCTATAAAATAAAAATCACTGAGTGCATGATATTAACACAATGTTGCTGTGAGTGAAAGAAGCGCTGTCCTGATAAGGATCCATTGAAACCATTTCCACAACATTAGTCCCGACTCTAAACACTTGTTCTACCAGTCTAATGTTGACAAATGATGAGTAATGGCGTTTTGGGTCTATTGAGTTTTGCTCTTAACTCTAAAAGTAGTGGTCCACTGAGGTCTGAGCCAGGTGGTCGGTGACTGTGAATGTTTTTATGGGATGTCAAGGTGGGGTGGTGACATTGACTGGAAAATCTAGTCGCTTTCAAGCTTCTTGCTTATCTTAAAGTAAGTGCATGTCAGAGCTACTTATAGTGGGTCAGAAGCAGAGAAAGGATTTAAGATCTGGCAAATTAACACAAAAGATTTCTTTGATGTGCATCTTATCACATGATCACATACTACTGACACCAATGAGAATTTTTTGAAGCATAACAAAGTGCCTTACATTTACATTCCTCAGCAGATCCTGATGAAATGTCCCACCTACTAAACTAAAATTACGTAAACTGGTGTGTAGGCATATAAAATCTGATGATAATTACACAGTAGAGATAGATGATATAGGAAGAAGAGGACTATTAATTAAACTTTGTTTTTGTGTTTTAACCCACACAAACTGCTCGGCTCACAAATCATCCCACCAAAGCAATCCATCTATAAAATTCGCTTGAATTGATTGAGGAACACAAGAAGTCTTTAATAATCCAACAGCTGAAAGAGGGTGGTGAGATGTGACCCTATTTCTGGTTTTTAATGTGTGTGTGTGTGTGTGTGTGTGTGTGTGTGTGTGTGTGTGTGTGTGTGTGTGTGTGTGTGTGTGTGTGT
>JAQLOL010000020.1:16435896-16466502 GCA_029783665.1 Naso thynnoides | reverse complement strand
TGATCACCTTAATATCTGTCACCTGTGTTTCATTGTCTCCCCAACCCCTTGTGTATTTAAGCTGTGCTCTCATTCTCCTCTGTGCCAGATTGTCTCTTCTGATTCCCCAGTGAGTGTTCCTTGTGTTTTCTCGTAAGTGTTTTTGTGTATTGACCCAGTTCAGTTTGATTAACGAGTTTGTCTAGCGATTTTGATACCTCTGCCTGTGTTTATTGGATCTTCTGGTTTTTTAACTTTGGACTGAATAAATCGACTTGCCTTTATACCACCTGTCTGCGTCCGTCTCTGCATTGTGAGTCCACCTGTCTAAGTCTGTTCGTCACACTACACAACATATCATGCTTGAGGTCAAAAGGGACTTGAACCTATCACAGTATGCACCTCATGAGGGTCAGGGTGCAAACTCTACAGGTTAGCAGAAATGGTATCACAGGGCTATCTCATGATCACACCACTTGGCTCTCTTTGAGAGAGCACATGTACAGTAGGTAACCCTAGACATAAGCCTTTATATACCACCTATTAATAAGCACAAAAATCAGCATGAAAACAAGTGTGTTCAATTTTAGTACAAAGCACTTTGTACTTTGCATTTATATTGCCTCACTGTCAAAATTGTTAGTGCTACATGCTCTTCTGATTGTGTCCTGGGAGGAGTAGAGCTCACCTTTGCCATTAGCCTCAGAGGATCCTTAATAAAATAGAAATAATCTCTATTGCTGCAGTAATTGACCTTGCCACAAATAGTGAAGTGCATAGATAAAAGGAGAGGCACTGAGGGGTCAACATTGTTTGAAGGCGCTTGCAGCTCAGTGGGCTTGTGAATGCAACCTGCTTTTATCGGCCACCAAACAACTAAATGCTGCAAAAGCTGGCAGCTGTATTTGCATTCGAAACACTCTAACAATCAGCGGGTAGTGATATCAAAGCACTGCAGACCCCTTGATCTACTTTTGTATTCATCAAGAAAATCCAGCGTTTACTGGTAAATATAAATACTTTTGCATATGCATATTCCTAGTTTGGTTAATCGGAAGCAGTTCAGCTCACGTCCAAGTATGTGTTTGCGTTGGAGATGAATGGGATTTCTGTGTACGCCTTTACTCATCTGAGGGAATATTTGAGAAACATAAATTATGAATCCCGTGCCGTGCACAGATAACCATGGTAATGAAGCCGACAGAACAACTGGATGGGCTACATATTTAAAGAGGCTACTTCCTTTGTGGACATGTCATCTGGGCATTAAAGATTCAGACGCTGTGATAGCCCAACATTAGAGCGGACTGCAGGGCTCATGGGAAGGAGATGAGAGCATTATCTGACCAGTATTACAGGGTTTATGCTTGCAAGAAACTAGAGCTGCCAGGGCAAGGCTGACATTGCAAGAGGGCACATGTAAGCTCTACTCTCAAGTGTTCAAAATACCCCTGCAAACAATAACCTAAACTCTTAATATTGCGCACATGTAGGATGCTAATGAAATTTACATGCTCTGTGTATTCAGCATTACACAAGCAGATATGTGGGTATTATTTGATTCCTCCACAGCATCTACAAACAACAGCTGCAGTCATACTATAGGATAAAAACACAAACCATAAAATCTTCTTTCAAGTTGTATTAACCACAAATAAATAAACAAGCAAATAATTTTTTTAAAAAGAAACAACAAGCCAGTTTCAATGGCAAAATGTTTCTTTTATTCAATTTAGTTTCTGTGTAATTAGAAATTCCTGGTACTGTACAAGTGGGCTAATCTCTGCTACAACGTCCAGTTTGTTTGCAACATTAGCCTTACTTCATCCCTATCCTGTCTATGACACAGATGTGAATCAGGCTGTAATACACCAGGGGATGAAACAAGGCCAACGCATGCTGCTAATCCTTCAATGCATGATAGTTTACCAAGACCATTTGTTTAATCTAACTCCAACTGGAGTCAGTTCCCTGCCGACTCTGATAGAGAAACAGTACCTGAACAGTCCTGACTGTCATTAATCCACTGAAAGAGTTTGTCAACCTTTGGTCAGGTGAGCTCGTAGATCCTTTTACTCTTAAGTGATTAGCCTGCTTGTACTGTTTACTAGATGTACTTACAGTAGTGAGATCTAGTCACAGGTTGGGTCCTAAGTCACAGAACTAAGTAGCATTTTTTTCCCCAAAAAACACTGATAATCGATGACATTTGAAAACCAGAGGGTTGTTTAAGAACATTTAAATCTGTTCTGAAGTATAACCAGAATCCCTAAAGACTCTTTGAACAATCTGGACAAAATTTTTTTTAAACAATTAAACAATTAAAATGAAAGATGTAGTTTGATGATGTCATAGAGTAGCAAGGGGATCAAGAAATTTGTTAGTGACGTCAGTGTCAAAATGAAACACACTATTATTTAAAATAAATTTACAGATTTATCTGCGTTTGGACATTATTAGTAACATTTGGGGTAATGTAAGTACACAACTTAAAAAACAATAAGCTTTTTGAATTTAATTTGTTAGTACACTGATCTGGAATATTACATATTATAAATTTTTTAAATATTTTCCCAAAACTTTATTTTCCACCCAAGTAGCAGAAAATGTTGATCTGTGCTTGTTTTGTATTAAAAAAAAAACATTATTTTTGTACAAAACTATGAAATAATAAATCAGTCAATTAGTCAAGAGAGATATAACTGATAACATTCTTTAATTACGTTTTACATCATCCAAACAGCATATACATTTGTAAACATTATTTTTGGCTACCGTCCATTTTTAAATGAGGAAAATGAGTTGATTAAGAAACTTGTTGAACATTTAAATCATCATGCAGCTGGCATAGTAAACATTATACCTGCAAAAAATAAAAAAATAAATCAATAAATAAATCAGTCGACATCCTGGTGTTAAAACTGTGTTACCACTAGTACAGCTGAAGACACCTATTCTTGTTTAAAGATTTGCAGGAATTAATTTTTTGTAAAGGAAAAATTGATTTCTGATTAAAATGTAATGGTAATACATGATGGAGACACAAACTGAGGCAAAGTTGAACGATGTCAATTAAAATTACAGTAAAAACCAAATATTTAAAATTGGTACTAGCCTTTACGCATGAATGAAAGTAATAATTTTACACCGTACACTTACCAAAATGTGATCTACGTCACAGCAGAACAGCTGAGGCTCAAAGCCAAATGTGTTTGAGTGTAAACTGGTGCGAAGTGTCTGCCACACTCGATCATTTGACATAATTTGCTTGCTCTATTAACTTTTTGTCAATCTCCTCCTCAACTCTGTGTTTTGTTGGCTCACTGCTAATGACTTGTCCTCCAAACAGCAGATTAGGTGTTAGTGTGGTAGTTACACCATGTGCTAAATCAAAATAAATCACATTGTCTGAGGTGACCTGATGGAGCGTGCAGATTTCAGATGTTGGGTTTATTGCAGTAAGAAAGGGGAGAAATCATATAAAACTGCAGTGTGACTAAACAGAAGCACAAGAATCGGCTCTGCAGAGCACAATTAACTTGTATTGTTGATTGAGCGGAAAGACGGATTACCCCTCTGAATATGTCTCTGAATAACCACAGCATCGAGGTCCCCCTGGTTTCAGAACAAACAAACAACACTCACCTCCTCTAATAGGTTTGTTTGTGAAAATACACACACTTTCAGATTGCAGAGTGAAACATACTGAAGGTCAGACTCCTCTCAGGCAAACAAAGCATGATGATGACGTCACTGTGCTCTATTGCAGCGCAAAAACAAACACACAAACCCAGACAGACAAATGGCAGGTACATAAGACGGCGATTTCTATTTGATCATGAATTGAGGTACAGAATTGTGTTGACTGACACAGTCTGTGACCTGCTGCTCCGGGTTGCACAACATGTGGCTGTCTTAAAATCACTTGTGAAAAAAATAGAGTTACAGACTGAGCAGTATGTAAAAAATATGTTACATGAGGCACTACTGGCAGGTATGCTGTGTGCCATACTGTGTTGTATAAATTCAGTTAAACCAGACTTGGCAATATCTTATGCCCTTGGCTCTTCAGTTCAGCTGCAGCACATTTTTTGTAAGACTAATACTTTACTTAATATTAACCAACCTGATGTACCAGCCAATAGGTTATATGTGAGATAAAATGGAGATTTTAATTTTTAACCAGCAAATTTGTCAGGTGACTTTGGTATACCTCTGCTAATAATGGGCTCACCAAATGTGCTAGATGTATCTTCTTTTGTCCTCATTTATGATCACACTGAATTGCTTTATATGAATTACTGTGTAGTCAGAGATCAATGTAGTCTGGCTTATTTTTCAGATTTGATATTTTTAGATTGCAAAGACCTGTCCTGAGAGGCTATTTCAGAAAATGAATTTGCTATCCGTGATCCAGTTTTGAATTGTGCTGACAGGTAGAATTGAGTTACGGTGGAATGAATATTTGTGTCACGAATACATAATCTGTATTACAAAAAAAAAAAAAGTATCTGAACACAATCCATTTTAATCAGAAGTACAATTGCTGACTATGATCCAAACAAGTGCGTCACTTTTTTTGATTATTGTAAATGTATTATAATTATAATTAACGCTTATCTGCAGTGGCACTACAAGTGTCTCTTGGGGTGCGGTTCTTTCATCTAAGTAATTAAGTGAAAGTTGAGTGTCTTTTTTGCAAAAACAAGTCACACTGTCGAACTCCTGCTCTCACAGCTGTTGAAAGAAAACCTTATATCTCCAGGTTTTCATATTTTTCACACGCTGACCTATAACAGTGACATGGAGGCATAAAAATGTAGGGTTGATCGATTGATTGATAGTTTATTAATCCCCAAAGGGGAAATTTCAGTTGTCACCAGCACAGCACATAAAACAAGCATACAAGAAGCTGAGAGCAGAGCAGAGGGAAGAAAAATTTATTGGATAACTTGACCACAGTCTACAGCTATCCGTAGATGCTGCAGTGCTTTGAGCTGAATGCTAACAACAGCATGCTAACATGCTCAAAGTGAAAAATTCTGCTAATTTTTACAAGCAAAAGGTTACACGGTTAACATTTGCATAATAGCACCAAACATTAAGTACAACTGGAGCAGATATGAATTGGCCTTAAGATTGTGCTGATTAGCAATTATTGGATCACAAAAGTGATAAAGAAAGGAGGAAATATGAATTTGCAAAATTTTGTGCCAGTGCAAAATGTCAATTCAGAGATAATTTGCTGAAGCCCAATCCAATCCAATCCAAATTTATTTATAGTGAACATTTTAAAACAACAAGGTTGGCCAAAGTGCTGTACAGTAATATAATGACAGGAAAATAAATAAAATACATAAAGGACATAAACTACATAAAAGGCATAAAACACAAAACACGTGCAGAAAACCACAACTCATACCAAGTGCAAAAACGATAGACATAAACACAGTCAGCGACAACTCACACTGAGTTAAAAGCAAAGGAAAACAGATGTGTTTTTAAAAAAACATTTAAAAACAGGAAGTGAGGAGGCCTGCCTAATATGCAGTGGCAGCTCGTTCCACAGTTTTGATGAAAATCGTCCAGTTTGATACAGAAGCTTCTCTCAGCCAGGCACGAACGAAAAAAATCCAGGGCTGCACCTTTAATGCCCACCCAGTGTTCAAAGCGAGAGATTAAAATGCTATGATCCACCCTGTCAAATGCAACGGTCAAATCTAAAAGCACCAGGATGACACCCTTCCCCGAGTCAGCAACTGATAGAATGTCATTAGAGACCCTTAAAAGTGCCGATTCAGTGCTATGCAGGGTTTTAAACCCAGACTGGAACACCTCAAAAATACCATTCTTGTCTAAGAAAGGTATTAACTGGGTGAGAACAATTTTCTCCAGGATCTTTGAGAGAAACAGCAATTTAGAAATGAATGAATGTTCTAAATTTGACCTGCTGGTGGCACTAGATGAAAAGTTCATTTTTCTCTGGACATCGTTATCACAATCTGTAGAGATTCTGAACATAATTAGTTCAAAGTTTTCTAATCAGTTGTTCTTAAGACAGTTTTCCAAAAGCAGAAATGCCCTCATGGTGGTATAAGATGAAAAGTAAGAGAATAGGCAAAGTTTGTACAAATTATTGTGGGTTGTATATGAATGTGTTAACCATTTCAAGGCAAACCACCAAACAGTTGTCAAGATCTTTCTGGAAAACTAAAGCAGCAGCCTCAAGAAGATGAAAAAAGTCACATAATAACTGAACTCAGTTTGCTTCATTTCTTGAAAACCTTAAAGATTTGTTTGTACAAAAATTTTGTGGAAATCCATGCGGTAACTGAAAATTTCACCGCAGAACCAAGCAGTCTGACCTGGTGACCAACATAGCCAATTCTTGGGCCGGCATAGTTAAAGATTTGCAATATTTTAAAAAGGTAATTTCTCATACACTTTATAAGGTCATATATGAAACATGCTATACACACACAGTACCTGAAGCACCTTGTCATCTTCCAACATGCACATGTCACTGAATAATGACTGAAAGCAATGAAAGATGGTTGTTGTGTTAAGTTAATTATGGATTTATCATATACTGGAAAAGGGTCAATATTTTAAGACAAATAGTGGCAGAATTCGTGTGCACAAAGCCAGATATTATGGCCCACTTTAATCTTCACATTGCTTTTACTCTTGAAATCGTACAGTGACATGACAAGTTTGGCACTTTGTCAGCTAAATTCCAAATTTCTCAATTATTGGATTAAAGAACAGCTTTATAGAACATTCTTAAAATGACCAAAAAAAACTGTTTCATAAGGGTTACAGGAGGCATAATATACACAAGCAATTTATAACCAATGACCTTCAATTATATGACTTTTTTTTCCTACTGAATTTCCTGCTCAGCATTGATGTTGCTCTCTCCTTCAGCTGGTGCACTTCAGAGGCAGATAAAACATTTCAATTTGACAAAAATAATTTGTCCGTCACAGAGCGCAGGCTGTCTCCTCTCTTGTTCAGAGGAGTAATTCCCCTCATCTTAACATTAATAATTACTTTGTGTTCTTTTGTCAACACAGGAAGATTGATGGCTGAGGACTAAAAACAGAGAAACACAAGCCGATGAAATCTAAAAATAGACTCAAAGGCCAACATGTACACGTCTGTCATCTCACATCACATGCGCATGAATGTGTAATTATTGTTTTCATTGATAGAACGCATAAGGAGAGGGTTTGAAAGACTGAGAACCCATTGATATACAACCTCGCCTATTTGTGTCTTTTTATTTCCAGTAAGCAATATATGCATAAACACAGGGCTTAATAATCAAGCCGAATTTCTTACCTAAGGGTTGGATTTGTTTTCATCTGGTGAGGCTTAAAGAATATCAAAATACTGCGGATGGAATGGACTGCTCCGTTCCTGCCGTGGCACAAGGCATTATGCTGGGTGTTTGAGGTTTGGGTGAGTGGTGCATAAGACCAGATTCAAACCATTAACAGTAGCAGTGTGTTTATTATTGCAGTGTATTTTTTCACTAAGGTTTACACAGAAGTAAGTTAAGAAAGAATTAGTGAACACATGAAATGTATTTTCTGCTGCTAGAGGTCTCTTACTTTAAAAACAACCACAACTAAAGATGTAATAAAGCGTCAAATAGGACTCATTATTATTTGATTAATAGTCTTATATCTTATATATCTTAGTCTACCAGATTAAGATAGTGTTATTGGTATTAGACCCTTTTGTTTTTGACAGGCAATAGACACCAGAGCACTGTTGTTTGCCGTTAAACCACATTTCATGATTTCAAGGCCCTCATTGCCATCTGGACCCGCAATTGTGAGAAGTTGCCTCGTGCAGCTTTAATTCAGACACTCTGTTTCATGGCACTATCTGACCTGTGTGCAGTGTGAACTAGTAGCTGTCCAGATGGTGGCACATTGTGATCCTTTGCTTTTCAACTACATCTAATGAGCAGCTGCAAGGTAGAAAATAGGATTAAATGCAAAACATATGGTGAACTTGTGAAATTGTGTGTTTTCTTTATTTAGAAGAGGAAACACAAAATAAGTGCTAATAGATCATCATATGCTGTTATTCAGTGAGGAAAGAAACAATAGGCTCCACCGTTAAGATATTTATAATAGGCCTATTGAATCAGGCCTGGATACATATTGAAAACACTGAACAACACTAAGCAAAAAATGGCAACGCAAAATAAAAGTATACCTTAAATGGCTTTAAACAATACTTTGATAGTTTAATTTAGTTCGACTCTTTGAGATTAGTGCACTTTGCACACTTCCTACTATGCATTCAATAATTCTATATTTTAGGTCTTTTTTCTTCATTTTGACAGGCCATGATGTCCACTGTGTATGCGCTTAACATTTCCTGTCTCACTGACTGTGGAATTACAAAGTGACAGCCTCAAATGATAAGGTCCTCACATTTTGACAATGAGTCTTTCGCTGCGTAATAGTCTTTCAGACTGTGTGTGATACCATCCACCTTTGACCAGCTTCAGTACACACTGCAGCTGCTCATCCTCCTGTGTGACACACTTCAGTCCAGTTTTTGCCGTCATGTGGGCCAACTGTGAGTGACAGCATTTACATGATAAGAGACGTCTGTCACTGCGGTTTAATGAGTTGTGTGACGATGCATCCGCAATGGCCAATGTCTCTGCTGGTGCATATTCTGCTCATGCAGTGCTAAAGATTCTTTCCAACTTGTATGCACTTATTTTCTGAATCTATTAGTCTCCTCTCTGCAACTTGGCTTACAGCATCCTCTTTGCATCTGAGGAAGGAGTCTTTGAGTCGCTTGATGCCATCCCTGGTCCCGTGTTTTGGTGGTTTCTCCTTATCACTGATGTTACAGGTTACCTGCTAATGTTAACACGTATTTATTTGTCTAAATTATCATGCCCAGTGCTCGCCTTGCCTCGTGTACATTTGTGGGCGCTAATGTCATTCCCCTTACCTGACTCTGTAGTTCATTCAGTTTGCACTGAAGTATCTGAAGCAATATTTACTCCTAAAGGCAGGAGCATGAAGCAGTATTACCCAAAAGGCGTGTTAAATGTAAGAGGGCTTATCTCTTTATGAAGTGGTATCTTCCAGAAACCTGAAAATGTCCAACAGTGTCTCCTTAGTTATTGAGGTGACATCTCACCCTTTTGACATTCAGTTTAGGGAGGCATATCCAGATCCTCACTGTGTCTGAAGGCTCTATAATTAGTGTCATTGGTGCACACCAGTCTGTAGGCTCTGTGACAATCTCTGCCACATCCTGCTCTTCCACTTGCTGCTGCTCACCATTGACTTTGTGGAGAATTAGAGGAGGAAGTCTTCTGCGTGGCCAGTGCTTCGTCTCCCTCTCATAAGTGGATGAGAGGCAAAACACTTAAGAACCTCGAGCAAGTCCATTTGCCTTTGTTAAGCATCACTATGACCTGGATAACTAAGAACATTCACGCACACTTGCTTTACATAATGCAAATTATACGTCTGGGTCCCTTACCTGAAAACAAGCAGCAGATGTTTGTGAACATACTGCTTGTATCAGCTGATTTCAACATTGATCATTATCCCCTTTTTTTTTTCAGTTGTGCCATCAAAAAATGTTTATATTTATACAGTGGAGAAGTTGAGATCTGATCACATTCCAAAGCATGTGGAGCTGCACTGAAAGGCAAAACTTGGTACTGGATCACACAAGAGGCATGTTAATGCCAGGTATGACAGCCTCATCTTATGGTTACAGAAAAATAACAGGTCTGACAGAAGAATGCTGAAATTTTCAGGTGCCATAGAGACTTGAAATATGCAGGGACACAGACAAATTTCTTCCTCTTTTGGAAACTTGACACATTTTGATAACATTGCTTATTTATTTTTTCTGCATATAGTCATATAGGGTGAAAAAGTGTGTTTATTAATATTAATTATTTTGTGTTGAATATTTTTCAAAGAAAAGAAGTATTTTGCACACTGACACAGGGTCACTCTTCCTAGTTCTCCTACATAATTACGTGGAAACAATGACTTGCATATTTGGGTTATATAATAGTTTCTTGTACTAATTGGACAGCTGGAAACAACAACTTATTTGTTCCTGACATGCAGATTCTACACTTTTACACATAACAGGTGCTGTCTTCAGTTTGCTTTTAGCCTTTAATTAGGAAAGTGCACAGTACCATGCATAATAATGTGCAAGAGAGGGCAGAGAAGGGAACATAAACATGAAAATTTACAGTAGCTGGCCAAAATGCATACATGTAAAATGTATCAAAGAGGTTTTAAAGATTCAAGATTCACATTATTGTATTGAGTCGACCCCAAAAGGTGCATTTAAGATTCAATAAATAAGACAGGATAGATAATAAAGAAAAAGAAAAATCAGCAACAGCAACACAAATGCAAATATATAATACAAATATTATAAAGTACAAAATTTTAAATATATAACTTTTATTTTGAAAGAGAAATCAAAAGAGAATAAATAATAAAAATAAAAACAAAAAAATTCATACAAACTTGCTGTGAGTGGTTAACAGGACACGAAGGAAAAAGATATAATGTAAAACTGCATGTTAATCGGTCAACGAACACTTTCAAACCATATCTGAAACAAATGGCATTTTCTTTGTGATTTTCTGTACATGTCCTGAAGTGAGTTAAATGTTCTTGTGTGCCTCCTTGTGGAGTACGTCAGCACTGGAGGAGGCACCAGAGGGCTGGGTCAGAGGGAGTAGTTGGCAAACAGGAAAGAGGAGCACACTATAAGAAGAGACTGAACCCGGAGGAGCGTCAAAACACTCAAACCACAGCCGAGAGAGGAGGCGAGCAGAGGGAGACAGATGCGTGGCGAGAGACACAGAGAAGGAGAGATACGTGGAGAACGGTAACGCGTTCAAGATGAAGACTTAAATCGGGGTGATTTCATTTCTACAATGACCGCAAGGCTGCCTTTTAAAAACCCAGAACGACACTTGTCATAATCCAGCGTCAGCACACTGAGGGAAAAGGTAAAAGTGCGGTCCGACGACGCACTCCTCCTGCGCCCGGCGCGCCTCGGTGTCCCCGCACAGAGAAACCCTGCGTGCGCACAAAGTGTCGGCTTCAGCACCTGAGGAGAGGACAGCTCCGCTCCGCGTGCTCCTCCGGACCTCCTGTCCCAGAACTCTACTACAGCTTTTCATGTCAACACTTTCAGTCTGACAATCAGCTTCACAAGTCCGGAAGAAGTCTGAAAATCCGCTGACGGAGAGATCCGCGACTCACTGTGGGCTCAATATGTACCAGGGGCATTTACAGGTAAGAAGCCAGCCTTTTTTTTTTTTTTTGGTTGTTCGTTGTCTGTGATAAAAGAATTGTTTTAGCTGCGACGGAACTAATGAACTGATGTGAAAGGCGCGCGCTCTTACATGCAGCCGAGTTCATGTCAAGGGCATTTTTACGCAAGGGATGAGAGGTAAACACGGTTATTCTGAAGCAACTAGAGACTTATGAGATCATCAGCTGACATCAGAGACATGCATGTTATTTTTAAGGATGGGGGGGGGGGGGAATTAGGGTCTTTGCACCTCTTACCTAACCGAGGGACGCTTGCTCCAACAAATTACAGCTGGAACTAATTAAATGCTAATAATAATTAATTAAAACTGCTTTAATTGGAAAAGAAACTGTAAGTGCCCATATTAGCTGACGTTATTGCCAATAGCCATTTAGAATTCACATGCAAAATATAAACAGGAGCAAAACCTGTATGCTTTAAGCAGGGCAGCCTTGAAACTGGTAACAACATATCATTAGTTTCTCAGCATGCATGCTTACGCTCACGTGACGTCATGCAACCTGACGTCAGTTTTCAGACAGTAAACTACAGTGCTAACAATATACTTTGTGTTACATCAGGACAAGGGACTGAAACTGAACTCAAGACACCAAAAAAAAAAAAAAAAAGGGACAGGGAGGCACAAAACGATCCAAAGTCGCTGTAATTAGATACAGCTTGATCAATCTCAGCTGCACAGATCCGACTCCAGCAGGTTTTTTAACTGCTCTCCAGAGCATTCAGCATGGCATGTTTGATGTTCAATATAATCACACTGTCATTTCAACACAATAAGCTCATAATGCAAACAGTAATTCTTCATCAGTGGTTAACAGCAGCCTCCTCCCTAGTCTAGATGCATGGATTGAAATGAATACTGCTGGTTGACAGAGATACCTCAGCTCCCAGACAGCTGATTATGTAATAACAGACCATCCTGACTGAGGACTCAGAAGCATGAAAGACCAAAATTTAATATTTCATGATATATTACTCCGGCAGCAGTTTTGATTGAAAAATGCATGAAAAGGCAGTCAGCAGTTCTTGTCTGGAGTGTTTGTTAAGGGTCGATGAAAAGCCAGTGTCACTGAAATCTGCTGTGTAAAAGCCGTATTATCAGTCTTATCTTTGGGGTCACGGTTTTCTACGTTTCATCTCATGATGTTTCAATTATCTCACACTTTATGTGTTTCTCATCACATGCATGCAAGTCATCGCATTGTGCCCTGATTAGATCATAACTGAAAGACAGCATAGCTCTCTCTCAATCATTACATGGGGCTAATTTGGCAGCAAATGTCCAGTGAATACAAATCAGCTGCTCGATCTGTCGGTATGGATCCTTTGTTTTTACGCACGCCCGTGCAGCAGATGCATTTGTCTAATGTTGACAGCACTTTCTAATTTGAGTCAAAATTTGTGTGTGTGTGTGTGTGTGTGTGTGTGTGTGTGTGCATATGAATTTAAAGCTACCCGAATATGTGTGTAATACTTTCACTACCTTTGTCACATGGAGAGTGGAAGTAATGTGTTGTCTGTGTGAGGAATGGGCGGGGTTTGTTATGTGACAGCTACGAAGGCAGTAAAAATTTCCTAAACTTTCAAAAACAGTGACTATTTACAATAGACTTTGTTGTTTCAAGATAAATTTGAATTTCATTGTGATGTCTGTGCAAAAGTTTTATTTTAAAAGGACCCATTTAGATGAGTGTGTGCTTTCAAAATAAGAGAATTTCCTGAAATTAATCTTAAAATTTGAGCTTTTTCATGTCTTGCATACATTATAATCTATTCACAGTATGTATTGACTTCAAGCACAGTAAAGCTTGTCATGAATGTAAAGCATGCTCTCTAAAGCATCATTTTTATATAAATCAGTGCTGATCTGAATGCAGGCTTGGGGCATAAATCATTGAGCTGTGCGTCTCCATAGCCTGGAATTTTAAATGAAGCTCATACTGTACACACGTCTTGATGTAACAGTGATGCAGCATCAGTCAGTCACTCGTAATCAGAGCTATCAGATTTCCTTCCTCATAGTAGATGCACTTGTAAGTCCTTTTTAATACACGATTGTCAGTCAGACAGATTTGTCAGCTTATGGTGATGCAGCTTAGGCAGGTTGGCTGTGAGAACAAGATAAGGATGTCCCATCTTTTCCCTTTTTTTTCTTTTCAAATTGTACTTCTCATTTGTTGACCTTCTCATTCGGCATCATTTGCTGCATCTATATGTGTGGGCTGATATGGCAGTATAATCCATAGAGCGTATGGTATTTTATATAAACACACTACCATTTCTGCATAATTGTTGTGGATTTGCACATGATACAATATTGGGTGGATCAGATATCTTGGCCTGGGTTTCACAAGCTCGTTCTCCTGGTTGGCACTTTTAGATGGGAGTCTGCATATCCGAGTTTGGCGTGAGGGCTGTTTGGCAGGAACATAATGCTGGAACATTTTCTCTAATCATGCTTTTTCATCATAAACACGGTTGAATGAAGGTATTGTGAGCATCCTGCAGTAATTTGTGTTGTGCACGAAACAAAGTGCGGTTTGCATGTCCTTTTTTTTTTTTGCGAGCAGAGGATCATTTTACTGTATCGAAAGCTGGAAAAGATTGATGCAGTGAAAGAAAGCGATTCAGAGGTGTGGATGTCAGCCTCATTGCTCTTTCTGTGAAGGTGCAACTGAAGATGCTGCGAGGTGAGCTGAATCAGCACAGCTGCTCATCTTTATCAAACAAAGAGATATTGTCTCAGTCAGCAGACTGTTTATTTTTGCTTTGATGTACTACATATAAGAAAGACTTTGAGATTGTGTCCATCCATACTCCCTCAGATGACACCTCCTCATAACATTATAACATTTTAGATTGCAGTGTAATTGCCGTGGATTCCCTACTTTAGTATTCATGTTTACAGTGAATCTAATTATGAGAGCACTGATACTGTGCGTACAAAATACATCCTGGCTTAATGGAAATGACGCTCCAAGGCCTTTGGATATTTGCTCTGCTAAGCACAACATGATTACATAATTTCATTACCATATTCCAAGTCCCTTGTGTAAAACTTGGATGGATGCGATCATTGATCAGAAGTAGATCAAGTCTCTTAAGAGTTCAGTCATTCACACCATCTTTTCATTAAGATCTTGATTTGTTTGTACAGTTTGTCTTGTTGGGTGAATGATTATTTGTTCATAGATTTTCCTCCAGCACCCTGTGGGAGTAAACAGGCTGCTGATACAAAATAAAATCGCTGAGTTGTTCAGAATCAGTTTTCTCTATTTGGGTTTCCTGTCTTCTGCTCTGTTTTGGTTTGGTGGATATTTTTGGCAACCTAGTGCATCTCTTTGTGCGCTTTGGTTTCTCCTCATTGTAGCCAGACATGTCAAAAACTTTCTCTCAAGTGACACCAAAGTCCTGACAGATTCTCTACACTCAAATTCCCTCCTAACATGACTTTATAGACCAACTTGATACCGACGCATTAAAATGCAGCTCACTGGCATAACCATATGTTTGTGAGATGCATATTCAACAAGGCCTATTTATTTAAGATATTACAATCAATGCAGAAAGAAAAATTAAGCAGTGTTGAATCTCTGGAACAGATGCTGCAGAATAAACAGACAGAGAGCAGAAACAGGTTGACAGACAATTTGACAGGGCCTCACAAAACCAGCAGGAGTCTGTGCTCATCAATCATGTCTGCACAGTCCATCGAGCCATCATTCCTGGAAGTTGACCTCAGGTTTAAGTCTCCAAAAGCTCCTCTTTTTAGTCGCTGTAGCACTAAGAGGCTTTCATCCAGACTTCTCCCACAGCCTTGGTGGTCAGCCACAAGCTTAACAAAGGGGTCCTGAATACGTTCTCCACAGAGACTGCTTTAAAGTCTCCTTGATTTAATGAACCACGGTCTTGATTAAGAGTGATTTAATAGGCTTGACTATTTCAGGAGCCAGGATAATGAGTGAAATCAGGTGGTATCCGGCTGGAACGAAAGCTCGACAGACAGCACTGCTCTGTTGGAGACGTGTGGTGGGGCAGGAAGCTAAATGTGCACAAGGATCATAGCCCAAAGTTGTGCAGTCACTGTACTTTGGAGCCCAGTGTCAGGAAGTGTATTAAAATGCAAAAGGGAAAGAAATTTACTTCCACATTCAAGGATAATTAGAGGAAGAGGAGTCAGATAGAAAGGGGCCATTATTAAACAGTAAAGTTGGGCTGAAGGGTGATGGTGAGGTCGCGTGTTGTGGAGGAAGATGTTTTCGTCTGAAACACTCAACATAAAATCAGTGTTGTCCAAAACTGAAGAGAAATTTCCTTTTTTTAGCTTTGAAGACGATTTTTGGCTATTGAATTAATGTTTCAAAATTGCTAAACACTACAAATTTGCATTTCCATTTAATGCTTTCTTAATCCTTGTGGAAGTTAATAGCATAATTATGCACACACTCGCTGCATGTTATTTGCATTTGTGCTCATGATACACAATTTTGTGATAGTGCAGTACAATGTGTTTTAAATATTCATTTGAATGGTGCATGTGGGGGATGTTAAATAACTTTCTGCATCCTTGTGGCCTTAATAGACTTTCACACCAAAAGCTCTTAAAATTTGACATTGTGCAGCATAAGGCCATTATTTTTCAGTGGAAAGGAATGGAGAGGCCGGCACAACACTGATTTTCAGGGAGGTTTGCATCTGAAGCTCAGCTCTGACCTTCACAGTCCACGTCCAATGGGATTCTGGTATTGACAGGAGGTGGTAGTTAGGACGGTGGCAATTTCACTGACACACACCATCGCAATCTCTCAGAAATTTGTCCTCAAAATTGACGTTAAGGTAACTCTTTCTTCCTTCATCTTTTTTTAACAGACATTTTAGTGATTTATTTCATGCTTATTTGTCATCACATTCTCTTTTTAAAGTTGTACATTCTGATGTTTGATCTGGACCCCCTTGTCACTTTTTAGAGACCTTCAGTATTGTGCAAAGTCTTCCTGTCGCTACGCCTTTCTTACCTGTTTAATGTAAAACGGTCATCATTTGGATTAATGTTAGCATTTATAACGATTGTGATCCGTGTTTCTGGGTTGAAATAGTTTGGAGAGATGGAAAAGAGGACACACAAGTGCTGGGATTCCACAATTCTTGTCGTTTATTTAACCACACCTCAACCTTGTAAAGCCTGGTTGTATGGCTACTGTCTCACCATACTGAATAAAACAGAGGCCACACATATCCAAAAATGTTACTCTTGAGTTGAGAGGCAAATTTAGCAGGCACTAGCATAGACACATCCATCCAGTAGCATGCGTATCGTTCAACTGAACAAAACAAAGGTGCTGCCTGATGACGTCACCCCAAGGCAACGCACCTATCATAAAGGTACATTGACAATCAAGTCTTTTACACGCTGCAATGGTTTTAGGTTTAGTTAAAAGAAAAGAAAGAAAGAAAAAAAAGAAAGAAACATCTTGTTCTGGTTTAAGAGTGATTGTCGACTCTAGCTCACCCTGCTCTCCTGGCTGAGAGTCCTGTGTGTGACCCACCGCTCTACCACGACCTCTATCCCCTGAGGGGCTTTATTCACTTTTTGTACTTCATTAGGTTGAGCTGTTGCTATAAGGGTCCTATATCGTCACAAATGGGTTTGCACTGTAGTACTTTGGAGCACACAAGTGTAACCCATTAAAGGTGATGCCCAGGGGACCTAAACAAGCTGTCGCATGTATCAAGTTGGGAGTGAGAGCGGGTTATAAATGCACAGTGTGTCACTCTGTGCTCACAAACAAAGAAACAAATGTTAAACGACACAGTTGAGATTGCTGAAGACAGCTGACAAACAGCCTAAAAAGATTTGCATTGTGTCATTCTGCTCACCAAGACTGCTGGCAGCCAGTACTCCATCACTGGTGACAGTGGGGGGCACACTGGGAATCTCTCCTTCTCCCTGATTGGGTTGTTAAGGCTCTGTAGAGGCCCTGAGCAGCTTGTGGAGCTCATAAAGAGGACTAGAGGGAGACTAAGAGGGATTCAAGCATACATCAGCAGCAGTTTTGCTATAAGCTGATTGAGGAAACAGGTTGTCATTCTTGCCCACAAGAGCTGGAGAATCTGGTCATTTTGCCTTTGACTGCCATTTGTGCTCTAACCACCCACCCGTCCTAAACAATAATTAAAAATGTGAACATTAGGGGCAGATGTGGGTGTGAATGATGCAAGAAGACATGAGAGGTGGAGATGAAAAAGCAATCAATACCATCACACTGCTCACAGGCATAATATTTTATGTGAATACTTATTTTATGTAGATTATATCAAGTCCCTAATCTGTCCCTTAGAGTTTTATATCACATGATTTAGGCCGGAAGCCTAAAATTTAATTTCAAATAGTATGCTAATCTTGCTCTGGCTATTGTCTGATCACTAATGCTCTACTAAAGGTTACGACAGTTCAGTCGAGAAGAAGGAGGATCTGTTTACATACATGACAAAGCAACTGTATCTATTATTGATTATTATGCTTTCACCCAGATTATAGATTTTTTTTCCTTACTGCCATTCATCAGTTTGACCCACAAACAAACAGGCAGAAGCCTTCAGGATTACAAAATAAGTATTCTAACCCAGTCTGTGCTATTGTAAACAATAAGGGAACTGAAGCCTGTGTTCAGCCATTTGATAAATTATTGCTATTTTGTTGAAAATGTTTTGTGTATTTCAAGTTTCTATGTGTGTCTATGTTAAACCAGATGTGGGGATGAAATTTATATCAGAACAGGGTTGATTTTAACATACTGTACATAAATGACTATCACTGAAGCTTCATAAGTAGAAACACCAAACATAACTGCGGCTTTGTGGGTAATGGTATCAACATTTCTAGAACTAACAAAACTAGATCACACCTCTGGCACCAATCTACCGATAACAGTAGGGATTATGTTAATCATGAGGTGAAGAAAAGAATGAGATTTTTGATGTAAACAAGCACAGAAGTGAAATGAATGATAATTGAGAGTGTAAATTTTCTGAGGATGTACCACATGTTACAAGTTCTACTTATCTTGTTTTAAAATCAAATGTTTTAACTAGCAACAAGATGGATTTTCATACTAAAAAGAAGGAAATGTCACACTTAACCTCCTTTTTCATGCAGAATCTCTACAGTCCAGAATTTTCTGTATCCAGATGGGGGTTTGTTGAAATGTACAATCACACTTTTTACAGTAATCCTGCTTGTAATTTTATTATAATCTGATAAATTGATATATTGGAGTTCCACCAGATCACCAGTGGTAGACTCTGGTAAAGATGTGCAGCTCTTTGCAACTAGCCCCTCCCACACACGCTTGAAAGAGTGACACTGTATTTTAGACTTGTGTTATTTTATGGTGTAATAAAGTAATGCCTTGGAGTTTTTTTATATGTACTATCTTTTAGGGCATATTTTGCCTTTATTGGACAGACTCAGGGAAAAGTCAAACAAGAAACAGGGGAGAGAGAGAGAGAGAGAGAGGTATGACATGCAACAAAGCTCACCGGCTGGAGTTAAACTGGCCACAGTTGCAACCGTGTTGCCGTGGGGCTCTGTAACCATTCCACTGCTGAGGCACTGCGATCCCTCTGAGTTTAGAAAGAGAGGCTGACAGAGGATAAGTGTTATAGCAGCTCACAAGCCTTGCACAACATTATGAGTCTCAGATTGAATGTCATGGGGCTGCTAAACTGCAGACTCACACACACATGCACACACCAAATGTCAACGCAGTGTAGCAAGCTCTTACATACAAGAATCCTGTATCTGAGAAGGGATATAATCAATGTGAAGCACCCAAATTCACAGCTTCACAGCTCGACGTCATTCTCTCTGTTGGTAGATTTCCTCTGGGCATCTTTCTGCTCAGTCTGTTAACACGGCGGCCCCCCCCAGCCCCACAAGGAAAGTCCCCAGAGCTACTGTACAAAGCCACATTCTTCCTCGCACAAAAGTAGGACAAGCCCCAGCATCTTTGTTACTGGGAGCGCAGGGCTGTGCAGGAGAATAGGTAGCCCATCCATCTCCCTCGATCATCCCATTCATAACCGTCATTCTCCAACTGGGAATTAATTTGCTCCAGAAACCAGGCGTCTCAGCGCCAGAGTGGAGAGAGCATGTGTTTGGTCCTCCGGGGAGGTGTGCGCTATCATGGATGAGAGCTGTTGATAAACAAATATGCACTTCAGTGTGGCAGATGTGAGAAGGATTTTCATCCAGATATTTATAGGGACTGCCCTGTGTCGAGTCAGTGCCATCCCACCACAGTAACTGTCTGCAAATCACATATTGGGACTAATTGAGCTGAAAAAGATGATTCGACTGCTTCTTTTCAAACTGTTATTTATGCTACTTCCACTTCTCCTAATAGCAACATTAAAAAATGTACAGTATTTAAAAAAAAAATCAGATTAAAAAGCTATTAATCAGAGCTATAATTTTTTTTCTTGTAAAAATGTCAGAAAATTGAGTTAATAAAAAGAAAATTTTTCAGATTTCCTTTGTTGTTTAATCAACTGTCTGATCTCCTAAGATAGCTATTTTCAAATTATATATATATTTTTAAAGAAATGCAGCACATTTGAGAAGCACATAAGCATTTTAGCCACATTATCAGCATGGCTATGTGATGGCAATGTTGGTCTGTCTCCTGATCCACTGCTTTGGTCCAGTCTAAAATATTTCAACAACTATTTAGATGGACTGCAATGAAATTATGTTAACAAAAACCCACTGACTTTGGTGATCCTCTAACACAAATGGTTTTTGAAAGTCTCAAACACCTTGGACATATTGGAAATAGCTTTTTGGTCTCAAAACCGTCATTTTTTAACTTAAAGAACCTAAAATGCTTCCATGAGCTGTCTATTAACTGCTGCCTAAGCAGCTGCTGCCTTTTGGTGATCTCTTTAACGTCTCCTCTTACTGCCTCATTAGCTAAAAATTTCAGTTTGTAATAAACCTTTTTTTATGATCAGTTACCACAAAATGATGCTTTTGCACACCAGCAAATCGACAGGTGTGTTGGAGAAGATCAAGAGTCACTTAGGTTTTGGTCTCACAACCTTCATCAGTCTGCTAGAGCAGTTTGATTGAAGGTCGTGTGACTGAAACTTAACTATTAAAAATTATTTTCTTCTGCGAGTGTGACTGTGTGCGGGAGTTTGGTCCATTTTACCTACCTGATCAATTACCAGCAAAACAAGTGACATTCTAATCAGCCTCAGCTGTGCTTCGTGTTCAGTGATAATTGGCAAATGCTATCATGCTAACACAATCAACTAAGGTGGCGATCATGATTAACATTACAACTGCCAGCCATCAGCACTTTAGCACTGTCAAGGATGTGAGCATGTTAGCATGCTGACGATAGCACAAGTTCAGCCCCTCTAAGGCTCCTAGCATGACTGTAAGCTTTGATCACGCATCAGTACAAACGAGCACGCGGACAGCTGCAGACTTGCAAATAGACAGTGAACAAACACGCTTCTCAACATGAAACAATTAGTGGAAAAAAAACATAACTGCAAGCTCCTGACAGCAAGAAGAAAGGCTCTTTTGTTTCATTATCTTTGTTTGAACAAAATGAAAAAGTCAAAATAAAAAAATTGGCCACTGCGTGGTGAGTGGCACATACGCCGTCCACTCTTAAGGGTTGATGGATTTTCTAATAATCAACCCATTGATTTAACTGCTAATTATTTACTCTGGAAATAAAAATGTTTAGAGGGTGTATGAAAGCTTAAAAGCTTATTAAATCCTGTTCTGAAAACTGTCATTTTCATATCTTTCTTCGCTGCCTAATTTCTGAGATATGACTTAATCCTGACCCGTGAGCTCATAACTTTTAAAAGATACTCTTATTTCTGGCTATTTCTGTGCTTTTAATGATGATGCAGCTACAGCAAACTAAGAATGGGTAGTCAGGACTGATTCACACATTGCAGTGAGGTATATCCGAAGGCTGTTCCTACGTGGGGATCACATAAAACACTGCTCTCATCAGCTCATTCTCATTGTGCCTCGAGGAGCAGATACTCATCTTTTGAGTTGCCTACTCCCAACATCCTGCTTCTGGATTTGAACCTAGCAACACTATCTTCACCCCCCGCCTCACACAATAGCTCCTTCTCTTTGAGACAGTAATCTTGTCTGATAATTGCAGGAGAAGGCTCTGCAAAAAAAACACAAGGTCTGCATATTATCACAGCAATTAGTGTGTACCCTCAAATACCAATTACCTCCCTCTCATGATCACTATTAATGACAATTTCAGCACTCTCCATCATAGCCCTGCACTCACAGCCAAGCCACCCGGCAGTTTACAGCAGGGGAAAGCAAGCTGTTTGCAGAGAAGTCAAAATGTAAACTAAAGCTGCTTTAATTTCCATTAAATTAATTTAAGGAGCTTTTTGCCACAGGAACCAATGTTTTGTCCTCTCTTGTGAGAGGCTGGAGTGAAAATAGGGATATTTGATGTTATTTGTACGCGCTGAATAAAGAAAGATGTGTGAAGGGTAATGATACTGTAGCTGGAAAATGTGGCATTAGAGCATTTTTGGCAAAAGAAGAGAAAAAATGTGAACCTGTAATTGGTTTGGTGTCTCGAGGTGGATGAATTTAGTTGTGCCTCTAAGTGAAGATGAAGGAAGTGAAAGGCAAGAGGAGGAGCTGAATTCTACCACTTCACTGCAGTTGTTCACTAAACGCATCTCAGTTTTAGTTCATGTGTATTCCAGTGTCATTGCACCATAACTTTATGTGCAAGTTTGTCTGTTGGAAGCGGTTGAGTGTGCCTTGCGTTTCTATAAATACCTATGAGACGAGCAGTTAATAAAACTCCTGGCAAAAGTTGAGGGCTGGGCTGCGGAGCAGAGCACAGAGAGGAGCTGGGTGTGCAGATGGGATGTGTGCAGAGTTCAAGGGTACACCAGCTGAGAGGTCTAATGCCAGGAAGGTTTCGTTAGCAGAGCAGGACTGGCCTGCAGCAGTCCCACAGGCTTCTCTCTGACTCTGACTGCATATACATCTCAGTTCATGCCTGTGTGTGCAGGTGAAGCTTGCAGTGGGTGTGTATGTTTTCCACATATATGCAATACCCGCATCCTATTGTGTGCGTGTGTGCATCTGTATGCCTGTGAGCATTCAGACATGCTCACACAAGTGTAGGTAATGAGGCGAGGCGTGGATGTGTGATTCATGTTCCTCCTCATGACAGGGGCTGCAGCAGTGTGCCAGGGAGAAGGTCGAAGGTCCTGCTCCCCTCTGATTTCTCTGCATACATGCAGGGAATGAACAACACTTCTTGGTGCTCAAATGAATATTTATAAAAACATTGATACACTGACATGTCAAATTTGACATGGGTTATCTCCTAGGATCAATTTACCTACCATCGATTGGAACAAAAAGATTTATTTATTGGAAAAGGTTTCTTGATTTGATTTATGTTCATTTTTCTTCCTCTTTTCTGTGGGAACCTTGTGTGGCAAATGTGAAAACTCTTGACCGATCATGTATGTGACACATGTTAAATTACTTGTAAATATTATAAAATACAGTGAGGAGTCTATCAACAGAAATACCAAGAGATGGTTAATTAGTTCGTCTTTATTTATTTAGTAGATCTCACTGGAACTAAGAATTCTTTTTACCAGACCTCCAATCTGTACAATATCACAACAGCACAGCTCAGTCATACAAAACCGTAAATAACACACAACTGCAAATAATTGAAACAGTCACGAATATTGTCAAAAATGCCATAAAAACAACAAATTCAACAACTCCAAATTGTTTTTGAATTCATTTCAGTAGTGGTGTTGTAATATTTTGGCCCATTCTTATTTAGGTTAGTTAAGAACTGTCCTAAACAATTTTCATATGAATGTAAGAAAACTGGAAATGTAAATATAAGGTCAGGTCATATTTTCTTTCTGATCAGACAAATAAGCCTGAACTGGCCCTGTTCTACTGGCTACTACCTGGTGACAGCATCAGGTGTGAGTCAGTTAGTTTAATCAACAACAAAAAAAAAAGGCTTTTTTTCTAGTCTTTATATATATTTATTTATTTTATTTTTCTCCCTTAATCCCTGATATCGGGGAAATTTTATACTGCTGCCACTTGCACGACAAACTTTTTTGTGTGTGTGCATACTTTTGATGGTGGGGGAAACCGCTCTTAACATTAAATGTCTTAGTAAAAGTCTTGCATTAAATGCATATACTTTGTAATCAGGGATGTAGGAATGTGAATGAAGGTGCGTGGTGTACTGAAAGAGTTTTGTGACAGGTTTGCTGTACAGCGGGTTTTAATTTGATGCACCTGTGCCCTTCAAGTTAAAAACAAATTAAAACAAATTGAGATCATCATTAAACATTTATCTGATGCACATTCATTTCTGTAACAGTTTAAAATCTTTTTTCTTCTGTAAATTTTTTTATGACAAACACCTTGTTTTACATTTTAACTTTAAGTTATTTGCATCTGCATGTACTAATAACTATATTTTTATGTATTTATACCTGTAATTAGTTACATATCTCAATTACAGGAGAACTGCACAGGCCTGAAAACTGAGACTGTGGTCTTATCCTGATTGAACCAGACTCTTGCTGCCGAAACTGACACCTGACCTAAGCCTTACCCTACCTGATATGCAAGTTTGAGCAACCTTTGTTTTACTTTAAAAAATGGGTATCTGGCTATGGCTGTGGCTATGTTTTTATCACCATCAAAAGAACCAAAACAAGGCCTTTGCTGCTGGACACCTGCGTGAACACAAGTAAGGAATACAAAAAAATGGAGAAAACCCATCTGGGATGTATTTTTATTGCTACAACAACCCAACAACCTTGAAGGAGATAAACAAGTGTTTCAGTAAGATGTGACATTGTAGTTATTTTGAAACAAGTCAGTATGTATGTAGATGGCAAAGACAGGAACACACAGTGTGACAAACCAGAAGTGCAAAGGGACATATCACTATATGCCCCTATTTATAAAAAGGCACCTATTCATTTCTACAACCCTCATCTCTTGTGGCAAGGTGAATGTTGTTCCATTGTATCCTACAATTCATTCCTCTCTCAGCACAATCCATCACTGACAGAGGCGATGTGAGTGTGGGTGTTTCTGCGTGTCTGTGACAATGTTTGTATGAGAGGGAAGAGGCCCATGTGTTAGTTAGGGGTGCTGTTTGCTCTGGGAACGTCTAGTTCAAGTAATATAGATGCCAGAGTTCGTTGCTATTTCGGGCTGTTGGAGCTTTCCATCTGCCTGTGTGGTATGCTTGTGCCAGATCATCACACACTTAGAAAAAGTGATTAGATCGATATAGTTGGCCAGACTCTTAACGTCTCTTTCCACTGTGTGAAAGTATGTATACATCGAGTGATACTGTATAGTGTTTGATATAAATAGATGACATCGACACAACACTTTACAAGTTTTTCGACCAGGTGAAGTGCTTTATAAGTCAAGTCAGCATTCACTCATTCACACACACATTCATACACTCATGGCTGGGTCTTCATACACAACTACAGGAGCACTTTGGGTTTAGTATCTTGCCCAAGGACACTTTGGTGAGCAGACTAGGAGGGCTGGAGATTGAACTAGCAACCTTCTACTTAGAATACGACCTTGTGTACCTCCCAAGCCACAGTGGCCCCTGTGGTAATGTCAAACTTTGGCACCACAGTTTCCCAAGCTCGCATCACATTTGACCTTATTCCCTCAGAAACCATTTTGTTTACACTAGTCTGAAATTTTATGTGCAAGAAGTCTTAAAATGTGAGCAGGCAATGTTCTACAACTATTAAAACAGAGAAATATGTTTTCCCTTAGGTGCCACAAACTGAAAGAGGCAGCAGTTTGGCAGTGAGAGAGTGTGGTAGGAAGGTTGTTGTGGGTTTATGCTGTTTGTGCTTCCGTGATTATCAGTTTCAGCCTACCTATAGTGGCTTTATATGCCATGCCAACCTTATGTGTAGGTCTGCTACCATGAACATGCATCTACGCTGTAGTAAAGGCATTAGAGATAAAGACATAACCGTGACTGGTTAAGTTGGGAAATTTGTGTTTTATCCTACAAGTTTCTGATTGTTCAGAGGGAATAATAAAGTCAAAGTTATCCTTTCCTTTCACACATAAAAAGACTTTTTAACTGCAAATCTTCTGCTCACAAAAATCACTGCGTACCACAGCGTATGAAGCAAGCATAATGACTGTAGGCAGTAGTCCTATATTCAATTATGAAACAAAGCAGACCTTGTTGCTCATATTACAAAATGAGTGAAATAATGTAAAAACTGTTACTGTGAGGGATGTAATTAAAGACTAATATGGCTCAATCCTGAATAATACATCTGACAAATGTTAAAATTTAGCACTACAACATCTAAGTTCTGTGTTGTACGTTTGGACCCCAGGAAGAGTAGTCTTCAAAAGGGTGTGGACAAATGGGGATCCATATAAACAACACCAATAAACAATAAGTATCTACGTCACAAAACCAACCCTAACCTCAAATAACCCAAACTCATAACAACATTTTGGATGCGGGTGAAGTTTTAATGCATAATAATGCTGACAACAACAGAAAACACAGAGTGCTGAAGCTTATAGACCAGCTAAAATTAAAAGAAAGTACAGCGTCATCAAAAAAACAGTATTACATAAATCGACTGCACATATTCCCATCTGGGAGATTCCCAGTATAACCACTGTCCTTTAGTGTTGGTCACTGCGCAGTTCTGCTGGAGCAGATGGAGTGAAGCGCCTCGCTCAGGTTCACCCTGATGAAAGTGTTTTTAGAGGTAAGGGGGATTAATCTTTTAGAACTTGCGACTTTCCAATGTAAACAAAATGTTTTCTGAATGCAGAAAGAGAAGCACATTTCGAATCAGATGTGTTAAAAATTAATTGTGTAATCTTTAACTTATTTCTTGTTATCTTTAACTGCTATGATATGGTGTTAATTAAAGTTCCAGTAGGTAACCTCTGCTAACAAGCTAGAAGGCTAATGTTAATTGTAGCATGAGACTCGTTGGAAGGAAACTTCGCTCGTTTGCGCCAAGACAAAACGGTTGCAGGGAGAGTTGCTCTCCCTGACGGTGTTGCTTGAGGCATAGAAAAACACAGAGATCTCTTGATACTCTCAGACCACATCACTTACTAACAGTTGTCTATGGGTGTTATGATACCAGAGTTTTCTGAATAGAATGCAAAAAGTTATTGATACTTATCCCAAAGTTATCTACTGGAGCTTTAATGAAAGCCGTATTTCTTCATTTTTGTCTCTAATATTATTAAATCTAATAATAATAACAAGTGTATGCTTAAACTTGTATTTAATGTATGTTGAATTTTGCCACCAAAACTGTCCTTTTAGCTCTTGTAAATCTCATCTGTGTTACATGTCCTTATTTGTGTGATCCTCCTTCAACTGCATATATACTAAAGAGAGAGACACCCCTTATGGACACAAGCAAAACTGCAACTACAGTCTGGTGCATCTGTTTGACAAATACACAGCATCTGTTCGGGGCACCCATAAAGAGTCCTTGCTAATCTGGCCCACAGTGTTTAATCCTGTTAACTTCCGCATTTAAAATTGTCTGCATCATTTAGTGGAACACACACACACACACACACACACACACACACACACACACACACACACACACACACACACACACAGAGAGTCCTGTTTTACTGCAATGTTAATTTGTTGTTTCATGTTTGCAGTTTAGTTTGGAAGTAAAGGCTGGAGGATGTGTCAGTTCATTTAAAAGTTGGATAACACATTACCTGATTTTCTCATATCGCCCATAAGAGCCCGAATAACCCCTAAATTTTGGTCAAAATATGCAGCATCCTTGGACAGGATTACATAAATAAATGCTAAAAAATAAACTTAAGAAATTCTGCTGCATTGTGTACAAGGCAGGCATTTTATGCTATCATCATTTATTTGAATTGAAACTACATAAGTTAAAGTTTTTTGAACTGATAGATCACTGCAAAGTTCTGTTTTGTATATCAGTTACTCACCCTTAGATGTCTTGAATTTCCAGGATTCCTCCAAGGTGAAGAGGTGATTTCAAAATTGTGCGCTCCCTTTCGCTGGCATGGAAGTTCACTCTTGAAAACATCAAAACTATCTAAGAACGTCCATCCAAAACTCAACAGCTTGGTGTGTTAAAAAAGAAAAGTCTTCTTTATCATATTGTATGCTCAGTTCTTCCAAAACACTTATTTCTGGTAAAAAGCTTCAAAACCAACACATCGGATCCAATGTTTTGTGTCACATGTTATGGTCAATTTAAAAGCCGGTCTACTGGGGCTTGAACAAATACAGTTATGTCAAAAACTGCAGAAACTCCTCTCTCTCTACACCAGCCATTTTTTCATTAAAAAAATACTAAAAAGTTATCATAAACTTGTAAGATAAATTGAAGTAGGGAAATGTAAAGAAAATGTTTTTGCTGCCTGAGGGCCAGATCTGTCTCATAATATCATGCTAACAATATTCACATTAATGCTTGATTTAGCAAAATTCAATGTGTGAAATGTGAATTAGAGGCACAAATTAGATTTTACAAATGCACCCAGTGTTACACAGATCAAAATGAAACTGCTGAAAATCTTACATATGCTGAAGTGTTTTTTAATGACAGGAGATCTGCTCCTGCAAAGGCTTCAGCTCTCATTAATGCCTTGAAGTGTAAGAAAATGACGTGGCTCAATCATGTAGGCCAGGAATAAAACGCACCAATGCACAAGATGTTCTGCATTAGTGAAGCCTCTGGATGGATGGAAATAAACATACTGTAAAGATAATGAGTCACGATGCACTTCTACCTTCAGTCTGATGAGGGAAATGTCACTCTGATTCATCAACCTTTGACTTTCATCTAACATTGTATAAACATTCTGATGCTGTAAAAAATACTGTAAATGCATTTTTAAATAGATGTAAGGAAGCAAAACAATATTCACTCAAGTTCATTTAAAGTTCAGACGGACTTAAACAGTTATTTTGTTTTGGTTTACAAAAGATAGACGAGCTGCTGTTGAGATAATGTCTGAGGTACTTAAAGGATCCCAGCAGCCACTGGGGTATTTTCTCAGGCTTGACGCTGTTGTTTCGGTTCCAGCTCATCTGGAGAGGATTCTGTACAGTCTGAGGAAAGGTCATAGAAAAGACTCGGGCTCAATTGGGTGCAGTCAGGCGATGAAATGTGGCTCTATTGAATAAATTCAAAGAGATTGACTCTACAACTACTCTCCAGTGTACTTTGACTCTTGGCAATGTGTCTCACAGAGAGCTTTATAAAAAAAAATTCATATGCGTGCTCATTTTAAAGTAAAAACAATGACCGCTTCCTCCTGTAGCCTAACTGCTGGGAAAAGAGAAAGGTTTTAATTAGAGAGAAACCAGGCAGTCTCCTAGAACATCACTGTCATGCGGGGACGTTTCCGACCTTGAGCAAAGACCACTCAAGAGCGTAACCTTTCTACTTTCAGCATTTCTCCATACAGTACCTACTGCTCTCCCTCACCTTGCCCAAGCTCAAGAATGCTATCACGTCAATTAAAGCCTATCTTCCAGCAATCATGTATACCCCAGGGTAGTTAGACAGGCTGCCACAGAAAAGGTCAGTCACATCTTATGTGGTGCACAGAGAAATAACTTCACAGACAAGATAAAAGTGTGTTGTTGTGAATGATAAAAAAACTCTGATACAAACCCGAACTGCTTTGACAAGCACCTTATATACGGTTTTACAAGATGTTATTATTCCTATTATTCTTGAACTTGAATTGTAGCACAAATTAAGTAAACTCTTCAAGTCGCTGTAGCTTACAAAGAAAAACTTAAACTCGATAAAATTCAGGCAGTTTGTTGGAGGTTTGAATGAAGTTTTCAGCTAAAATAACAAAAAAAAACATACACACACACACGCACACACACACACATATATATATATATGTTATAAAAAACCATCACAGTTTCCCAGAGCAACTCTGTATCTTAAGATATTATACTATAAAAGAGAGCAAATAGTGGGCACTAAGGCAGCTTACCTGGTAGAATGTAAACAGCACCATGCATCAAGGTTTAGCTGTTACTGCAGCAACCCAGGTCTGATTTCAGGCTGGGCCTTTCCTTTCTCTCTCTCCAGCCATCATAGGAAAGCAGTTTCAGTGTTAGCAGCTTCACGAGGCTGTGCTTTGACGCATATGTGCTTTAAGATGCATTCTGACAATGTTAATATGTTTTTATTTAGGTAATATTCACAGATTTTACCATCTTAGTCCAGTGGTAGCATAAAAAACAAGGTTATGGCATTTGGCGTTTGACAGGAAAGTATTTGGCAAATTGGAAACTTGACATGATGATGGTTAAGAGCTCATCAAAGTAATTAGAATTTATCTTCTATGGAACATTAATATTAGGGCAAATTTCACAGATACTTCACCTAAAACCAAAAATGTCTACCCCGTTGAGCCACTGGAAGAAAAATAAGAGAATAAACAAAGACAATAGAGATCTTGGCACCATAAATATATATAGTATTATCTATTATTCCTTTGCAATTCATGAAGTAGTTGTTGAGATATTTAAATCCAATGTGGTGGACCATCTAACCAGCACTGCCATCCAACAATGCTGCAAGCATTCTTAAAATAACTTAAAAGTGCATTAAATTTTTTGATGGATTGATCTTTTGATAAATTATTTAGATTTTGTTCAAGGGAAAATACCTCCTAATCTACCACCCTGACATCCTTACTGTAACATTCTGCAGATTTATTAACTCCAATCCATCCGTCTAATAACACAAGTCATGCACAGATAATGCTGCTTATATCCATGAAAGAATGCAGAAAAACACATGCATAATATATGTAGAACCACTGGCAGGCAATCAATCCTGTTACAGCATTCTTCTATAGCATTTGTGGGGTTTTTTTTGTAAATGTAAATCAGTGTGCTGTGCAGCACAGAGGGTGTGTTCCTGCTTTGAAGAGCGAGATAATGCGTGGTATTTTCACTGCCCTGTTAGCAACCTCTTATATGGCCAACAGCTTTAACTCCAATCACAGACTGAGACTGTAAGAGAAAAATCATATTGCAGCTATCAGAGACAAGATGTTTGCCTTTATTATTATTATTATTATTATTATTATTATTATTATTATTATTATTATTATTA
>JAQLOL010000020.1:16407551-16419349 GCA_029783665.1 Naso thynnoides | reverse complement strand
CCGGAGCCTTGACGCCAAACTCAAATGTACAATAAAGCTGCTTCAAACATTTTAATCGTGAGTTGTCTGACTGAACTATGCTAATGTCTTGGAAGCATTCATGTCACCAGATTATGGCTTATGTTTGAAGAAATGTAAATGTAAAAAAATATATTGTACATTGACAATTTATAGAGCACCTCAAAAGATAGACTTTGGCAATGTGTTTGCCTTAAAAAAATGTTTTTTTAGAAGAAATAAGGTAATTAAAACTTGGACATTGTTGTAAACACTTAACAAGTCAGAAGCAGGTCATTAGGTACACTCCCTTATGACACAAAAGCACCATTAAGAATCTGGTACTTAAAATTTACAGAAATTTGCAGCAAAAATAACAAACTAGATGTGACATCACTTCCCATTCTGGGATGAAATATGTCAACCATCAGTCCTTGGTCCAGTGTGAAAGTGTTGGATGATTTATTTTGTAACATTAGGCGTGGCTTCTCGGCTTCCAACAACATGACGCTGTGACTGACTGTGTGGTTGGTGAGTGTTCAGCAGTGGCTGCACAGGAAGCTTAAGCTGCTGAACTTCTCACTCTAGGACTGTAAATACATCACTTCATTAATTTTTAAAAAGTTTTTCAGACGAAAAAGTAACTGAAAGACAGAAGAGTTAAAGTGAGATACTTGTGGTGAAAAATGAACTTACTACAGGTTGTTTTCAAAATAAAATCGTAACTAATAAACAAAATGACAAGCAAATTATGAACAGTAGTGATGCTTTTGATGTGAAATAGGTTCAGTGTAGTTTCAGCCGGTTCTTAACGCTAGGTAACTTGATGCTGCTGCTGTCGACTCCGAGCCTCGGCTGTCTGACCTGTGCTCCAGCTTTAATACAATTTATCCCAAAAATATTTGTTTGGAAAATTTCCTGCAACCTTTTTTAGAGATGTGCAGACCCACTCTGTTGTCATCCACGCCACACCCACCCGAATTAGTTCATTTTTATCCAATTTTAAGAACTGCACTCCTGTGGAGCTGCATTTCACATTATCTTATTGTGGGCTGTTGTTTTTTTAAATTCTGTCGAGCAGCGCCAGCTTTCAAGGTGTTGTATTGATGTATGAGTGTTTAAGAGAGGCTGCTTTTAGTATTTAAGTCGTTGCTATGCACACAGTAATATCACTGCAGCGAGCAGCCTCTCTAATCTTTAAAGTAAACAGTGAGATGGGATTAGACCCTGTGAGAAAGGTGAGTTTAACCCTACTGATGACGTATTGTTGCAATGATAATTAGTGACTAGTAAAATGTCTGTTTTAGACATATGGTACACAGATAGTTGTGTACATTAATCATAATTCATCAACACGTATCCCAACTGGCATGTATCCAGCTCCAGCTTAACAAGGCTTAGTCTTGTTTTTACTACAGCACGTCCTTTACTTGATAGCTAACGGTAAAGTTAGCAAACAGCTAATTCAACCTTTTTTAAGTTGACCCACATGTAAAGAATAATTCTTACTTCTATCCTGTACTGACGTAAGGAAAATTATGTCAGGCTCCCTGGTCTGTTTTGTTCTAATAATATGTAGCCATTGTTAACAAAAGCCCGCTAAGGCCTCCGCAACTGATGTAAAGCAGAAATGATAAACATGTAGCTGATGACAGAAGAAATGGCAAACTCCTTTCCCCTGACGCTAACATTACGAGCCAACACCAGCATCTAAACTCCTGTTGTGTTTGACATGACAGACCAGGGGAGGATTTTTTTTTTAACCCAGATATGATGTCAATAAGTTTTCCAGCCTGTCTTGGACCTCCACAACTGATATACTACAATAAAAATGTTTATGCCAACCGTAGTTAACTACAGAAAATGCCAAGCCCCCCCTCCTCCAAACGAACTAACGTTAAGTTAACATGAGTGGACTGAAATGCGACTCGTTCATGATGCTTTTGTTTTGTTTTACAAGACTGCGTTGTGAAAGGAGAGGGAAGAAGGCGCCACATGTTTGCTGTGCTTAGTTTATGTTTCTGTGTGTGTATTTATGGGAGGCATGGAACGGAGAAGCAAACAGGCTAGTGTGATTTGCTTTTGATTTGTGTTGTGTGTCTGAGCCTAGAACTGCAACAGACAGAATGTGCATTGATGCACGATGTGAACGATCTCTCCGTAACTGCGGACGCGTTCTAATTGTTCACAGTCTAATATCGTTATATGGCACACCCCTGAGTTGAATATTTGAGGACCTTATTTGGCACTGCCTTTTTATGTTGCCTTAAGTGTGGAGGTGTCGGGAAAACCTGTGGACACTTTATTTTTAAATTCTGTCCCAGATCTAAATACTGCTATTCTTCGTTTTCCCTTTGTTTTTGCCTTAATTTTTGGTTCTTAGCTCTGATATTTGAACAAAGCAATGGAAGGGTAATTATACTTAAAGTATTCCAATATAAATTACCTAAAAGATGAACTATGTTACCCCACCCTGAATTTAAAACCTCTCTGTCAAAAACAACTCTCCCTTACTGGTGGAAAGCACATAGTTTCTAAACGCCACCCTGGTTTCCCTTGACAACTGCCCCTGTTCGGAAAGTCAGTTCTCTTCTTTGGCCTCAGTGGGCGAGGTCTATAACTCACCCCCACCCCTCATGAGAAAGATAACACTGGGAAGCATGAAAAATCAATCAGCCATGGCCCTGGAAGGCCAATATGTTGCAGATAGACACACACGCAGTCAGAGTGAATGCTGAGCTGGTAGTCAAACAAAAAGAGACTGCAGTCGTATACCTGCATTACACACTCTGTCAGGGTATTACCATGTGAAGACGGGGCCGGGCTGATAGATGGATCACAGTCAACGAGAGATCACGCCTTTGAGAGGCCGCAACTCGACCGCTATTATCACCTGCTGTTCACAGGCCCATCCATTTACTGACCCACCATGCCTTCCTGCTCCACAGCTGGCAGCCTTAATGTGCTTGGATATGTGTTGAAGGGGAAGATTTCTCCTTAAACACACTTGGCCGCTGTCCAGCACACAGGCAGATTTAAAAAGATACTGGGTTGTTTTTCCACTGCTGCGGTTCATACATATTTAATCGTGTTAGAAACAGTATAATAACTGCACTATGACTGTGTATAGGGTTTTTTTATTCCTTGCTTTCAGTCACATTTCCCCCTCAAAACACGGGAAAATGTATATTGACAATGAAAAGTTTATTCATGTTGCTGAAGCTCAGAAAAATGTGTAGCTGATCATATATGTCCTCTATTAACAACATTATGATACAAGCCTTCAGTTCTGTTTCGTTCCTGTTTGAAGAGCATTTACGTTGCTTGGTTTGCATGACTTTGAATAAAAGGCAAATGATTTCTGATGCTTCTCATTACAGCAGAATGACACTACAACCATTTCAAAGTGTATTAAAGTGAGAGTATACGATTTGGGAATTCAAACAAGTGGATTAGTTAGTCTTTGACTATGTTTTGGTTTGTATTGCATCACTTATAACACTGGGTAACACTTTTTATGAAACCTGTCTCTGTAATGCAGTCTGCATCAAGGTTAACCCTAGCCATCAGTATAACACATTATGAACATATGTCAGACATTATAAGGCATAATGAACACACTTACAATGTGTTATATGTGGCTGTGGTTATGGTTGGGGTGACCCTAACCCTGCTTATAACTATGTGCATTACTAGAGGGCATTGTAATACATTAAAAGTATGTTCATAATGCATTATAGATGGATGCTGTCAGTAAAGTGCTACCTAATATGGAATTATAACATCTTTCAGCGCATTGCAATTGCATCATCATCATCATTATTATTATTATTATTATTAGTAGTAGTAGTAGTAGTAGTAGTTTTTTACACCCAACAGTTTAATAATTTATCATGTATTAAACATACAAAAAGCTATGGCGTTTAAATGTAGTGCACGACATGTGAGTGTATGTGGTGCCAAAACAACACTGGTTTAACTTTACTAATGGGTGTTTTGTTCCAGTGCTGGTGTGTTTACTGGACCACAACAACCCCTTGTCATCGGTGTCGAATCAATATTCACTCTGTATTATATTCACAACACTGGGCAAACTTATAAACCACTGATTTGTATCTGCGGTTTCACATTGCATCAAAGTTACATTAACAGCTGTGCCAAGCTGGCAACCGCCCTGGCCGTCACAGACTCTATATTTTTCAGAAGTTATTATTTCTGGTTATCTGAAGTGATTAATTTTTGTGCTCATTTATCAGGAAACTTGCACTATTAAAGTATTTTTTTTAACCAGGGCTGATAATGATTGATTGGTCACCTAAACTTTGTTTACCTTTGTTTACAGGCACAGAAATACCCATAGGATAAATGTATAATAACTTTATTATTTGTTAACTGCAAAAAGTAGCTTGAATCACTTCTTTGAGGGTGTTGTTGGAGATTACACATGAGCTGTCCCACGGAGCGAAGATCCACTTTGTTTACTGTTTTATTTCCCAAGGATTTTTAGTCATGCAGAAAAACGTTTTCAAACAATGAAATTGTAAACCTCTGGTTGGTGTGTTGTTGTCAGTTTTTTTGTAGGATAGTGAACAATAAGGCACAGGGCACGTTTCAGAGATATTAACATTTGATTTGGTCATTGAAAAATGTGATTAGCAGTTTTAATTGGCTTATAAGAAGTGTCTTGTAGAAACAGTTGATTTTTTTAGGCTAAGAGAAGCAGAGACCTCCTGACAACACACAAGGGGGCATTGTTGTGTTGAGGTAAAGTCATTTAGGGCATCAGCTTCTCCTGAAGAGGGGCAAAGGAAGAAAGAAGGACTCCTTGAGTTGAAGAGTGTGACAAAAACGATGACCTGGTTCAGCTGGTGAGTTACCCTCATACACACATGAAATAAACCGTGACTTCCGTGTAACGTTACACCCGCACTGAGAAACTCACGTAAAACTATTACTTAACATCATTCATGTTGTCTACAGCTCACTCCGTAAATACAGTTGCAGAACAGGTGACCTGAAGAAGACCTGATCTGGTGGCACGGATTGCAAAATGGGGGAAGAGAAAGAAGAACTAGTGATGAGTGAAGAGAAAAGATGAAAATTTCACAAAGTATCCAAAGTGAAGGATCATTTAAGGCTGAGATAAAAGGAAAACTCTGCACAGCGTGTCTGCTGTAAAACCAAACTGGCTTCATGTTACGACACTTTCAATCATGCAGTGGACCCGACACGAGGTAACATTAACATTAGCATGTAACATAAATCAATATGATTGCTAGTTGAGATGGAGACAGGCAGGTCGCTTCGGCACTCTGCTGCCTGTCACACACACACAAACACACACACACACACATTAGACGCATGCTGCCCCTTTTGCTAATGGTGTTTTTGTTTTTTTTTTCATGGCTCTCTGCTACGAATTTATGCTGTTTGAGTTATGGGCCAAAGGGCGCCTCGGGGACCATTGATAATGCGCAGTATGCTTAGGCCAGTTAGGGACGGATTGAGGCGCATGCATGCAACAGTAAATCGATCTCCAACAACATGATCTAGGTATGTTAGTCTGACTTCGAGAAATCCTACTCAGTACAAACAGAGTGATGCATAAAATACTCTTGAAAGCAAACTATCAGTCAGTCTAAGTAGCAACTTGAGCATTGACTGCATTAACCCAATACAGCAGGTTTACTTTAGTTTGAGCGCAGTGAATCTGGTCAGCAGGGTTTACCAACATTGGCCAATCTGTGCTTACACAGAGGTTTTGATTCTGGGGCCTGACTGACATGGGATTTTTGGGGCCGATGCGTATACAAATAATTAGAAGAACATTCATATTCATTCATTAAAGCTATGGTCTACGATCTGAAAACCAGTTTGGCTGTTGAGACAGATTTGAAAAACGCATCCTGCCCACCCTGCCCCCCCCTCGCTCACCCCTCCCCTCCGTGTTCCACGATCCCGCCCCCCAGCTTGCACCGTCCGGCGCTGACGTTTCGGATTGGTTGATTATTATGTCGTTTTTCAGCGGATATACTGAATGGATTTTTTCCCTTTTTTTTACTCTTTATATTGTGTAGATCGGACTGTAGGACCATAACGGTCATATTAACGATGTTAATAACAAGTGCTGTGCTTCCAAATCGTAGACCATAGCTTTAAATCTGAGTATTGCTGCTTTTCTCTGTCATTTATGATAATCACTGAGAAGTTTTTGTGTATTGTTTGGACAAAAAAAGCAACTTGAAGATGTCACAATGGGCTCCAGTAATAAACAATTGATTTACTGAGGAAATAATTGACAGATTAATCAATAATGAAGATAATTGTTGGTTGCAGCCCTACACCACTCGTGTGTGAATTCAAAAATTGACATTGTGCTTTAAAGTAACTTAAAAGTCTGTATTTAACAATCAAATAATGTTCAAACAAACTCTATACAAACATTCATATTAGAACTGCTACTTAACAATTTAAAAAGAAAATTTTAACCTTGTGTTGCCCTATTGCTCCCATGTAAAGCAGTGTTTAATATGGACTGTTAGGCAAGAGCCTTAGCAAGAAGTAATGTCCACTTTCAATCCAATTTCCATTTTTTTGTTTTCCAAAATTATTTGTCCATTTTTCTTACCTTAATCAGTGGAAATGCAGGTTAACCAATTTGGGTAAATTTCCTCATTGCATATTCAGGTAGTGTTTAGCATCACACAACCCTGAGTGCAGAATGAAAAACTATCTAATAGTGGATAATTATTAACTTGTTTGCTTGTTAGCTATTAATTGTTCCATTCGGAAAAAATTACCTGTTGATATTTTGTGTATAGCCTCTTGATGTTGCTGTGTATGTCTAAAGTTTCAATGACAACATACACTGTACATGTATGATAGTAAATAGAGACAAAAAATATATTAGTGAAGATTTTCTGGTACAGATGTTAAAGTTTTTTCGTCATGTACATTTCCTTTCATGCAATAACATATTTTTGATTTTCTTGATTTCTTTGATGCATCATTGTCTTCTTTCCTCTTTATTCACACTTTTTAAGGGAATCTCTACTGTCTTGAATGGCAGGCTGATTATAACTTGTCATCATAGAATCTATCATAATGCGGTGACCATTTTTTAAAACTTTGGCCTAATACAACAGAGATCAAAATGTGGTTGATTCAAATAAACATTTGTGGAGAGCTGATTTCTAGAAATTCATGTGCACATATGATTTGCATAAATACTCCAAATCAAAAAAGTCAATTGTTGACCATAGTCCCTCTCCAGGTTTATCAGTGTGAAAACACTCGAGTAGCATCAGTGGTGAGCTGGCACTGCAGCACATCCTGCCAATCACTGCATTGGTACCTCAGCTGTAGCCACCACTAGCTCAACAAGTTTATCCTTAATGATGTGAACTCAGAGGTGGGTTTGTGGGTGTTTGGGCCATAATAATCTGGCAAACACAAGACATCGGTCTGATGCCTCTGCACTGATTTCTATTTAAGCCGTATTTGCTCAGCTGTCCGAGGGAGTGGCAGAGTGTAAACCCTCAGGGACAGTTTTTCGCCATCTATCCCCATTATAAGGCATTACAGTCCTCTGGCTTTCCCTGAGTGTCTCTTCATTTTTGTGAAAGCCCTGCCATGGCACATCCTCTCCATAATGAAATATATTCAGTTGTGCAGCGCTGAAATTGGGTTTACAGGGAATCAGTTGAATTATTCTTTCCCTGTACATAAATCTAATAATGGACAGTTACTGTGGATCTTGTTTGTTAATGAAAATGTAGTTAATTAAGTCTTCGTAAACAAACATGGGGCTGCATCTAAGACAAACTCAATTGAATCTGCCATTAGTTACAAAAAGTTGTTTGCTGAGAATAATACTTTAATTTGTTTTTTAAAGCCGTGTGCACAACACAAGGTTGTCTCTATTAAATATAGTGTGCATCCTGCTGACATTCACAGCACAGTTAGGATAAACAGTATTTAAACAGAACCAGTAGGGTTTGTTTTTGTTGCTGACCGCAATACCAGAAAGTTGGGCTATTAACTTGAGGACAATACAGAGCGTGTCATGTATGAATATGTGGAAAAGTACTCAAAAGCTAAACGGTCAGAAGAAAAACAGATGGTTAGAAGAAAATACTCTTACCCTTTTAAGTGATACAGTTAATGCTGCTTTGTATCAATTAGAAGTGTAAAAAGCTGAAATGATTCTATCCTTCCACACCATTAAAGGAGTCAAGTCTATGATGTTAAGACTTTATCAACACAGTCAATCAAATAACTCATTCAAATGAATTAATTTCGAAGTTGTTAACAAGTAAACTGTTCAGAGTTCATGGTGAGTCAACGAAAACTTAAAGAAACTGATAAATGCTGGCAAACAATACGTTGCCATGCCTTTCATGAGATATTCATCATAGTGGCACTAAAATCAGTGAGCTACGTGGAGGTTGTGACACCATGGTAATTGCGTTTAGTCAAAACAAGCATAAACAATAAAGGTTTCATTGCTTGATTTTAATTAAATAGCTGCTGTAAATCCTAACAGACGAAACAGCTGTGGGTTTATTTTTTTTTTATACTTTCTTATGGTTGTCTCATCAATTCCACAAGGACAATTTCACCTTTGCGACACCTGAGTAAGCCGAAGCTCTACTTTGAAAAAGTGTTTGTCTTGGTTCTGACTCACAGCAGAAGCCTGTCGTGGCCTCCAGCGTAGTTAATGCTGCAGGTGCAGAAATGTAGCCACAGGGTGGCTTTCAGCAAATCGCCTGAAAACTCTTTTGTTGACTGAAGGATTTAAAGCGTCACCAAAGCTTAAATCCATACAGACGTGTCTGTCACAGGACTATGGAAGACATTCCTGACAGGCAAACACTTCTACACACATCATCGGCGAAGCGCTGCTGTCCAAGCAGCTGCTGGGTGAAATTCAAATGAAATAAGCTGATTCACTTTAGAAAGACTGAAGAGTGAAAATGTACTAGACGCACAAGATTGGAGGTCTCTTTTTTTGTAAATGTATTATTTGTGTTAGGCTTGTTATTATTGTCATTATGTATTTATACTTTGGAGTAAATGCCTCTCACAGAACATTCATACAATATCACAGATTCTTTTATTTGACAGTTATCTGCTACTTCTCAGATTTGTGGTTACCTAATGTTCAACAAAGCAAATAATGTATACCCTATGTTTTAAACACCATTCTTTAGTTCTTTGGTCATTTGTGTGAAAGAGAGAAGAATAAAATAAGATAGAGGAAGACATGTACGTACAAAAATGCACAAGTGGGACAAATGAAACCCCTGAGAGCTTGTAAAAGCAACCCACCTATCATTGACATTAAAGCATCTGAAAAGTCTTGTCACAAAATACAAACAAATTCAGGTATTAATATAAAGTCTAAAGCCAGGAAGATAATACAGTTTTTAGACAATCAATAAATTTTATATACTGTAACATACTGCATTAAATTAGTGCTGTATGTTATTCAAAGCACTTGTTTAAGATCTTTTTCCACAGTCCAAAATAGATGATTAGTTGCAGAGTGAGGCAGAAAAACTCTTCCTGGTGACTGCACTAATGTACCTAATTAAAAACTAACCAGCCTAGTTACAAAAAAGCTGTTGAAGGATTCAGGAAGTAGGCTAAATTATTGAAAAATAAAAGTGCCTATCTGAAGTGTATTTATATCAAATATGATTAATAATTATAGGCTTTGACTGCTACTACCATAATAGCTTTTAAATGATTGGTTTGTCATTTTGGGCGAAGGTGTGTTTACTTATTTTTTTCAAAATTAGGTTAGTGGATAATAAGTTTGTACTGTAAAAAGGAAACAAAGCAAGCCCTTGGTTAGCTTATCTTAGCTTAGCTTAGCTTAGCTTGGCTCAGAGCGTGAACACTTGAGGAGAGGCCTCACCGGTAAACAAGATGTTACGTGTTAACTAGAGAACTTTAAAGGTGCAGGTAGGCGGTTGATTTTGTTACCTTCAGACAGAAAACTACTTGATTTCAACTCTGTCATCAGTGTAAATGCAAACATGCTTCATTTGTGTAATTGTTTCTAGAAAACAACTCTAATGATTCACTAACAAATTTACTAACTTTAGCTGCCTCTGGCAATGTGATAAATATTTTCCTATGCAACATAATGCTGTATTTGATGACGTCATATGCCCACAAGAGTCAATTAAAACAGACAACTTTGCTTCTGCCTCCGATGCCTCTAATTAGTTCTGCGGCCTTAATTGCACTTTTGTTGTAGAGAAAATAAGGTAACCAAGGAACCAAAAAAAAACTGATTAGAGCTGAGAAATTCATCCACCATGCTGTTTTTCAGGGTAATCATTATATTCACATTAGAATAATTGCAATTAGGTACGATGATTTTGCTACAAGCACAAAAGAACATTGCTTCACAAACTAAAAAAGTGTCTGTGATACTGAATGTGCCTTTAAACTGTTTTAGGCTTTGAGGGCTAGATCATGTCTAGTTATCTGACATATTTATATGGCTGGCAATGACTTAATGTCACATTTTCTTTATAAACTACTCCGGGAACATGAGTGGGTATCCTCAGGAGACAAGACTTGGCAAAGAAGGCAGTTATTTGTACTGGAACGTAAATTTTCTCTAGGCTGCCGGCAGCAAATGTGGACATGATTTGTATTAGCCAGCATCGACAAAGTAATCTCCAGTCTTCCATGTGACACTGCTGCAAAGGCTATCACAGTACAGGCCAATAGTTTTGGACAGTCAAGTCTGAGCAGCTGTGCGCACAATAAATTCTTCAAATACTTTTTCATGACCACATCGGGTTGCAGCTTTCTGTAACGTATTATGTGCGCTGCCACCATGCTGCATTCTTTATGAGACGCAATCCCCATAAAGTGTGTGAAAGCCAATAAACAGTGGCAGGAAATGTCACACTGATAGAAAACCTGCTCATGAGCCGCTGCAGTTGAAATGGCAGCAATAAAATTGAAGACCCATGGTAACATTTATGAGTATTAGCCTAGCTTATCCAGAGTATTAGCACTATTGGAAGTCAGTTATTGGCTTTAATATCTGAAGTGTTCAGGATCCTATAAGACACTGAGCCTCAGCACCAGCCTTAGTCCCCCACAGTGTGTGTCTGTGTCCATTGCGATTAAATGTGTCTGACTTGGCATAACTCTCTTTCTTTCAAAGTAGGGTCTGTAATTTCCTACCAGCAAAGCCAGCACAAATGCAAATACAAGCGTATTTTCAGCCGGTTTGCAGCTACAAATAAACCTGCTGGCTTTAAAGCAAGGTTCATGTCAAAAAAAGTGTGGTAAACTGTAATGCTGTCACTTCATCAGCGCAGGTACCCAGGGAGTGTTTTACTGCAAGTGCTTCCTGATACATAAAGGCCTTTCTGCAGCAGCTACACATGCAGGAGAATTCTGCCCTTTTTGTCAATACAGCATTCACTGAGGAATAAAGTGCTCCAGAGGTCAAAGGTTAAGGTCACTGTGAACTCGCAAAATACATTTTTTGGCCGTAATTGACAGATTCATATGCTAATGACAAAATTTCACACAAATGCCTAACAGAATATAATTGAAATGAAGAAATGATCAAATTTTATATCCAAAAAGTCAAACATCATAAAGTCTCAATGCCATAACTAAGGAACAGAAATCTAGATTTTGGTCATTTGTAACATTTGTCATATATGGAATTATTGAGTCATTACCGATTTATCAAGCACACCACCATTGAAGCCGTGGAAATTGTATTTAGCTTCTGTGCCACTGAGTTAAAGATATGTGTG
>JAQLOL010000020.1:16395660-16407451 GCA_029783665.1 Naso thynnoides | reverse complement strand
TGTGAAGCATATACATTTGTATCTTTTTTGCAGGAACATTCAATTTGAAGCTTGTTCATCACAAGGTCACTGTAATCGTTGCACCTTGTGACAAAGCTTTTTATACGTCCCCCAAAAGACAGAGTCTAAATGAAAACAGTCCTTTTCTCAGAGGAAATTTTTTATTGGAATCATACACGTCACACATTGTTTACTATAGTAATAATTTCTAGTTCACCAAAAAACAACAACTTAATACCTTTAATTAATGATATAACAAATATCCTCACTACATACATACACTAATTCTGTGGGGTTTTTTTAATCATCTTTTAAAAAGCCTGAAGTCCCTAACATTATCAAATTATTTACAAATAGGCAGAAAATGGAGGAACATTGATTTGTGAATCAGGAATGTCTTCTTCTCATTTCGTATCTTGTTAGTCATCTCACAATCCCTCAAATTAATCTGGAAAGACCTTGTTGTAGGGGGTCTCAACCTTGGGAAACCTCTTAACTGAAGATATACTGGAAATATACTGGATACGAATGGATGGATGGAAGATAAACTGGATAAACCTCTAAAGATATACTGTGGACCACAAGCACATGTATTGTTTCCAAGTCATGAGTCCAAAAATAGTATTCATAATTTATATTTAGAGAAAACACAGCTTATTCCCCCATTACCCATTAATTATTAAATACGATTTGTTATTAACAACTGTACATTTTTTTTCCAGTTTGATGCATCCCAAATATGCTTTAGTAATTTCATTTAATTTAGTAATTGCAAGCTGAAGTGTAAACTCAAAGCATTTTCACAACTCAGGCCTCTTAAGGGGTGCGTTTCCTACAGAGGATCTGCCTCATAATGATTTATGTACACAAACTTTAGTCAGACATAGGGCATCCGCTCTTTATTAGCCACTGTATTTCAGCTCACTGTAGCTAGTGGTGTGCCACATAGAGTGTGGGCTCATCCCTGACTGTGATAAATTTTACATCTGCGGAAAGGCAGTCAAGCTTTTGTTTGTTTCATCTCCCTGAAGCCAAGAGCAAATCACGCAACAGGTGAGAGGCTACAGGTCTGCCTGGAGCGCTGAGAGGAGCATCAAAAGCTGTGCTGCATTATCACAGCCAGCTGATACTGTAGCATGTGGCCAACTTGGCCAGCATATTGTTCTGACCATGCAACACAAAGGGGAATTGATGTTATTTCCCCATTAAACATTCATACATGAATTTCAATGCTGTGAGACAAGATACAAAAATCCCCTCCTGGTATCTTTTCTCAGATATGTCTTTTTTATTCCATGTTTTTACCTGCATGGAATCAGTTCTTTAAAGGGGAGGCTATTTTTCCATCCTTGCTCTGAAATAGATCTAGGAGTGTCTGATGTTATATAATGCAGGACTAACATGTCAGGAGTTTAACACTATAAAGAAACAATGGAAAGGTGCTCTGATTTTGAGCAGTAAATATTCCCACATGAAATCCATCTTTTATATATAACATGAAAAATGGAACTACTTAGTAGTCCACTCTCTATTAAATAGGTGCTTTATATTTCCACAAAAACTTCAACAGAATCCACTGGAACCACTCTCAAGTGAGGATTCCCTTTACCCCAGAGCGGATGCAACATATAGCCTGCGGAAACAAACTGGCAAATGGCCTTGACAATCTTGAGCTTTTTCAAATAAGTCTAACCTTGGATGGTTTATTTACTTTCCTCTGAGAACGTAACCCAGTATAATGTTTAAGATCAATAGAAATCTAATGGAAAATTAATAGTGTGGAGAGTCTACTAATACGAAAAGATTGTGCTCTTCTTTGTTATAATAGGACATAGTACAGGAACATGACCCTGTGATCAGACTTTCACACAATTCAGTTGATACAAATACCAATCAGTTTCCACAATTCTCTATACCAATTTCGATACCACGGGGGGAAAAACAAAACATGTACATCATCATACATTACTTAAAACTGTTGAACATTCAACTTTTAGTATTTAAGCCTTTGAGTATTTAAAACAAACAACAGGCAGAATGTGCCTACTGAGTGTACGTTTGCTGACTCTCCTTCTATTTCTCCTGGTCGACATCAATCCCCAAACTATGAGTATCAGTTCAGGTCATGAAATGACCGTAAGAAAACAGCTCATACGCCAACACATGCACACACCTCTAGAGTGCAAGCAGTAATTTACATTCACTGATACAATGATGGATTATCAGCCCTGTAATATTTATTTAAAAAGCTTGGGGCGCCCGGTGGCTCAGTCAGTAGAGCAAGCGCCCCATATACAGAGGCTATGTCCTCGTGCAGTGGACCTGGGTTTGATTCCACCTGTGGTCCTTGGCTGCATGTCATTCCCCCTCTCTCTGCCCTGTTTCCTGTCCACTCTTCAGCTGTCCTGTATATGAAGGCAAAAAGTCCAAAAAAATATCTTTAAAAAAAAAAAAAGGTTAAGTTGCATTTTGAGTACGGATGACAGATAACTAATGGCTACATCATGTTAGCCTAAACACAGCATTTAGCCACTGCCACTTAGCTGTTGGCTACTCAGCAATGCAAGTTGTCTCAAAAACAAAAATAATAATAATGTAAAATGTATATCAGGGTAAGGACAGGATGATATCACTTTGTATGATGTTAAATTACAACTCACTCACCTTGAACTCTTTAAATAAATAAATCTGAATACCTCTTTGAGAAACTTCACTAAGTACAAAGTGTTTCCTTCTTTCATCTGGAAACTTTGAAGGCACCGTTTGCATACTGAATTTTGCAAATTTAATATTACGTCATTAATATCCACCTTGAACACAAAATAATGCTGCTTCCATACACAAATCTTGCTAGGTTTTTCTTCTTCTTTTTCTTCAGCTGAGGTGGAGCCACATTTTGTAAACTCCAGCCACACTTGGAGTAACTTTGCCGTCTTTCACGTGTATTTGTTTGTATCCCTGCTGGTAAGCATTCTTCTTCAACACCAACTTTAACACTTAATGGTGCACTGCCCCCATCAGTTCTGGAAGATTTTGTAATGGCCTACTGATGGCAAAATTGCATATCAAGTACCCACAATACCATAGAAGAATGGGTACTCTCATATTTTTATAATATTGGCATTGATATGGTACCAAAGCATATAGGTTCTTAAGATTTTTACCTCTAGCCTGTAAAAAATGTTGTCTCTCTCTGTACATTTACATCATGTCATCTCTACAGACATTTGGTAAGAAACTCGGTTACTTTGTGTAATGACACGCTAAATTTGATATTGGCTTTTTCATTAGTGTCTTGTGAATGCCACAAAAGATGTACATTATAGCTGGTCTGCATTGAAAATGTAATTTTCCTCCTCATTAGTTGGAACCACCTCCATTGTCTTGGATGCATCACAGTACAAAAGAGATTTTTACAACTGTCTAGTTTATTAATACCGTTGACTAATTCATGCTCTTTTTTAATATAAATGACAGATTGAAAATAAAATACTGCTAAGACAAAAATATTGATAGTGCGAGTGCTACAGTGGTGTATTATGAGCTTGCACAGCACTCCTGAAGTAACTCACTTTCTGACCTTCATCATGTGAAAACTGAAGGAGATACATTCTCACAATGGCAATGGGATGAATGCAGGTAGTTTTTGGTGGTGAGCACATACAAACCCTCATTAAATCCAGGTCATGATCAGAGCAGCGATCAGGATCAGATAAGGCAACTATATCTGAATGATAAAAATCCATCACTTTGACAGATAGATGAAGCCCCCAGTGTTACTGCTTTAATGTCTGAAAAGGGCTGTATAAAGTTAATACTGAAAATCTTTAAAAGATCGATTAAACAGAATTATACGTTCCAGTAGAAAAAAATATTAGCTTGAACATAGATTAGTATATATATATAAAGGGTTAGGGTTATATAAAATATAAAATATAAAATATATAAAATACATCCTTTTTCTCTGCACATGTCCCAACATTCATTTTAAAACTCTCCTCTAATTGGACAAAGCAGGCCATTATTAGCTTTGTAGCTCAAGGATTCATCATCGTTACTCCTTATTGACTCTAGACAAGAACTTTGAAAACAGCAACTAAGACAGGAAGCAAAATGCAACGTTCAGTCAATGACACAATCTGCCGAGTCAGGCCAAAGCCTCATTTACTCAACAACCAACGGTTTGTCTCTCTTCTCCTGCAGCAGCATGAAAGAAAATTGCAGTATTCTGAGAGCTTTTCATAAAGACCCTTTCCAAGTAATGACGCTTTTCCCCAGAATGGACACAACTAATAGAATGTGGAACAAACTCACTCTAGACATTTAAAAAAAAAAAAAAAAGGTTTGTGACGCTACCACTCAATCTTCTCAATCTTCTAGTTTTAATTTTCTTGTGAAATCCATAAAGCTTGTCAATTCTCCCTTTGAGAATGCTTGTGTCGAACAACAACTTCTCAGCAAATGCATTAGTTTGGAGTGATGAACGCGCTGTGGTGGCTGGGAGATTGTAAATGGATTTTTTGAGCCTTGAGATAAACAGCGACATTTATGTCCCCTGTCACCAACAGCACCTGATGATTTGATTAGACTGTTTGCACAATGAAGCAGTCAATCTCATCGGCTGTGGAAAATTTGTTTTTTTGATTTTATCATCCAAAACAGCCCAACTGTGACAGAATCTTTAGTGAGAGGCTGCTGTATTAAGGAAGAAAACTATTTTATGAAAATGTGTTTGTTTTCTCATTCAGCTGAAATCACATGTTCTTAAATAAAACAATAAGTCATGTTTCCGTCTTTGGCAGCCTGCATGCTTAAAACAAAAGAATCCTCTGTTCTACTTCATTTCAGTGTTAATTATCCTCTTGTCTAGGTTGGTCAGGAAGACGAAGCTGTAAAAAAGACCCCAAGGCTATCAGGTTTCTCAGTGCTATTCACTGTGATTTGTTGCCAAACATATCTGTATTTATTCCTGGATAAATGTGAGACACTTAAGCAAAAGTCGACACAAAACAACACAGCAGGCCAGCCAAGACCATAAACCAGAAGCCAACTGTGTGCCTGGTGCAAGATATTTTCGACACTGTTGGCTCGTAAAATACCTCGACATAAGGCACAGAAGGAGAACTTGTAAAAGTGCATCATCTTCCATTTAAAAAACAAATTTTAAGAGCTTTTCTGAATCATCTTTGACTATATGAATGCCGGTTTGTTTGCGTGAGCTTTTCAGTGGGTGTTTTTTATTTAATTTGGAGGAGACTTTGGGCCATACCTTAGGCACAGCTCAAAGCTGGTGCAATGGTGATGCAGGTATCATTGCTATCTTACACCCAGCACATATACCATTTTTTCCTCATCCACAAGATAGCAAATGAATCTGTACCGTGTCTGTGTGCCCTTGGGCGGGAGGTCTAAAAGTGAAGGGAGAATGAAGGTGTTCTTGGCACATTTGCTATCTTGTACCTGGCACAAAGTATGGTCAAAATACTCTTGTGCTTAAACCCAAAAAAACCTGATCTAAACTCAGAGACTGCCTGGCATGCCTACACAAGATATGGCGCGGGTGACCACGTTTCCACAGTCACACATACCGTTCATTTCTCTTTGTTACCCACGCAGGAGTGTAAATTTTTTAAGGGTTCATTGAACACATTTTTTGTCAGAAACAGTGTCCTAGCCAGAATTAAAATGAATTTCATGAATAATAAATGGCTTTTCACCTATGTTTTAACACAACACGCGTGTGGTTCTCAGCAAAAATATATCTGAAAATGACCTGTAGACCAGAGGTTACCAAAGGCCCCGACCCCCACTTTGGAAACCACTTTCATAGACAGCCATATTAACACCATACATGCGTTACGCTGTGTTTTAATGTGTGTGTCTGGAGAAAATTTTATAGACATGAAGAAACAACACATACAGGACAGAACAGGCAGAACAGGAGAGGGACTTTTTCCTTTCTTTCTCTCTCTCTCTCTCTCTCACTCTGTCCCTCTGTCAGTGTGTAAAGTGAAATCACATCATCAGAAAAAAAGTCTACATATTGAAGATAACACGGTGCGCATGATGTGTCTCTAAGATTAATCACACTAAATAATGAATTAGGAAATATTATAGTCATAAAGTCTAATTAATCTCAATAGACGGGACTGGATCAAAGCTGTCAGATGTTGTTGACTGATCAGTCACTGACAGCTGGAGCAACTTTAGTGTTTGTGTCTGCGTGATGATTGGATCCAAAACAAGGATTAATCAACTGATGAACAAGACGTTATATCTGACCAAGAGACCGTCCTAACACAGAAAGAGAAACTAATTCTACTGCTGTCAGAGCCTCAGGGAACCATGTGTAATTTATGCATGGCTTATCCAACTTAAGAGAGACTTTCTCATCCTATTTCGTCAACCCAAAGTTACTGGGAATGCATTGAGCAGCTGTCAAGGTGTTGCAACAAGATGAGGTAAAAATCACCACTATTTCAGACCACATCATTTATTTGCTTATTTACATCTGCTTGCTTTGAAGGGGCCCCCTTGTACCAATATATCGCGTGTTCTTGCGCTTTGAATAATGGAGCCAGCAGATCTGTCTCCTCCCTTTGTTTGCACTTCATAATTATCAACGTTTGTGCCATGGGCACACCTGTTTTTTAAGGTAATGAGGGCAGACTTTCTGATTGGTTATTGCATCTTAGACCAAACACACACTCATGAATTGATGGAATGAAGTGTGCACAGCTGATAGGAGCATCCACTGTCCGCTAGGAGCACAGGGAGCAGGGCAGAGGTGCTTCCCCTGGCACAAGACGACAAAGGTGGATCAGGACACACCTTGAATAAATTAAAATCTTTGTGCCTTGCACCTCAGATGAGCATAACACAGGGCCCTTAGTCTCACTTAGCCAGACCTCCCTCCATTCTACGTTGGTGCTGTAGCAGCCCTGGATAACGGTGTGGCTACACCTTGGCTTCTTTGTATTTCATTGAACTGATCACAATCGTCCTGGGCAGCCCAGGATGCAGCAACAGTGCCCTTACAAAATAGTTGTGTAGTAACAGCGGAAGGGCAGGAAAATTATTTGAGGCTAATTACCAACTTCTATTTCCTGTGACTCAGACGAGGTGAGACTCAGCTAGAAAGTGAGAGCAGGTGGCTTTTGGAACTTGGGCTTTCGATGGAACTCTCTCCCTCGGGCACATACATTTTGTAACATGATCAGCTGAGGAAATCACTGTAAGAAATGCATTTCTAATTCGTTTCTTGGGAAAAATGTGAAAAGTCCAGATAAGATCCAGCTGAAAGGCTTCCAGCATGCTACATACCCAGCCTTCAGTGAGTCTTCAGAATGTACAAACTCAGTGTGAACGACCCTTCCGTCTCTCTGTGGTCAGCTAATTTAATCACAGGAAAATGACCTGTTTTCTGTTATGAAATTTGTAGTCTCCTTTGACAGTTCTAATTCTGCCACATCCTCATGTCCTAACGTGATTAAGTACAATATGATGAATCCTCCAGCTTTAGGTAAAATTTGAAATGAATGCGTGTCTGAGGGAGAGCCAGTGCTTTTTGCTGGCCAGCCTTTGTCTTAGAGTCAAGGTGAAAATAATGACAATGGACTGCCAAAATCAATTTGACCTCTTATGTAATCAATTTTTACTGTTATGTAATGTCAACTTAGAAATTATTGTACAAGCTCTGCACACTTTCTCACTTTGTCAGTATGTGTATATGGTGAGTAAGTTTTGGTTTAGTGAAGGTCATATGCTAGTCTGGGTACGAAATTGTATGTGATTATATCACTTAAACTAATCTATACTTAGTAAAAACATTGTGCAGCAGCTAAAAACATTAATACACACAGAATGCTTTTTGTCATTTCAATTTGTGTTTATTATCATTTTTCACTGACAGCAAGTGTATGGTGTAATCAGTGCTCATGTGACATCTTTGGAAAGCTTCCACTTTTGTGATTTGACTGAAGATAGAGTCAAAAACAGCATGTTAAATCAACCCCTTGTTCAGAAACAAATTAAACATCCCGATTAAAACAGTCCTGTTACACTTGCAAACATTCCGACTTCCAAGGATGTAAAATATTCCATACACAACACATTAGTATATCGTTGAATAGCCAAGGGCTGTTGGTGTGACTGTTGCTGTCAACTTCCTTTGTTTTTTCTTGGTATTTCCTTGTAAACATTTACCTTTTGGTAATGACATTGACCTAAGATGGCCACCGAACTCTGAGCTTTCAACTGACACATCGTTTGACCTATTAGGAGCTTTTATGGCCCGTACAAAACCTACAATAGCCAATGAGAGTCAATGGTGAAAGGAACCGCCTTTCCCTCTTGACAAGACAGAGCCAAAAGCATTTAATTGTGCCGATGAAAAAAAGGGGGAAAAAAGGATATGCTGCTTTATCAGGTGTTTTTGCAGCCAAAGAAGGGTGAATAGAGGCCTTTTCAATTTTGTGATGTAACAAATATAGTAATATGGTCTGTATAATAAGCTCTGTATGATATTCTGTCATCATAAGTCCCAGATAAGAACTGCTGCAGACAACCATGCTCATCACTGTCTAGAGTCAACCCTCAACATTGTGCAGTGACCCTCTTTTCATTGCCATAGTCTTGTGGAAATGTCTCCAGTCGATGTTGTGTTACCGCAGACAGCCCCACACAGTATTTCCATCATCATAAAGTAAAGTCTTTTCTGTAAGATGCCCTGGATGGGGGCAAAAAGCACTGAGTTGTCCAACTGTCCTGACACAAGTCATTGTTGATCTCACTGTTGTAGGGGAAAGACTCTAGGGCTGCAGATAAGACTGTTGCCATGGTCCTGAAGGAGATACCAAGTAAGGCGTCATCTGAAGGGAAGCCCCTCCTCACAGTGACTACCAAGGTGGGCAGAACCATTTCAGAAACCCCCACCCCCGCCCTCCCCCATGCCTTTAAAGTGGAACGTCCTCGTGTGTTGGTCATACTGAACAATAGCAAAGCTTTGACTGTCCTATAACCGACCTCCACTGTCTACTAACTCATTATTTAAGCCTTATGACTGTTGTATTTAACAAAGAAGCAACATAGATTCATTTCCAGCTGCTCTATGGGGTATAAAACCCTTCCACCACATCACTACATTTACACAAACACTGAATAATGATGTTACGATCCATAGCAGCAGCCTCAAATTGCTGCAATTATGCATATTACTTTTTATCTCTCCAAATTAGCCTCTGAGAGATTCATAGTGCTCTTCTGGCTAACATTTATTGTGCACTTAGCATGGGGGGATTAACCAGAGGGTCACACAAATTTCCTCTGCCAATCCTAATCAGGTCAGCAAAACTTCCTCATGAACTTTTTACACCTCATAAGCAGCTAATCCTCCGCACAAGCAGCGTTTGAATGCATTTCCAAACTGCTATGCCACGCAGCATGGCATTGAGCTACTGATTGAGTTCTCTGTATACAGAATACAGCAGCAAATTACTGTTTACCCACTGCTGAGCTTTTCATTTCTCTTTTGCTTTTTAAGTGTTGTAGCTAGATGGAGTTGGTGCTCCAGATGCCAATATGAGTTTTCTTGCTCTCTGCTTGATTGCTTTTGTACAGTATGTGTGCGCGTGTGCTGCCGTGTGTGTCCTCTTTTATATCTGTCCGTGTCATAATAACTTGGAGCATGCTTTACACTTGTGTGACTTTCTAATACAATGTCTGCTTTGATAAGCTGTCATACAACCAAGATAATGCTTTCCACTCAAGTGGAAGGGATGCAATTATGTCTTAGCATATTTGCTGACAGACAGAGGCTGCTATGACTTGTATTTTTCTTTATTAATTTATAGTTTCTTTTGCTGTAATGTGTAAATTATGATTTGTAATTATTTAAATTAATGTGGAAAATAACTAGAACAAGTAAACAAGGAACAACTTCTCTTTACATCAGCTTTAGTAGTGAATTCCCCACCATGTATCTACTGTATGTCACAAAAACTGCTTATGCTACTTACATCCAAAGCCCTCTGGTGTATCTGTTGAATAGAAGCAATAGATTATATGCACTTAAAATGCTGCAGTTTCGCAGAAATCAATACCGGGACACAATGTCTGACTATGTCTGGTTATGCCTAATAGGTCATAACCTGTGAATACACTGTCTCCCTTCAGAGAGCTCAGCGACAGGATTGACTCAGAAAAGTATGAAGGTAGTTAATTTTCCTACACAGTGTCCAATTCTTTCAGCATAACAGTGACTGAACATTACCAGCTCATGAAGGTTTTCATCAAGCCTCAGTAAGAAACTTACCCAGAAAAAAATCATCGGAAATGACTTTCATGTTCCTTTATCAAACAATATGTTTTGTTTTTTGTTTCTTTTGCAAAATAAACCTATGCTGACCTGTTTTTACTGTGACAGCTGTTACAGCTGAAAATGAACTCCCATTTGTAAGACAGACCACACTTAGTAACAGATATAATGCAACAATGCCACCACAAGTAGACATTTTTCATGAGGCATGTTTGACATTTAAGCGTAGATATAACCATGACTACAGATCAAATTTATCAAATTTCTGACATGAAGGGTCTCATACCAATCTGCATCTACTCATGTTTTGCGATTTTCACTAATTATCTATAAAGTCACAAAAGCTACAACAACCAAAGGCATCTAACCAGAAAAAACAACAGGCCAACAACCCTGTCATACTGCAATTCAACAGCCAACAACTAAAAGGAAATGCATACACCGATGTAAAGAATGATCATTGTTACACTGATTTACATTAGGGTAAATCTGATTATATATCTCGCACATTACCTGGCCCTAACTATGACATACAGTTAAACAGTTTCCCTGTAGGGTTTTTTTTTTTGCTTTCAGAATAAAACAGCTCAGCCTATTTAGGAAAGGTATCTCCAAAATTCACTGTTACTCCAGCGAAGAAAAAAAAGGCCTTGTTTTATGACAATGCAATTTTGACTTTGTGTAATTGACTTTAAATGTTCTTATTAGCCTAAGAGGCTGCACTGTTCTTGTAACCCTTAAAAATATGTGAAAGCATGACAATTAAGAACAGCTGCTGCTCATAACTGCAGCAGAAAATAATACAGCATCAAATTTTGGGTGCCTCAAAATTATATTTTAAAAATGAGGACTGCTCAGACCTGCCTTTTATATGCAAGTTACTGATTCTCTTGTACAGTATGGGAAAACACGTTAGGTTGTTTGTTTTTTATTTCTTATGTAAAAAAATTCATTTTGATACCTCTAGATTTTCATTTCCACCTTGTTTCACTTTGCTTGAAACAAATTTTCAGGTAAGTAAAAACACAGCTGAAATAACTGCAGCGTCAAGCTGATTACTTGGTGTTGTTTCCATGTGGCCAGTCACAAGTCATGACTGCTGTTTTTTCCAGTGGCTGAGGCCTCAGCATTTCCCTGCTTCATGTCACTTAGTGAGTGACATAGGCCAAGTGACAGGCTGTGGCCTCTCACATCACGGGTCATGTCAAGTCAAGTCTGTTTGTAGAGCCAAATATCACATGCAATTTCTAAATAGGCAGTAGGCAGAGTCAGGAGTCGCATGAGTCAAGCTCCCTGAGAAGACGAGGGAAATTAGAACATTAACATTAAAAAATCACATTTTGACCGTCTTTTTATTGCAACCAGGTCAAAACACACACTTTTAATGCACTTGACTGGGATCTTAAGGAGTGTATAACTGTATGTAAAATTGTTTTTCTGTTTTTCCTGAGGAATAAGTTTAATAATATTGGTCAT
>JAQLOL010000020.1:16375084-16394388 GCA_029783665.1 Naso thynnoides | reverse complement strand
TCTCTTTACTTGCATAACACATTCATAAGACCTTTTATAAGGTGTTCGTAATACATCCGTGACAACTTCATAAGGCATTCATACATCAGGTTAAGGCATTCATACATCAGGTTAGGGTTAGGGTTAGCCCCCTAATTAATAGCGATGTAACCCGATGTCTGAATGCCTTATGAAGTTGTCATGGATGTATTACAAACACCTTATAAAAGGTCTTATGCACTAACCCATCGAGTAAGTGTTACCAAACATTTTAAGGTTTAAAAATATGCATGGTGAAAAGTGATATATTTCCTAATCACAACACACTTTGCAAGTGAACCACATGTACTTAGAGACTCTGTAATTATTTTTTCAAGATGACGGTGCCTTACAAAGCCTCTAAGTTTTATCTAACAACTGCTTTAAGTTCTCTGCTTTGATATTTTTTATCCACCATTCTCGTTAGGTTGTGTTTTCCATCCTCCTCACCTCCTCCTATCCTCACCTCAACCTCTCTGCCTTCAAAGCACTGACATGTTTAACTGGTGCGCTGTTCCCTTAACAGCAACATCTGAGAGATCTCCTGGAGTCAAGCCCAAGCGGCACAATTAGCTGAAATTTTCCATTACATAATTTTCTAGATTACTCCTTAAAGCACTTGTAAACAAAGTACCAAAGTGCTTTGCATCTGAGAGAGGCAAAAAGGTATAACAAGTGGGGAGCAAAAGAGGAGAAAGATGCAGTTAGGGAAAATGGTAACCTCCTCATAGTGAGGGTTATAGGAAAGCAGCTCAGAAGGCTGCTCTCATGGGTTAAGAGTGAACCTATAATTGGCATTTGCATGAAACCTGCTACCAAAGTGCCTGACGCATCCCCCCAGATGAATGCGGTAGATCTTCTGTCCCCATTTCTGGATGATTAGAAGAGGAAAACGCAGAGGTCTCATTGTCTCAAAACCATTATTTAAAATTAGCCCCAATGGCAATCACAGGAAGTGCTTTGATGATCTACAAAGAACATGTAGTATGCGTTGCAGATAGCACTGTGTCCCCTTATTAGGAGACTGCAGTGACGTACAGACACACCCGTGATCCTAATAGTTATGACTCAACTTTTCAGGCGTATCTCCTCAGAACTGACAGTGAGCTTTGATAAAGCTAAACGGAAATCAGACTGACAGTATTTGACATTATTAGATGCGACAAGCTGCAGTTTTAAGTCACTGTGTCAAGCAGTCATTCTGAAAACATCTACTGCTTTCGGCTGCTCTGTGATGCTGTACTTGGATTGATAGTATTGACTTGTGCTAAAGGCTATCATTATTATGCTATCATGCTAACAAACAATGTTTACCTGCTAAAGCTTAACATGAGGGGTAGAAAGATGAACCGATATTTGCCACCATGGCTAACAACTCGTGCCCAAACTGTATAATCCTAAAAGATGCATCAGTTGGTAAAGCAGAGGTTCGCTGTTACAGAGAACATGATTTTTCAAATCCTCACTGAGTCAGTAAAGGCCAGGCTGGTTGCTGTTAATTATAAATAATGTTCTTGTTTAACACCATGTCATATTTTCTGAGCAACGCTGCCAACTTTCAGCAGTGAACATGACTCAGCAGGGCTCTAAGCCAAGATTCCATCAACATCTCTCATTATTCTCTAAAAACCTCCAGAGAATTAAACGGATCACTTGAAGATTAGGGTAGCCTACGCTATAAATGTTCAGCATGTTGCTCCTTTGACAGCGCTGACCTTCAGTCAATCAGTCACGACATAAAAAACAGGGAGTGTGCAGGGAAGGCTTCAGCCTGCATCAAGAGGGTATTTTTACTGCTCAAAATATAGAGTGGAGAAATACAAGGTCATCTGTAAGGGGAATTTTCATGCAAACTATAGAGGATTTATCGGTCCACCTCTGCTGACTGTAGTGTAACTCTTGTACATCCCCAATAAATGTTCTGCAGACGCTGCGAAAATTGCTCTTCACTGACAGATGTTTTTCTGGTTATCATGTACTCAGCCACTGTGACTATGTGCATCTCTGAATGTCATTTACATTGCTCAGAGTTTCTTCCCCTCCAGTCCTCAGGTTGCATGTCTCCACTAAATTGTACATGATATTTATACAGCTCGGCTCACATTTAAGTTAAACAGACCACTCAACTTAGAAGTAGTTTGGAGTTATGTTTGATTAGTTAAAAACAGAAAAATGTCTTTATACAAAATCCTAAAACAAGGAAAACAGAAGGGAGTCTTTCATCTTTCCTGATATAATAGATTTTCAAGACATTTAAACAGCTCTTGGAGCAGTAATACAAAACAATGAATTAGTTTGACTTTGATTTCATGATGAACTAATGCAGTATACATTAACAGCACTGCAAGTGGTACACAGAATAAACAAGAGCTGCTGTGGTAAATCATGTAATCACCAACGTTTACTAATTTGTAAAGCATGCTTTTGAGAAAACCTAAATGATACAAGAGGATGATTCTGGATAGATACTTGATTATCTCATACTTTGTTTCAAAATGACTATTCCAGGACCATACTATGCATGATTCAGGACACTGTTAAGTAACGTGTCGATCTAGGACTCCACTGATTATTATAAGTTAATTTTATCAATTATTTATCGGAGCTCAAACACTGAAAGCATGATCCTCCTTTGTTTTAAGCCTACGTCTTTGAACTCGGAACATCGGAACTCAGAGCTTTTGTTTCAGAGTTCTGAATGCAAACTGAGGCCCGACCATGGGGCGATTTTAAAGTACTCAGTTGAATCTTTAAATTAATTTTGTAACAGATGGGGAGCAAGCATAATTCAGGCAGGACTAGAATCAAGTGTTTTTTGTAGGTCTTGCTGCTGCCAAAATCTTGCAGAAGTTTTCTCATGGTGTGTGGCACAGAGCAAGAGAGACAGGAAATAATACAGCTACGGTTATACAATTAGGTGATTAGATAATTTATAAGAGTGTGCGAAGGCCTTCTAATCAGGTCGTCCTTGAGTAAAAGTGGGCATTTGCTAAAATTAGAAGAATTACCTGAGGGAATTTCTTGAAATATTGTATTCAAAAGAATAGACAACATGCAGACAAAATGCCTCTGGCCATCAGAGACAGAGAGGGAAAGAACTTGTTTTGTCTGGTGGCCAAGAGTCTGAAACCAAAGTTATTGTATTTACAGTGATAGATAAAGGGAGCAAATTGTCATGTTGAAAAAGCTCAAACCAAATAGTGTTTTGAAAGAAGAAGAGAGAGCTCTACCTCTTTCACAATAATCACAATTGTAACCAAGTCAATAGCAGCTCAGCCTTCACTCAGACTCAATTACACCTTTCCTGAACAAGCACAATGTAAATCAATAAATAAAAACGACCTTTAAAAACAAGCTTACCCCCGTGTATTCTCACCCTCCGATTTATCGCTATGGACTAAAATTGGTGGGGTAAAATGCCTGGGCTGGCAGCTGCAGAGGATGAAATCAGGTTACTTCACGCTGTGAGACTTCACATGAACCGAAGCTTTATTCTGACACCACAACTGCACAAGCTCTAATTGCCTGTGCTGGGTCAGCGTTCTTGCAGTGCAGCGCAAACTCTCACTCCACACAATAATGACCCCTTCCCCCTGGATATTATTTATGCTTTTTTTTTTCAAAGGATTTGTGTCTGCTGCCAAAGTTTGTTCTTTCTTTTGTGCAGTGAATATTAAATCTCATTTCTACTAGTTGTCTTCTTCTACATTTATTCATTTCACTCACCTTTTTGTGTTCTTGTTAAACTTTCACGTGGAGAGACATTTCTGCTCTGCAGATATGCATGAAGCAAAAATTTGTTTTATCGGCCTCATCACTGTTTATAATTACTTTTCTCTGTCACTGTAGCTGAACCACAATGTTGTTTGTCCATCCTGAAATCAGACCTCTCTGGTGTTTAATTGACCCCAAACAAAAAAGTAACATCACTGTGAGGAGGTAATAATGTTCTGTGTTGAGAGGTATTGATTGAACCTGATGATCATTTTAGAGGCTGCAGTTACTGGAGCCTTTGTAATGTATAACGCTATACGGACAGGAATTAGTTTGTCTGCCCTTTTTTTGATCAGTGGTGGGAAGCTAAATAGAACAAGTAACACATAACAAATAAAGTGTTTGTTCATACATGGTTCAGATTGCATAAAACATGAAATATTCCCTTACTCTGTAGACTATTTTGAGCTGGGCATTATAATAAATATTAAATTAACACAGTGTATAAGAATAGATTTAATGTAAGAATTCAAATATTGTTATATGGTGATATGACATTAGTGTTAAAGGCTACATTACAGTAAAGTGGTGAAGTTTTCTAAACTTACCAGACTGATTTGCCTTTACCCTCTTAGTCATTATAGCTACATTACTGAAAATAATTGTGCAAATATCTATAAAATTGTGCTAATATTCTTTAGACACTATTGTCATTTGTTCAGTATTGTTGCAGATCAAGGTACTGGCTCAAAAATATGAGGACATTTGATTTCGTCTTAATCGTTCAGCTTTACCTCCAGCCACAACATTTTCCTTTTTTCCCCCTTTTTTTTCCACCTATGTTTTGCAGCTGTATCTTTCCAAATAGGAGAAAAATGTATGTGTTTTCGATCAGAGTCTAATTTATGAAAAGTGTTTTTGACATCTCAAGCACAGCTTTGACTTACTGAACTAGCCCGCAATACTGGGGCACAGTATAATACAGGATGGATACAGTATACATTTACAACTGTAAGGGCATGTACACTGTGGACATGCTATGAAACATGCATTCAGCACCTCTCATGTCAAGCATATGGCAGGTTGTGTGCTGTACATTCTAGCTTGGTAATTAAACTTTTAGCGCCTTCATTAAAATTCTGCTAGCAAGCACGGCCTGGAGAGCAACAATAGCAAATGTCATGTTTCTTGGCTGCCAGCATTATATACACTCTAACAGCCTGACAACAGTGGTGGCTTACCCTTTCTACGGGACAAAACTGGTTTTTGCCTCCAAATTATGAAGCATTGGTTGGTAAATTGCAGCCAGCTGCACCTGGAGTATCGAGGCTTCAGGGTAGCAATAATGAATTGGTTGTAACCTATTCAGCAGCTGCACTGGCAGCCCTACAAATTGGTGCATCACAGGCAAGGTGATTAGCATTTTCATGGCTTGGAAGGTGAGATAAGCAATAATGGTTAAGCAATCATTTTTTGGGATACATCCATCTGGTTTCTCTCAGCCCACCTCATCAAAATGGTTCTCTCAATGGTGAATAGAGTAAAAGCGTCATTCATGAAGAAAACACACACTGTCATCTTTCTGAAATAAGTGATCTCATAAAAATAAATTTAAAAGATATCACATGTGCGTCACAAAGACAAACCCAGGAAAGTATCACTGTAACAGTGCAGAGGGATGAAACATGTGGTAGCTTTGTTTACTTGTATCTAAAGAGATTACCATTTTAAATGGTTAAAGACTTTCATACTTATTGTCCACTCACGCAGATGTTTTCACTTATTCTATGTTGTCTGGCCTCCTCTGAGGGCAGGGTTACCAGATTTCATCTCCATTTAATTCTATGATAAAAAAGAAGTATCTGCTTCCACTGGTGAATTAAACCCATCCAAACACATTCTGACGTAAATTTCTCTCCACTGTCATGCCAGCTTGAAAGATGGGGTGGCATTGACCTCTTATTCACTTAACATTGATTGTCTATAATCTTGTTTATATTAATGGATGCTATAATAAAACAAACAGCAGAGAAGGGGGTTTGCTGCTTAGCTATAGTAAGCGCAAGAATAGCAAAGAAGTTATTGACAATAAATCTTGGTTACTGGTTTATGCACTGGTTTCACAGTTCAAGAAACTTACAGACCAAGTGCTACACATCAGTTGGAAATAGATGAACAGAACAGAAATAAATGAGTCAGAGAAAAGTAATTTCACTTGGCTTGCTCTTAAAAAAAGAAAAATAGACAGCAAAAACAGAGTTTTTAATCCAGAATGGAAAGACTTAGATGTTAATCCTTCCCATAGGCAGTTCAAAACCAGTATGTTTCATGTGTTCAGGGACCGTGACGATTAAAGCGCCCATGTGAAGGGTCAATACGAAACAAAGCACAGAACATTTTTGAGCCCACTCAAATCTAAACTGAGGACACAGAAAGTAAAAATATTTGCATGACATGAAATCAAAGTAGACATTATTATGTTCCAGACCCTTGAGGATTTTTCTCTGACTCGACCTCTTTGAATTTTAATTAATACTTCTGCTTGGAGGAATGCAAGCTGCTTCACTAGTTTTGTGAACTGGCCAGAAAGGCATGCAAAAAGCAGTACATGTTGACCTTCATTTATCATTCAAAAAGAAAAAAACAGGTGAGGAATTAGCAAGAATTCCAGTCAGTCCACACAGTTAAAGTTTGGCTTGTGTAAGTACAGATTAAATTAGCTCGTGGACACAACGTATTTTTTAACTTTATAGCTCTGAGGCATCCCCCCTGTTAAAAACATTTAACTACCTGTGCCATTTCCTCTCCTGTCTACTCTTCAGAAGGTATACACACATTAAAAAAGTCAGGGCGAATTCGGGTGTGTACGTACCTTTACTGTGGGAGAGTTACACTTGGGCACATATATACGGTTATTTTTAAAAAAACTAGATTTTACCTCCTTTCTCTTCAAAGTAGATTCTGTCCACATAAGCACTTTTCGGTGAAATCTCCAGCCCCATTACAATGCAAGAACATGCTGTCAAGCGCTGTTCGTAGCACGCCAAACCAGCAGACGGTGATATGACCCCAACGCTGAAGCCATGTTGGCCAATCAGAAGCTTGAATAAAGATAGTGACATACGGGTTCCATTAGATCAACAACAACAACAGGAAGTAACCTAGTGGCCTCTGTAGCGCATTCTGACACCTCTGTTCCTCAGAATGGTAAAGCAACTTTACAATTATGTGCAAACATGTCAAAAGTCCTCTTAGTTACAGTTAAATAAAGCACTACTGAGAACTCATCCACCATAGCACACGTCCCGCATGTAAATAAAGAGGAGAATTGGCGCATCCTTCGATGTCAAACACAGGAAATAACAGCACACATTCTGATGTCTCAAGCCAAAAGTCAACACTGTAAACAGCTTTTATAAATATCTTTACCTTGGCAGTTTTCAAAAAGCTCCACTTACTGTGACCTAAAAAGCCGTTTGTGTGTGGATCGAAGGCCAAACTGCACAGAAAATAGAGTTGTTATGGTATCAATACCAGTATCAGAAAATGCCTCAGATACTGCCAAAAATACTGGTATTGGTATCTGTGAGTACAATTTAAGATCAGTGCGATAGTGGTTAGTGGTTAATAGTGGTTCCCAAAGTAGGGGTCCGAAACCCATGGGGGTTCATGAGACACAGAGGAGGGGGTCACAAGATACCTTCAAAAAAAAACAAATAAATTTTTTAAATAATTTAAAATTGCATTTTAACCATTACTGTACTGGTTACATTATTTCTTAAATTCTTATATTCTTTTGGTATGTATTGATGCCCGTGTTTGCATAGGCCTCACATATTGCACGTGTGCGGCTGGGCGCAACGCCATAGGCCACTTAAAAGTTTGATGTGGTCCCTAGTTTCTGGCACCAATATTTTGGGGGTCGCGGGCTAAAATGTTTGGAAACCCCTGCGCTAAATAATACCCAGTCAGCTTAGTTAGCTCTGAAATCCTCAGATACTTCAATACTAATTTGCAGCTCTAAACCAGTACACAGGGAGTTGCACTGCCACTGTCAACAACTATTTCTGAGAGCAGCGAAGAAGAACAGAGGAAGTTGACGGAGCTAGCAAAATGTCATTTGGCTGGAAAGTCCCACTACTGAAAAGCTTCTTTTTTTTTTTTTAATTACTTAACTATGATTACACCTTAACTTCTAAGGAATTGTTAGTTTTTATGCCCTGGTATTGGATCAGTGCTCGGCATCGGACGCTAAGCAAGTCTGGGATTCGGAATCGATATTGGAAAGTAAAAAAAGGTATCAGAACATCGGCAACAGAAAAAGCCACGTTTTTAAAAACACACTTGTGTAGTATGTGTGGACAAGGCAGTAGAAGTTATTACTCTCATCAGTTTATCAAGATTGGTAAACTCCTGTTATTTACCAAATCTAAGCTCTAACCAGCCAGAAAGTAAAGACACCTGTCTGGATGTGCTCAGTCTTTAACATCCAGGTTAGACTTAACCAGCCTAAAAACTGAAACTGGTTCCTAGAACCACAATGGTAAAATCTAAACAAATACAGTAGACACACAGGAAAAACTGTATTCTCCTCGACTGCGGAGCCTGCCCTCTCAGCGCACCATCAGTCCAAATGAAAACAGCTCCGCAGGAAGCATCATCACTAACACAGTTAAAATGCCAGTGGTTGCAGGTTTGGAGGCATTTTATTGTAGATCAGTTCCATGTAATGACAGTTTGTTGCATGTAAAAATAAAATACAGTTTTCTGCCTTACAGTGATGTTTTTCTAAGTACTTTGTTTTGTGTTTGCATGCAAACTTAGCAATGTAATTGTGTGATGAAGATGATTCTGCCCAACATCATCTGTGTTTTGCTTTCCGTTGGAAGAGCTGCACATTTTGTAAACATCAGCTACCACTCAAAAGTACTAATCCTGTACTAATGCAGCAATACAACCATATGTCAGACAGCACTGGCACGAGCAGCGAGGAATTTGTTTGCAAAATGCAACCACTGGGCCTCACTTAAAATACACTGTACATGATTGTCTAAATATTTCATCAAAATAAGTTAGAAACACTTATAGTTTGTTTGGTCTTGTCATGTTAATACAACTCAAGCACCACAATCAAAACATTTCAACCTCTCTTGCATCTTAGGGGATCAACACATTCAGAGTATCAAATGTCAAGATGCCGTGATGTGCTGCAGAGAAGAATGATTGTGAGCATGAATCTCCCTAAAACAAGTTGAACCCTTTTCAATCTGCAGGGACTGGTCAGCACAAAGACCCTTTTGTCGTCTTCCATGACCAAAGGGCTGAGTTTTACCTAATTTGAACATACCACGGATTCTTGTACACATTTTGATAGGAGTCTGAAGTTCATTGAGGGCTTGAACTGTCTTGTGTGTTTGCTGTTACAGCTGGTGAGTGAGCAACAAGAGAGCCGCCCGCTTCTAAGCCCTTCCATCGACGATTTCCTGTGCGAGACCAAGTGTGATGGGCTTTCCCGCCCTGTGACTTCCAACACAGCCGGTAAAGTCACTTTTCAGTCTGCAAGAAACTCTAACCTCTGGCATGCAAACATATGTAGGTGATGACTCAGTTATTTTTCATTTGACTTCCTTTTAATTTGCATTTTATCCCTTAATGCAACACCAAAAGAATAATAAATACAAACATACAATTAACCCAGGGTATACAGAGGAAAAAGCCCTCTGATACCACACAGCACACTGTGGTTTTTAACACGACAGACTTAAAAAGACAAACTGGATGCTGCCTCCTGTTAACATCATCAACCGTAGCAACAACACTGAGGGGGTAGAGGGTTATTAGGCTGTGCCGCGTGTCTGTTTATTCGGCAACATATCTATGATCACTGTTTACTAGCGACACAACAAACATATCATCTGAGGAAGTCGTGCAGAACAAAGCTTACTTTCTTTTAGCGCATCACTGCCTGCACAATAATTCACTGCACAATATATCTGAAGTGCATAATTGAACTGTGTGACCTGCCATTTATGTGCTCACTTCATAAAGGGATCGTCAGGTTTTCTCTTGTTTCCTATTTGTCAGTGAAAGGGTAACTGTGGGTCTCCGTGCTCCTTCTCTCTTTAGAGTGTGATGTACTGTATTACATTTGAAGTTACATTAAGATTGTTTCATTTAATCTTTGCAGAAGTGCACTAAGATACCATAACAACTAAATCTTAAACATTAAGCAACAATACAAACATTTTAATGGAGATGCGGCATTTCTGTTTGTTTCATGTACAGATTTGAGGAGCGTTATTAGTCTCCATGGCTTCACAAAGATCTAATGTTTTCATCTTCAGATAAAAAAAGTTCCAAGTCTCATTTGCAGTTGTTGCATTTTGTTTTATCATTACACAAACTTATCCATTAGCCATGCCAGAACCAGATCCCAGTAGATGCATCAAAACATGCAGTCTTTTGGGAGAATTGTGAAACCTGTTTGGGGTTACTACAGTTCACAGTGGTGGAATTTTGCAGAGGCCATGCATTAAAATAGTATTCCTCTTTGTATATCTATTAAATACATTTAATTACATTACACCTTAGAGGGTAACATCTTGACATTATTAAAAGAGTATACTTTAAATTTTTGTTCAAATGCATCTCTGTTAGTACGAGTGTCTTGTACAGTATCTTTTAACAATACTTTAAAATTTAATGTTCTGACTTTAACAGATGCCAAATGCCATCTTGGTTTCCACATGGATATGAGCTTAATCACTGAGCTGTACCATCTTTTAAATGTTGACTTGCTGAACCAGATTGCACAGCTGACATGTGTCATATTCCAACTGGCCATCGCCTGTGCTGATTCAGCCGGGCAGAGTAAGGGGGACTGTTGTGGGAAACTCCACCTTCTGTCTCCCAAATGCCTCCTGCTGCTTCCTGTAAACGTGTGCCATGAATCTCCAATTTTCTAAAACAGTCAGACTGTGTCTAAACCTGAGTCTATGCGCAATATTGTAAGGCTACAAGTGTTTGGCATTTAGGTCAGTGATCAGTGCCAAGTGGTTATGGAAGAGAAAAATCCTGTGTTCAAACACTGTAGGCAGGTTTCACATTATTTTCCTCCAGCTGCTCTAATTTTCCTCCCACAGTCTAAAGAGATGCAGACATTTTAGGTGTGATTGTCTGTCAATCTTTTTTCACACTGTGATGGGCTGGCAAAGATTCCAGCACTGAATAACACTGAACAGAAATTAGCGTGCAAAGAAAATCAATGATAAATGATAATTACCAGCTCAAATATGCTTATCCACATGAGACCTGCATCACGTTGTGCTCTCTCTTGCATGCATTTTTACTTTCGTCTGATTATGAGACTGACTGTTTTCGCATGGCGATGCAATTTTAAGAACTTCATAATAAATTATAAATTAGTTACATAAGCATCTGGGGTCTGGAAACACACCAGTCGAATAAAAGTCTTTTTAAATTTTCAATTTGAGTAAATCAGGACAAGAAACTGTAAGCTACTTTAATCAGCTGGTTGTCTCTGTTGTTAAGAAACAAAGCCAAGAAAACACTGTGTATACTGTCCTTCTCACTTTGGTTAGAATATCATCATTACTCTTTTTCAGATAAAGCTTAGAGACTTATTCATTCAAGAAGAGCTTTTCATCTCTGTCCCCTCAATGCAAAAAAATCCCCTCTTCTCAGTACTCACACTCAAAAAAAAATTTTTAGGGGTCCAAGCACCAAATGTGCTGGACACCTATTGTTATTGTTAGGATTCTTTTTTATTATTCTCCACTAAAAGTATCTGGATCTCCTAAAATGACAAAACTTGGCAGGATCTGTCCAACAACTCAGCCGCTACTTAGTTTGCAAAAATCATACCAATTGGCCTTAAGGGGCGCTGTTTCCCATTAACACTCTATCACCAATTTTGGCCTACAGCCATGAAATTTGGTGGACACATGTAGGATGTCCAGATGTACCAAAAAGTCTCATGGTGCCATGACCTAAACCCAACAGAAAGTCAGCCATTTTGATTTAAATGTTCCACTTAAGCTATTCGCGGGGCTCATACAAAACAGTTAAGCTCCAAAACCATCCGTGCTATTGGGTTCTTATTTGGTCAGCATGTACAACATCATCATCATGCTAATCAGGAATGGTGCTTTTGGTGACTTTTCTTTCAATGGTGTAGCCATGGCGATGTGACTTGGCTGTTGCTACAGCCTCAGGAAGTCACTCTAACTTTCTCTATCTCTGAAACCTGAAAATGACAAGACTTCACACACATGTCCAGTATCCAAGCTGCTACTCAGGCTGCGAAATTCACACCAATCGGCCTCATGGGTGTGACTTTCCCATTTTATAAAAATCATTCATTTTGGCCAACAGCTACGAAATTAGATAGGCAAATGCCCAAAAAATGCCTCTGGCTGTCATTGTCACATTCTGCTTGGACCCTGTAGTTGCCACTTGCAGCTGCATTTTTTTTCTTTGCTTTTGTCAGCACTTCGGTCTAACAGGCTAATTCAATGGAATAGTCCAAAAACACAACAGTTCCCACCTTTGATCTCCTCACAATTGATCCCCAATTCTAGGGCAGCAACATTAACTTGACAAGCTTTGAATTTAGGTTTCAGGCTCCTGCTGCAGTCAGCCAGAAACTAGTGATTTTCTGATGCCATTTTTTTCCTTCCGAATGATACCAATATCCGAACTTGCATAGCAGACGATACTGAATACTGATCTGATACGAGCGCTTAAAAATAAAAATTCCCTTAAAACTTAAGGCGGAACCATAATTTAGTCAAATGAAAACATTTAAATAACACACTGTACAACAGAAGTGCCACAGCAACTTGAAAACTAAAATCTAATTGCTTACATATCACCTTTTTACTGGTGGTTGGGATTTTTCAGTGTAAAATATCGTCAAATGTAGACGTTTTGCTAGCTCTGTCAAATTGCTTCATTCTTTTTTGCTGCTCTTTAAAAGTGGCAGTGGAGTACAATTTCCTGTGTACTTTTTTGAAGAAAGAACTGATTTCAGGTATGTTACATCAGTCAGAGCTAATTAAGCTAATTGGGGAGTAGCCATTTAGCAACTAATAAATCACATGACATCAGATCGGTGCACAGACTGGCGTACTGGCTGGTACTGATACCAGCGTTTTCTGCGATATCAGAGGCTTTTTCCGATACTGATATCGGAAATACTGGTATCGGAACAACTCTACGTAATACATAATAAATAAGGGCTTGGGATCTTTTTCTACCACCCTCTCAAACACACACACACAAAAAGCAAAATCGTAAGGTGTAAGCAGTTTGTCTTTTTGTTTGTTTCAAGCATTAATTCACCGAGCAAATTTGCTTGCCAGCTATATTTTGTGGGATTAAAGATTACATTAAAAAAATAAGGCCCTCTTCAGGACTGGCACATCCATTGCGTGGTAGCTTTTTCCCCTTCTGCGCTGGAGCTGGCGAGCTTGCAATCACAGCTAATGTAGCAACTTTTTCCAGCTCCACTGAATACAAGAAAGATCATACAAAACCTCTGTTGACCATCATATCCAAGCTAGCACTACATTTGTCAGACTCATCATACTCCTTATCCTCAAACATTTTTCTTTTGTCCAAGCGAAACCTACAATTTGAAAATATTAAGAATATTGGAATACATGCAACTTCTATAGTGAGCATCCAAGCAGGGGTATGTGAGAATGAAACATTTTCATTTTTCCTTATGAAACCAGTTGCCTAAGATCCTTTCAAGGTTCTTGCTTTAAAACAAGTCAACCAGAGGCATTAAGAATTGACTCTAACATTTATTATGAGGTAGCTATGTGCTCATTCCCATATCAGCCAGCAAAAATCAACAGTTATTTGCTAGTAATGAGAAGCCTGCCTTCCTCAATGACCCATTCTTTCAATAATGACTACAATTTGGGGCATGAAAACTGCCATTGTTATTATTGTAAACTGTATGTCAGTCATGCTGTTGCGAATGAGCAGAAAGTAAGCTAATGTCCAGGTTCATTAAATGTCATTTGAGGGTTTCTCAGTGACACCGTAATATTGTAAATGTGATTTGATTGGCTCTAAGAGGTTGTATTGTAATTGTGTTATATTTCCCCTCTCACTACCACACATATTCTGTCAGATTTCATTATGTTGTAAAGCTAAAAGCTCAAGGCTTTCTTAAAATGCTCATCGGTCCCATTGATTAGCTCACCATCAGTTCATTGACCACCACAGAGCAAAATGTTGTTCATTAGATAACTATACATACGAGCGTTAAGTTAAAATATCCAGTTGATGAGGAAAACTTCCATGTGTGTGCAGATGTCAAGTAGACTGAAGGGTGTCAAAACATTCTGACATCGCTGCCTTTTTCATGAACAGCTTGTGATTCTTTTTGATGCTGAAAACTCTTCAGGCAACCTTCCCCATGAGTGTGTCTGCTTTGATTTGCAATTGTACTTGTCATCTAAAGAGCACAAAGCATGGAAGACAAGCTTACTCTCTAATTACGCAGAGATTTCAGTCAACAAATGCTCTCAGTTGGTTGTCATGAAACAGTAGCACGCCAATTATGCAGTCACGTGCCCGTGGTTATGAGTTTGCATAGCACAAAAACACAGTCAGTTTTTTTGTAAAAGAGTGAGAAACTTTGTGGGCTCCTTATGTAACCTTTGCAGAAAAAGGCTTTTTACTGAAGTGATGTATTTTTACCTCACCATATGTTTGGTCCAAAAGGTTTGCTCCAAATAAAGTGTGTTAATAAAATCAAGTGACAGTTACATTATCTTAAAGTTTTAAATTATCACATGATAACATGAAAAATAACTTAATTCCCACAGCTATATATTCCTTGTATATAACGTGTATATCACACTGAGAATGTACTGGGACATTATAATGGCTTTGGAAATGGTGACTAACAGCAAAAAATCACTTTAGTAAAATTTTTCAATTTTCTTAAATAATAATAAGTAAAAAAAAGTCACCAAGAATTATGAATCTTTGTATGACTTTTACCGTTTATGCTTTTTGTGTGTGCATTTACTCTTATTTACAACAACACAGCACAACAATAGGAAGCAGCAGGACATAATGTTCAATTGACACACAAAAAAATCTAATTACAGACGGATATGAAAGACAAGTGGCTTTAAAAAGGGTGGGGGATCAGCATTGGGAAAAAATCTTATTTTTTATGATATTTTTTGGCTTTCATGCCTTTATTCTCAATAGGACAGTTAAAGAAATGGACAGGAAATTGGGGGTTGGGAGCAGGAATGACATGCAGCGAAGGGCCGCATGGTTGGAATCGAACCCGTTGCCACTGCAGCAAGGACATAGCCTCTGCACATGGGGCGCCCATTCTACCAACAGAGATACAAGGACGCTTGAGGAGAAAAGAGCTTGGATAGCTACTTCCCCCCGATATCCTTTTCTAATTTTCAATAAAAAAATTGAGCTATCAGCATCGTTACAGAATCTGCAGCCATGCAGCTGGACAGCAGCACAGACAAAAGGTGCGCTCCTTGACAGAAGACTCTGTCCTTCTTTGCTGCTCTACCAACCTGAGATTGAATTACTTAATTGGCTAAACCGAAGCCTCTCAAGGGGCTGCTTTATCCTTACTAAACTGTGCAGTGGCTAGTTGTATATTTAGATCCACTGAAAAGAGCAGCAGCAAACTTTTTTCATTTCCACCCGGGAGGCAATACCATGACAGCTTAAGTAGCCTTGACAGCTCAACTCACCATGTCGGAAAATGTGTGGATCAAAATCAAAGCTTCAAGCAGTACAATAAGTGAAACATGCCGATCTCATAACAAAGAGAAAGGGAAGTTTCCAAAATATGATATCCTCTAATAGAGTAGAACCACATAATGAAAGCAGAACTATTAAGATTTTATAATAAATAGTTAAACCAGAAGACCATGTTTCACCTGCTGAACTGACATTAAATTACCAAATTTAAAAGAGCTTTAAGGCATCAAAAGAATAGAGAATAGAAGCATGAAATTTGGATTTTCTAGCATTAAAGAGAAGTTGAGGAATTCATTTTAATAGGACTACTGACAAAGCAAATTAACTCTAATAAATCATAAACGTTGGAAAATAGAATGTTTGAGTAGTCTGTTTCTGTGGTAAAATTAGATTAAATATATTTATTGAACATGTTGAAATAAAACATAACAAAAAAGCCTTTAACTAGTACTATACATGTAATCAGTAAAAAAGAGTTCATCAACAACACATCAACAAAGAGAGAAAGAAAGGAAAAAAGAGCAAGTCAGATTAATAATAACATTGGTCAAAAGGGGAAAAGGATGTTAACACTTTTTCATTCCTACCACCTCTCAATCATGATTTGCTAGAATATATTTCTATAATATTCATAGCCAACAGTAATTAATATATTACACATTTAATGTTATCTTCTCAGTCAACACAAACAAGTAATCAACTGTAACAAAATAAGAGCAAGAATAATTGGACGAAAATATCAAACCTTCAAAAAGCCCTACATTAAAAAAGAACAAAAAGAAAAAATCTTATAACTGATCAATATTTTTGTTTCTAAATAGTCAATGAATGAAAATTTTTATATTCTCTGCATTTTCATAAAATCTTGGCATCAAAGGCAATGTCAAACCTTAAAAAAGGTATATGTAGATAAATACAACATTTCTAAAATCCCAGATGACTTTAAAGCATTTTTATGAACCCGCAATAACCACTGAAGTCGTATTACTGGTGCATTGACTAGTTTTTCTCATGTCTGTGGAGATGTGAGCCTGTTAAGAGCACATATGCGGTAGCTTTATGCAAAAAGAGGATGGCTAAATTACTGTCATGTCTCTCAAAGTTCTGTCTTCAACGCTGGACCTGCTGGATCTCAGTGAACCTGGCGACAGGAGGAACAGCAAGGACAGGAAGAGTCCCCTGTCGTCTCGGGGCAACAGCCAGAAGAACAACCCTCACAGGAAGAAGACGGATGAGACGGAGCTGATCCAGGTGGAGGTTGAGCAAACAGGACCAAGCATGAGAACCCCAGAGAGGGCGTCGCTAGACTCAGGTAGAGACTGACTTTTGATTTTTCACAGAGCAGAAGCTATAAACCCTGCATTTTCTGACACTCAATTTACAGGTAAAGGATAATTATACAGACCAATCATCAGTCACTTGGTATGCACTGGACATCCTGTTACAGTACAGAAACAGCAACACCCTTGTACATCATGAAAAAGCACTTAGCAACCACTGTACCACAATACCGTAGAGATTAAAGCCTGCATTAAGGGCTGTGAACCACTGAGAATTGAAAATAGCTGATGCTGAATATTTGATTTAAGGCAAAATTTGTCCATTTTAGCTGCTTGGGTTTTGATATTGTTTTCTATTATTCAAGTTTGGCTTTACTTGTTAAAAGAAAAATATGTGTTTCGTAGAGAACTATAATTATCGACGAGTCAGGTTTTTCTGAGAGGTTTGGTTTGGTTTCAATTCCAAAATTCAGGTGTTTTATCAGCAGTTGGCACTTGCACAGAAAATGTAACATTACCCCAGCCTGACAACATGCACTGTGAGTTATTACTCAGTATATTGATCTTATAGCTCGCATTGTGTTTCTATCCATAGAGCATGCAGCAGTGCATTTGTAAAGTGAACAGTGAGGTATTCAAAATTTAACCGGAAAATCTTTTGCCTTATTTCTCTTACTTCTCAGTCTCAAAGCAAATTTCACCTGACCTCTTATTTTAGCAATAAATACAATACATACAATACCATATACATCCATAAAAATAGATCCTTTCATGAGCACTTCCCAGCATGCTTTGTTTGATTAACCAAGTCGCCCAGTTTCTCAAAAGCTGTAAAATTCTCACCAATCCCTGATACCCTACCTACCCCAACAACTCAGACTCCCATCATCCTCTGTGGAACTGACCTCGCACATGTTCAAGTTGGACCAAAGAAGATCAAGCCAATTTACTGTAATGAAAGGGATCATCTTAAAAGACATTAGGAGGAAACAGCCAATTAGTTTTGGATTTGCCAGTTGAAAAGGTTAAAGTCTTAAATGAGAACTTATTATGCAGAGCGAGTCAAACTACAGTGTGGTGAATAATTCATGGTAGTGGGATTGATAAATTCACCAGCGTTATTTAAAGGCAAAAGTTTTTGTCCTGTTTTTAAGTTTCAAACACCAACAGCACTAGTTGTCTGGCTGTTTTTGGCACATTTCCCCATCAGATTGAGTGGTGTAATAGTATAATTTGATTTTTAAATGCTTTTTTTTAACTAATGGACAACATAACTTGTCACTTTAATAGATGTGTTTTATTGTCAATAACCTTGCATTATTTTTCTGATCGCTTTTTACAATCAGAGTTGATGCTATTTTTTAAATAATGAGTAAATTTGTTTAATTTGTCTTCTTTTTCAATTTAGTTTGTTTCCTGATTTTATTATCATATCACTCAATTATTTCTTTGCTTTCACCAGTTACAATTGGCTCTCCTTTGGATAAATGGGAAGAACTAAACCCCAACCCCGAGAAGAATGGCAACAGAAAATGGAAAATGGAGAGACGGCGTTCTTCTAAAAATTCATCCAATGAGTTTCTGTGGTAGGTGTCACTTTGGCCAGGCATAAAAGGGGTAATTACATTTTATATCAGCAGAATCCATAAAAATAAGACCATATTGGACCATTCCATAACGTACAATTTACATTCTGTGCCAATAAAGGAAGCAATGTGCCATTTATGTAGCAAGGCAGACACTGAGGTCAAGGACGATACAATGTTTGATGAACAAGTGGTGCAACAGACTTTCATGCAGAAAACAGCCAAAATAAGCCAGTGGTCAATGAACACAGTGAAGTATTCAGCAGCTAGAGAGCCAGATATTTCCCTCAGGAGGTGAAGTTATTAGGAGAATGAATATTAAACTTTGCAGGATGGCCAGCAATACAACTCAAGTGACACTCATCTGCTCCATATCTGCCAGAAACAGTTTCCTAACATTACTTTTATTGCCTACAGAAAATAAAGTGTTTAAGGCTTGTTTTGCTGCCTCCTGGTGGCAAAAAAATTCAATAATTGTAAGATTAAACAAAAGCTTACTTGCGTATTCTGGAGTATAACTATATTTGTGAAACCACAGTCTTTCCCAAACATTTGGCGCATCGATATTAAAAATGTTAAGAACCTGGCATTGAATGAGTTATAGCTTATAGCTTTAAATTTTTTGTCAATATCAGCATTGTTGTCTGGGCAAAAGGGTTGGTCATAGTCATGAGAGAGCCACTGTACTTCAGGTCAGAAATGGCTGCCACAGTTTAGGGCCCTTCAACACTGGCTACAGTTTTTTTTACCTGGATTTTTTTTTTTTTTTAAGTTTTAGTTTTAGTTTAAATTTTTCTTAATTCTGTGTTTCAAGACTTACTGTATTTTCTAGATTATAGAAGATACATAATTATTAGGGCTGTCAGCTTTAATGCCTTAACTCACACAATTAATCTGGAAACTTTAATGCATTTGTTTTATT
>JAQLOL010000020.1:16361559-16372415 GCA_029783665.1 Naso thynnoides | reverse complement strand
AGCACCGGGTCGTTGCTGGTGACAGCTCCGCTAAAATAAAAGGCTGCAGACAGACAGAGCAGTCATCGAACATCAGAGGGAAAACCAGCTGGCATTTTCTCTGTAAAATATGATCCAATTTTACTTAATTTGTTTGTGAAGTTACATAGTGTTGCTTTAAAGAATGGTCTGTTGTTTTACACAACAACATCCTTAAAATGTTTCAGAAAAAATCTACTTTTGGAGCATTTAAGCCTCAGACTTTCAGCATTCTTTCATGTATATAACCATTAAGTGTATATTTAAACATCCTGAGTTTAAAACAAAATGGTCAGCTGCTATTTCATATATAGAATATTTTGATGGATTTTTCCTTCAACAAGAACACTACACCATAGGTCCACTGCAATTTCTATACACAACACAGCAAAGACTTTTTTAACACTGCATGCGTTTTGTTCTTCTAAATAGAAAGCAAAATAAATAGATAAGGAAATTTCCATTAATACTGAGAATAGACAACCTCAATTAGTCTTGCATGTTGATGGTTTGAAGAGACCATCACAGACTGGCTGTTTTTGTGAGAAGTCACCAACTCAATACACATTCCTCAGTCTCCAATGGATTTGCCCTGACCTTGGATATATGCATTCCTTGCTATTTACAGTAAATCTAGAGCCATGTCATATCTGAGCGGGAAAGGGTATCTCAAAGTCGTTTACCCCTTACAGCTAAATGTGCAGGTGTAATGGGGAATCCTGCAAATGACACCACACTCACATATCGCAAAACCACATGCATGTAATTGGTCGATTTTCATCTGCACAGCACAGAAAGGGTGTGTGTGCAAGTTTGTAACTGAGAGGCTGTGAGCGTATTCCAGAGTTTAATATTGCATGTGCAGGTGCACGGTAAATGGAGGAGGTGGGAGTGAAATTGAAAGAGGCTGGATGAGCAGCATGGCATTCAGATGAGGGGTGGGGCGAGATGCTGACAGTAGTGATTCTGCTGGCCTTCCTAAGCATGTCAGAGGCTGTGTCAAGGCAGGGATATTTACCCGTCCCTGAGAAAGCAGAGACGGCTGACCCTGCACACTCTCCCTGCCTGTCTCTCCTTCTGGCTGATTGTCTGTGTAATGTGATGTGTTATGTGGATGTGTGTGTGTTTTTTCACTGTGTTGTGTGAATATGAGTGTGAAAATGTTTAATGGATTTCTGTGTGTGCACATATGTATGTGTTATAAAATGTGTGTATGTTTGTCTTTGTGTGTGTGTGTGTGTGTGTGTGTGCGTGTGTGTGTGTTTTGGACAGGCTCGCCTAAGCAAGGAGCAGCGGTGGGGTAGCGCCCTCCTGTCCAGACATCAGTCCCTGGAGGAGGAGTTTGAGCGAGCCAAGGCTGCTGTTGAGGTAAGCAGAGTGCTGCGTATAGTACACCTCACATCGGTCACCTGTCAACTGAGAGCCATCGCCACTGCTGACTATTAATGAGATTTAAACAGGAAAGAGCGAGTTGGTTTTCCATTATTGAACAGAAAGAACTTTGTCTTCTTGTGCACTGTCCTTGTCAACTTTGTCTGGGTTTTTGAACTTTTCTCTGAGCAGGACACTAAATTCCAGGCAGTGTTCCTCTATAAGTTACTATGAACTGCTTCAGAATCACTGACTAGACAGCCTGGTGTCAGGCCCGGTGCCCTGACAGTTATCTGTAAATCACTAAACGTCCCGGTTTGACACATTACACCACAATTCAAATAAAATTTTGAATATATAATTTGTTTTTGGTGCCCCCATAAATGTTAATCATGTTCCGTCCCTTTCAGTATTATGAACCCCATGTAAAAATTAGGGCCCGACCGATATATCGGTTTACAGATATTATTGGCCAATATTGGCCTATTGTAGATATATTGGTATATATCGGTAACAGCATATTTGTTCCTCAATAAGTGCCGATATTTAAACTGTTTTTTAAGTCTGAAGAAAAACTTGGGCTAGTTATTTTAAACGATGTAATCACGTAATTTGTCCAGCAGGGGGTGGTCCCTTATTTAATTAGTAATTAGTGAAGTGTTCACTGTTTGGTGCAGTTATGTTTGGAATAAAATTTGTTGGATATCCTGCCTCTATAAAATATCTTTGTCACACATATTTGATAACTACATTTAAAATAATATATAGAGAATATTGGCCGATATATATTGAATATCTGAATTTTCTTGCTCCCTCATATTGTTATTGGCATTGGCCCCAAAAATCCCACATTGGTTGGGCCCTAGTAAGAATACATCACACATCTGACTTCATTACTAATTTTTCCATATATGTGTCAAAGAGTCAGTGTGTTGTTGTTATGACTGTTACTGTCAGCTAGGGCTGCAACTAACAAATATCTTAATAATGAGCGATTAAACTTACGAATATTTTTATGATTAATTGATTAATGATTTATTCCATCAAATGTCAAAAAAGAGAAGAAATTGCTCAGCCTAATTTCCCAGAAGCTAATGTTATGTTTTCAGATTGCATCTTTTGTAAAGACTCCTCATTAATTATCATAAATGACACTGAAAAGCAGTAAATCCTCACATTTAAGCAGCCACATCAGCAATTCTTTATACTTTTTTGTTTGAAAAATGACTGAAATGATTAGTTGATTATCGAAATAGTTGGGGAATAATTCTCTATCAAATTGATTATTCGATTAATCATTGCAGCTCTACTGTCAACAAATCATGTGCAAGTGTTTTTGTCAGTTTACGAGTGGTTAGCTGTCATGCAAAAGAAGAAGTTGTTTTATTAAAAACAGTGTTTCAATTTTACAATTGAAAAGGCCTCAGGAATACTGATTATACTGGTTGATTTGGCAAATATAGTGCAGCAGTGAACGTCTTTACTACCAATGAAGAGCAGACAGCAGCTGCGTCTCTAAAATCTGTTATGAGAAGAAGCCAAGACTGTCTCTGAGACTTTCTAAAATGGGGCTACCTGGACCTTTAACCATCTTAAGATTTTTGCAATGAGAAGTTGTTGCTATAGTGTGTTTTTTTTTTAACTTAAATTATTTTAGTTTCTTTTCCTCAGGTAAAAGTTGCAGAAAAAACCCCAAAACTCCAGCATTGTCATCAGTGTCCACATAGTGCATGAAGAAAAGAACGTGATTTAATAATTCTTTGTGCTCTAAGTCAAGATATCTTTGTTCAATATCTGATTTCAAGCCTTATTGCTCATTAAGGCCCATAATTGTTCCAGCACTTTGAATAGATCTACCTGAAACCCTGTGGAGCTGATTTCCATTTGACTCTGTCAGCCCTTTTATTTCTTTGTCAGATGGTCACTATTGTGCTTCTTACTAAGTATTCACCCATGTGGTGCTATCGGACAGGTTAATAGTCCTTGCTAAATTCACACAGCCAAGTTCACGGGGTGTTTGACCCAGAAAAACACTTGTGACCTTTACCTGCTAACAATAGGAGGATAAATAGGTCAGTCATTTTACAGCCAGACGTATCAGATACCACAGGAGATGGTGATGTTACAGTAATTAGATATGTCTTATTCTTCTTAGGACTGTGTATGGACATGGTGCATGTGTTGGTTTGTGAAGTATGCCTGATGCCTATTCTGCCAGAGATGATAGGCTTTGCCAAAAAGACAAAATCTCCTACATCTGCAATGAAATCAGCTTTTGTTTAAACTCACCTTTCTGTCCTCATTGTCACTGTACACTGATATACTTTGAATACTTAAATACTTGGAAAAAACTTTCCTTCTACACTTATGCAAGGTCCTCTTTTGCAATAGCTTATTTTTTAGATTTTTTTCAAGATGAGGGTATTTTTGAAAGGTTGCATCACATCATGTTAAGCCAACAATAGCGACCTGAGTGACTGAAAAAGCAGAGTTTTTGTGCTGTACAGGAGTTTAGATAACCAGAGAATTTTTGTTTTTAACCTGCATTAAAACCACTCCACCACTCAGTGGACGAGTCTCTTCCCAGAAAATGGGTGTGAACCCTGCAGTATTGAGTTACTCTAGCTTTTCTGAGGGCTACAGTAGACTGTTGCTATGTGTAATGGTAATAAATAATAGAGCAAGGACAGAAAGATGGTGGGAAAGTGAAAGGAGTAGTCCGCCCACATGGGGATCCCTTTCCAAAGAAAGCAATGATGTCAAATCAAGTATAAACCATGAGCTGCATCCTCCAAAATAATTGAACTTTTGGAGTAAATGCGTCAGCCAGAGGACAGGTAAGGAATTAGATTCTGAGATGCTCCTGGACAAAAGTCTGAGCATGGAGCATCGATTGGTAACAATATCTTACAACTGCAATCGAACAGCCTGAGTGCTACCCTCCACTCTGGAGGAGCTCTGATGCAAGTGGTCAGCCGTTTTGGCTTCAGCTGCCAATGTCAAAGTCCACAATCAGATAATTTCCATTTAAGCGGCTGTGCATATGCATGCTCTTTCATACTTATAAAGACACAGAGGTAGAGACGGCTCAGATGGCAGGGAGAACATTAAATCAGCACACCGCTCCCTGCCAATTCATTCAATTAGATGAAGCAGCCAAATGTAAGAAAATTAGGACGCACAGAAGGAGCAGACGAGAAATTGGACACCCTAATATAATCCATTTTACAAAGATGGCACTGATTAGAAAGTTTAGGTTTTATTCTTTTACACATAAAAATCCTGGAAAGGGGATGAAAAAAGCTGTGGGCCAAGAGAGAAAAATCAGCTTTGAATTCATTTACAAAGAGGCTGATAAAGAGATACATTCTAAGCAGTTAAGTGACCATGTCATATGAGGATGCCATCAAATACTCCTAGCTGATGACAATGTAATATTAATGTAATATTAAATACTTAAAAACTGCTGGAACAGCTGCAGGGTAAACTGTGACTTCAGGGAACAGTGTTTTTGTGGTGGGGCATGAGAAAGTGCTCCCATAGTGGTTATAAAGACAAGATGAAGGTGACTGTGTGGCCACTTGTTTGATGAAAACAGCAGCAGGACAGATTCACTTTTATCTTGCAGACTATATTTGTCTGAGGCAGTTTGGAGGTTTAGTGAGGGATTGCAAAGGCAGTGCAGTTGCCTAGAAGTTAAAGATGCAGGCTTGTGATCAAAAGGTCAGTGGTTTTAATCCTCAGACCTGCTGGGAAAATGCTGACAGGGAAAGTAAATGAGTAATGCTTTCATTTCCCTCAACAGCTTCCATCAAAGTGCCCTCAAGCAGACGACAAGACTCCAGACTTTTCCAGTTGAGTTGCGAAGTTTCCAGCAGTGGAATAATACTTGGCTCTACAAAAACTCTGAGTGTATCTCAATTTTACTTTGTAGTCCCAACAATAAAATTCAATTTGCCAGCAATGCATACAGAGGTGAATGCAGTACAAGAGGTAACAGGGCCAAAAATATAAAGTAATACAATAAAGATAATCCATAAAAGGAGTTACATCAGAGAAAAGGTTGTTTCCTCACTGTGCTGTGTCAAGTACTTTGTTCATAGGCTATGCAAAAAAGGTTCTTGTCTTTTGTTGCTTTTATGCCTGATTTGGTAAGTTCAGCTCAAATTAACTGGTGTGCTCGCCTGTTTGGCCCTGAACGTTTCGTCTGTCTAAATATCTATCATTCAATCCCTGGTACAGACTAAACAACTGCATCAAGAGCACCTGAAAAGAAAGTCCTTGAGCATTTTCAAAACATATGGTTTGCTGTGGTCCAAAATCCAAATCCACAGAGAGACTGATGAATTACTGGTTAGACTTGTCTTTACATAAAAATTCAAACAAACCAAAATGCATCACTAACAGCCACGTGAGAACAAAAGATTAAGAAGATTCTGTCAACCTTAAAATAGCAGTCTACTTTGTACTGCTTCAGTTTAGATCCTGATTGCTTCTCAGGCTAACTACTAGCCACTGTAAATTTTCAGCATCCCTCTCTGTAAAATTCACCTGGTCATGTTAGTGCGCTTAAAGAAAACGCCTTGTAGTTAAGTCAGATTGTGGGCAGCTCATGTGCTGTTTCAGAATCACTTCTTCTAACCCAGTACAATTGCTCTGTTCAGATTTATCCAAATGGATTCCACAAAGGGGGAAACCGAACAAGAACCCATGACTCGTTGGCAGTTATACAGTGGTCTTGGTCAATACTCAAAACTGATTGACTGAAAGTGTCAGTTCACTCAAATCTGAATAACTTATTTCCAACACAGACTGTGGTCCTGCAGTGCAGTATTCTCTGAGCACCACAGAAAAGTGCTTGTAACGCACAAACTGCAAGAAGTAGTCTACACTTAGTATTACAATGATAGTCGTAAAATAAAGTGGTTAAACTAAGTGTCCGCTGGCTAAACTGTCTGATGTTTCACTGTCCATCTGAACTTTGCTCAGCCCTCAAATGTACAGTAACTCCAGGCTGCAGCTGATAATACAAATAATAGTCATTTTTTGGTGATATTTTTCAGTGATTTCTAGACAGTAATATGGCTGACTGGCCAGTTAGACCTGTTGTGTCACAGTATGTATCTTGAACGCAGCCTGTTCACTGTTTGCAGCCTTGAACACAGCTCTCTTACTCTGCCTCATTCTCTCAGGAGCAAACACACACACCTGCTGCTTTGTTCTGCTCATCAGTAATTAGTCACTCGTCTCACACCTGATCTCACCACTACGTAGCCTCTGCTCTCCAGTCAGTCTTGGCCAGTTTGTCATTTTGCACTGATGTAAGACCTGCTAACACTCTTCCTTGCATTGATTACCTGTTGCCAACCCTGAATGTTTCTGACTCTCACTTCTTGTCAAATCCCTTGTAAAAGCCTTAGCCATCCGTTTCTGACTACAAGTTTCGTCTCTGCCTCTTGTGGTTTCTGTTTGCCTGTTCCTGTGGCTGTTTGGCATTCGCCAGCCTCAACATTTTGGTGTGAGGTTTCTGCTCAGATTATTCATGTTAAGGATTGCTGTGTGATCTTCAGTGCTCTTCGAAGTGAGTTTCCCTTTTCCTCTGTTGTGTGGATTAACGATAAAGAGGACTGCTTCGTGATCATCAGCAATTGAGTTGAGTGACTTGGTTATACTTACCTGCCCAGTTAAAGACCATATTTACTTACCTTGGATTACTTACTCTGTTCCTGTTGCATTCGCTGCCAGTTGGATTATTGACTCTGCCTTTCTTGCTTTCACCAACTGTCTGCCCAAAGCTCCACGCTTGTTACATGTTAAACATAACGGACAAACATTTATAGTGTGTCTCCTGTGCGCAAGTTGTTGACTTTGAACCTCGCTAACATTACATTAGCTTGCTAGGTAACAGCTGAGCGGACTAATTTATCTCCCAATGCTAAGTCGTACCTGTGGCGCATCTAGACTCACAAGTCAGTCTCTAGATGCTTCGCTTAACTAGAGACTGATGACATGCTCCCAACTCTCGTTGCTGAGCTGGGTGGAGACAATTACAGGGTTTAAAAAAAACCCTGCATTGCAGAACCAATCCTAAGTCTTTAGGGCAGTCTTTCATAATGGGGGCGGTGACTTGCTGAAGTCATGTTTGTAAACACTGTCCAACAAGCAACACATGTACTATGGGATGGCTCTGTCCCCAGAGAAAAACTCCCCCAAAGTTTGTTGATGTTTGTCACATTTGTGGCGAAACTTTTTCATCAGTTTAAAACCAACAATCTTTTATTAGGAAATGATTCATCTGTCCGGCCAGACTATGCACTGACTTTGAAGGACATTACAGGACGAGCTACACCAGGGGTTGGACTGCCAAGCAGTATGTGGGAGTTGTCACACGCTTTTGCGACATTATGGACATAGCACAGATGACCTGGAGCAAATTGGCAGTTTTGCTCGGGAAAAAGCTAACACAAAGCTAAGTTCTGTCTATGTTACAGAGTTATTTGCTGTATCTCTAGTCTGTTTCCCAAGGAGGAGAAAAGCGGGAGCGCACTATTTCCAGGAGGGCCTTTTCAAAAATGTAAGGGGCACTGCTTTGTTAGCAGCAGTTCCCACTGCTGTCCCAGCAACTGCCTTGCATTTTGACATCTCCAGAAAACTGGTAGGTAGAGATCTCCGATTGTCTGGTATCGCGAGACTATGGCTCATCCTGTTTACTGGAGTACTAAACTACATTTTCATTATATAAGAAATTTATGGGATTGTAGTGATTATTCCAGTTATTAGTCAAGCTATTTTTACTGGTACACAACTGAAAATATTAAGTATTGTTCTAATTAATTATATACTTTGGTAAGTGACCATGGTATAAGCAGGATAATGTCCTCCGAGGTGTCAATAATCAGGGATGAATGGACTTTGGAGGCAACCGTCAGACATGGCCTCCACGTCGTCCATTAATTCCTGATCATGAACACCTCGAAGGGCATTATACCCTATTGACAGCCAAAGTAATTACAATGGTTCCTGTCAGTCCATTTTGAATCTATGCTGAAAAGCAACATTATATCATATTACGCTGTCCAGACCAACCCAACTGAAATAAAAGTGTAAAAGCATCTTTAATTCAACCCACAATTGCAAGCAACACACCAGAACACTGTTTATGTCATAAATTTACAGAGGATTGCAATTTTTGTGGTTATCTGCCAGACCAAAGTAATGTCCTGACCACAATGTCTGTGTTCTTATCAAAGGTGTACATATAGCCTTGTAGGTAATAACATTGTCTGCCAAAATGCATTCGTAGCACCTTGTCCACTAAAACGTATTTTATTCTTCTCTAAGTGACATTATCAGGACTCCAGCTTCCTATTTTTGTCTCGCTGACCAAGGACTTGGCCTGTGGGTGGCTCATTAACATTAAAAAAGGCCAGTGCAGCTCTGTTCTGGAGATGAAGAGAGCCTTTTTTTCTTTCTTGAAGGTTGCTCTGTGTCTCTGGTAAAAATCAGAGTATTGTAATGTAAGCCCTCTGGGCAAAGTGGATAGGTAAACTATTCATGTGCTTCATTTCCTCTAAAGGTTGAGTCTCAAGTTAACACAACTCAAACTGACTTAAACAGACAAGGTTAAACATCTTATTACAGTATCTGATTCTGGATGCATTATTAATTTAAAAATTTTGCAAAAGGTACAAATGGACTAAATTGCACACACACACCTAGCAAGTTACCAATTAAACAAAACAGAGCAGCCTTCATGTGTGAGATCTTGACTGTATGTTTATTTGAGCAGTACAAGCAGATCATATAAAATTAGTCATTTTACTTGCCTGAAATAGCACATTTGATGGTTGCCAAAAGCCTCAAAGCGTATAGACCTACATTCCCTTTATACTTTCATTCATGTGCAAAAGGCTCACAGATTTTCATAAGAGTGTCACTGACAGATTAGTATAAACTAAGACATGGTTAACTATGTTTGTGCTGGAGGAAAACTCACAAAGTCTGGGTAAAACATAATGTTGCCACTGCTTTATGCTGTTGTACTGATGAAACAGGTCTTCTGAGTATTGTTAATTATAGTAATTATTTCTCTATCAGTTTGTCTGTTTTAGTGCTAAATATAAAGCTGTGTTTTCAAGAATCCATTATGATTTTCTCTACCCAGTCACGGTAAAATAACCTAAATTTGTGAAGTCTGAGGCTGTTGTTATGTATGTATTTCTCTTAACAACATGTGTTTCTGTTTTAGCTGACCTAGCATGAATTAATACCCTACAAATTACCTTCCTGGCAGTGTGCATTCATTTTCACTGTTTACATTAACTCCAGTCCAGCTGACTAATTGGATTCTGGAGGCAAAATATAAATATACCCTTTATAAAACCAGTGTATGTGTTGCAATTATTATTTGTGTTGTCAATATTGCATTCATGAAGTAACTAATGAATCCCTAACCCATCTCCAACGCTCCGTGCTTTCCAAACAGTGGTGACACATTTGGCGGCAGGAAGCAATGTGGATTCAATCCATTTCACGTAACACTTCATCAGAGAGGCTGAAATTAGAATCAGATCTATCGGTTCACTTCAGTGATACACAGGATTTAAATTACCTCACTGTATCTTGGCCTTGTTCCACATAATTAAACTGCCAATGTCACAGAAAAAACGCCCATCGCAGCATTACAAAGAAGTATGACTACGTTTCTCATAAATTAAAAACACTTCTGTATCTTTACGTCATTGCGATTCAGCAAGCAATTTGTTGTCACCAATGGTGCAATTAAGGGGCAGACGAGTTACATTCCAGATGGGATGTCACAGTGTAAACAATTCACCTTCAATGAGACACAAATAACGAGATAATGGACTCGGTCATAATGCAAATACGGGCCAACGACAAAAAAGGAGACTGTATTATGTAAATGAGCATACTGACATGAGAACCATTCACATAAGCATAAAGCGGAAGACTGTATGAGTCAAGGAGCCATGCTGGGCTGACAGCAATTTTGCTGCAGGGAACTGCTGGTTATATGACTACCCATTTCGAGGCTCTTTTTGCAACAGAAACAGTGATGGAAATTAGCCACTGTATGTACATTTACTTTAGAAGTTTAATATTCGTACTTCTGATATTGTTTTGTGCTGAATTTAGATGAATTTACTCTATAATCTGTCAATGTTAAGGACTACTGCTGATGATATGAGTCATCATTATCCAGCGAATCAATTGTATCTCATGTTTTATTTTACAGAAGATCACAAATTTGAGGTCTAAAGGGCAGGAAAAGAACAAAATAATAGCAATTTTCTTTTTCTGGCACACCACACACACAAAGATTTAACTTTTTTATGCCAAAGCATTAGCCTATGTAGAATATAATACACCAGCTCTTCTCTGAGCACACATTGATAGATTATGTAGACCATATTTATGAATAATTAGCAATAATGGAGTATTATATT
>JAQLOL010000020.1:16344237-16361459 GCA_029783665.1 Naso thynnoides | reverse complement strand
ATCTACTAAATGATAGGGCTCCAAAAGGGTTATTTTGCCTATAGTGTGTTTACTCTTTGGGTACATTTTGCTAAAAACATCTTTACTTTGTCTAGTTAAACTGTAAATTGAAGACTTTTGCTTGCAATGGTCTTTACATTGCTTTTACTACATTAACTCATCACTGCAAAAGAAATATCTAGAGTTTACTACACAAAATTTGAATTATTGCAGATAGACTTATAAGATCCAATGTATATCCAAAAGCCACCAAGAGTCTCACTTGCATTTTTGCAAGTAAATAATGGAAACATCCGAAACTCTACCATCAGAACCAAATAAAACAACTTTGATTAGGTATGTTTGTGACATAGGCTTTAGTGGATATTAACTCTAAATTCAAGTCCCTGCTACAAATTCTTACAACTTGTATGACTTTTCAAGCCCCATCACAGCCTCCATGTATTTCCTCCACCTCACAGTGCGTTTCCTCACAGAGTCAACAGCAGCGACTCACCTTCAGGCAATTTGTCCTAGAGTCAGCAGCCTGCAATTACCTGCCATCTCTCAACCATCAGGGGCCACACTATGGCCTCCATGTCAATCACAAGCCTCTGAGATCCAGCGATGAGACAGCCTTTGACACACACACAAACACTCTCACAGTATATCTTTCTGACCCTGCTACCCTCTACAGTGGCACCACACACACATGTACTGTAGACAGTGCTGTCATGTACTGATGAGTTTCTGGCTGTAGAGGACTCAGTAAGTCACATACGACTGTTCTGCTCTGTTTGGCATTATTCTTCCTTGTTTGCTCTGCCTCTGACAGGAAGACAGCCAAGAATCATAGACTCAGTCAGCTGGAAATTTGTTTAAAAAATGCTCCACTATAGGAATGTGACTTTTACATTGAAGTCAGACATGACGTTTACTGTATGTAGTGGCAATGCTGTATTCTAGGAGCAAAGGGATTGCTTAGATTAACTGTGTACATCATGTTGATGTAGAAATGAAACAAGTCAACACTCAATACTGTGATTATTGTAGGAATAACTGCAGAGTCCATACTGGTATATACACTATATGCTTTCAGCAGTTCTCACAGCTATACATGGTCAGTTGCAACGATGTAGCAATGCCCTGTACAACAGCAACCTCAAGGTCAGAATTTGTTAGATGGTGATAAAGGTGGAATGAAATAAATGCAGGATACAGGTTTGGGGTAGATGTGTGGATGAGAGACACGGCTCTTCTCCTTGTTAAACTGTGCTGTGTTTTGGCAGGAACCAACGGTCCTGAGAGAGTTATTAGGGGATAAAAAAGTTTTAAGTGATCTACAGTTTTTCATGGGACTCCATGAGCTGTATTCAGTGTGTCAGTCTCTCCAACGTGCTTGCTGGAAATGCATTCTGTGCCAACCACAGTGCCATGGTGAAAATAGAGGTCCAAGAGTCTAATCATTAAAAAAAACTTTAGGTCCCAATTCCAATTACTCAAAATCAATCAGAGTAGAGTTTTCTGGGATGATGCAGCAGCTGTCAAGTTGTAGAAATGTAAACAGCACTGAAAAAAATGATGTCAGCATCTTGGAGCCGCCATCAAACTGCTCAACACCCAGACCAGGTATCCCCTGGTGCCAACAGCAGCGCACTGGTCAGACTACAAGCGGAAGCTTCAGATCTGTCCGAGAGTTCACAAAGTTAAAAAAGGCGTCAACTGGGTTTATTTTCAGTGGCAAACTTTTGAATTTAGTCTTAAACTGAGTTAATGAGAATTTGTGTTGCGCTAAAGCAAATGACAGTGTTGCAAAAACAAGTGTTTTCCTCAGGCTGCCTTGTGCACTCTACTCAAACTACTAGGAACTGTCATGGTCCCTTGCGATGGAAAAAGAAAACTAGTTTAATTGCATCTTAGGTGTCAAATAAAACACTGGTTAAAGCTGAAAGCTGTTAATGTAGATATGTTTATAGCGGAAAAACAATAAAAAAAATATTCTTATGCAATAGGTCACAGAATGGACCTTTCAATAAGGCTCTAAAATAAACATTTATGAAATGATTAGACGGTACAATAGAGGAGATACTGTGTGGTTCTGTTAAAAAGTTCTAGTTAAATCCCCTGATGCAGCATTTGGACATACTGAAGCTGTTTCATCTCCTCTTGGCAAAGGGAGATAAACAGTGTCGACTAGTCAAAGTGAGAAGAGATAAAGGCACCTATAATCCTCTCTGTATCACTTAAATTCATGATAGTTCTAATTTTAGCAGTGCTCCAGAGACAGAAACCCATGGCTGAACAGGTTTTTAGCATCTCTTTCAAAACTACAGCTTGAGTCTCATCAGACTCCTCAGTTTTTGGAGGCAGACTTTAACCTTGTGTTTTTCCTGAATTTGCGGTTCAGTCCGCTCTTCCTTTCAACTGTATCTTTTCCAAACTTATCTGGTCGGATCTGGTTTCCATGCCTGCATTTTTGTCTTTTGTCCAGCAAACCTGAACTGTTGAACAAATGACACACACATGAACCTCATCAAATCCAACTGAATGCTGGGTTTTAGGCAAAGTACAAGCAATAATTTCTGCAATGTTCTTAAGTTAGAAATAAGGCAAAACTGATTATCCAAACGGCATTGCTGTGATTATAACGGTTTGGTGCACAGCGGAGGAGGCAACACTGTCGGCACAGTTGATTGCTTAAGTGCACAACAATTTCCTGCAGCACTTTAATGTAGAATTTTAAAAAATGTTTTCTTTTAAGCAAGTAACATTCTCAACTTCTCTTTACTGTTCTGCTACACAGGACACGCAGTCTCTTCATGTTGGTGCAGCATTACAGTACATTGTTAAATCAAGTTCAAAAGCAGTTGCAAAGACTTGAAGCCTCCTTTTCAACAAGTAAGGGACCAGGATGTTGTTACAATTTATTACACCATGACATCATATTAGGATTCCAGGCAAAGACCATATAGGTTGTGTACTTAGGAATTTCAGCTGATATACTGTGTGTTCAAACCCTGCTGGTTGTTTGAAATTAAATACAAGACTAATAGAAGCTATTATCCTTCAGGTTCCCCTGCAGGCTTTAGTTTATGTGACAGGTAATAGGAGGCTTTTAAGCCTTTAAAATTCCCTCCTCCAACTTCGCTGCATAAATGTCAATTGAAATTCAGTTCCAATGCATGTTTACGTTTTGTCTGTATGATCAGTTTATGCATTTTCTCAAACTAATCGCACATGTACATACAGGCCTGTGGTCAAGCTGTACCTTTACATTATCATGTAAATTAGGGGTTGAGAAACCTACCAATAATTACAATTATTGTGATATTTAAAAATGAAACTGTTGCGATGTTAAAGTTGAGGTAGGCAACATCTGGAAATCAAGCTAGTTGCTGCACCCTTCCCTAACTGGTTTTGCTGCTGCTTGCCGTTTATTTCTTTAGTTGTCACTCTCTCTGTAAGCCCAGTTTGCACCAAAAATTCACGATGAGATGAAGGGGGGGAGTTGCAGAGGGGAAAACTGCTCTGTCTCAGCTCAGCTCAAGCCTGCTGACAGTGTCGCCTGCAGACACTATTGTCGCAAAGGGGAGTTTATGAAGTGCAGCACAGAGCAGCTCTCTAAAATGACCTCTTTTTGTTTGTTTTTCTGCTTCCTGAAATTACCATGAAGGGTCGAAAATACTCCGTGACGGCCTGAATACAGAGCATACAGAGCCACAGAGAGGTGCCAAAGTGTAGTGTTCTATCAGACCACCTGAATGACAGTATGCTGGAAGGTTATCATGGAATTTTAGCACAATGACAGCAAAGATAAACTGCCAGCCCCACTTTAACAAAACACATCTGATAATATTATGTAAAATACAGCACTTCTTAATAATTTTGGTTGTTTTCCTTTTACACTTTCTCATAGTAGGTGGCGGTAGTGCACTTTACTCCTGGTGGCCACCTGTTGTGAGGCAGAGAGTTTTATTGGCTGTAATTGTTCTTTTGTACACTATGGTTCTGGTTAGTACATTGTTATTATTTTTGTTTATATTCTATAGATATATGATGTGGTAATAATATCTTTATTGTGAAGTCTTTAGGGCACAACAATAGCATTGTGATATTTAATATTGTGACAGCTCTAATGTAAATTAACTGCAGAAGAAAACATTAATACTTTATATTTTGTTACTGTCAGGTGTTAAATTGCAGTCTAAAGGACATGTCCGTCAAATTCAATGTGAAATAATGTTGTAAGTCTGTGTAATGATATTTTGTGGGGGGAGGAATCATTTGTTTCAATTTGAAACGTGGATAGTTCATTTAAACTTAATTTTGACTTGCAATGTAATGAGTCACCAGAAGTGTGAAGTCTATGCGTTACAGCCAGCTAGTGAGCCAGACAGACATGACATTTCCAACAGTAGAATGATTGGAAATTACAAGAGCTGTTTTCTACTGTGTATTAATCACTCAGTCCCTTCTCTGCCTTTCCCTGGCCTATCCACCCCCTTCCTCCCACTGTGCCCTCTTCTCCCTCTCTGACGTCTGTAGTCTGATACGGAGTTCTGGGATAAGATGCAAGCAGAGTGGGAAGAGCTCGCTCGGCGGAACTGGCTGACAGAAAATGAGCAGGCGCAGATTCCCTCCAGTGTTTCTCCACATGAGAAGGTCTCTATCATTAAAATGATACAATCAGCATGTGCAGAAACTGCTTTGATGACACTTATTTATGACAGATTTTATAAAATGAACAACACATCCTTGTCTTGAGTAACATGCTTAAATGAGCTACCCAAAATTTTGAATAAAGTGGTACAAGGCATGTTAACTTTATTTTTGACCTTATGATTTTATATAAGAATACACTCGACTCCTGCATTAATCCTAAAGTAGAGTTTCAACACAAATGAGCACACAGTCTACTCTGATGAAAGCTCACAAATACATATTCCCCAGTAGTTAAAGGAATAGCTCCACATTTTGGTAAATACGTAATATTGCTTTCTTGCAGAGGCTTACAAGAAAATTTACACCGCTCTCATGTCTGTACATCAGCTACTGCCAATTATCTTAGTTAGCTCTGACTGATGTTACATACCTGAAATCAGTTTTTTTTTGCTGCTCTAAAAAAGGCACACAGGAAGTTGCTAATGGTGAATGCAATTTTTAAATGCGATGAAGAAGAATGGAGAGAGCCAACAGGGCAAGCAAAATATCTGCATTCAGCAATTCCATTTTACAATGGAAAGTCAAAGGAGAAGTGTAAGGAATTGTTTTTAATGCACTAGTATTGGATTGGTGCTTGGAATCGACCAGTCCGCAAGTGTGGACATCAGAATTGGTATGAGGAAGGAAAAAACTGGTATCAGAACATCTCTATAGTATAACTGGAAGCAGGGGGAACAGCTAGCCTGGATAACATCAAAGTTTAAATATATACCTACCAAATAGAGCTGCAGTTAACCAATGAAAATCTTTTTCAGTTGAAATTCTACCTAATCTTTAACCAGTTGACTCTAAATTAACTCAAGTGGTTACATGCATTGACTACACAAATGCTAGGAGCCCAAATTAAACTCATACGACAATACAATTCTTGGATCTGATGACAAAATCACTTTCACAAACTGGTTACTTTTATTTTAAATGTATTAAAATTATTAGATTTACATTTTAACTGTTTTCTCCCAGTTGATACAAAAATTACATTTTAGGATAGGGCACTGTATGGGCTCTTGTCCAAACACCAGTGTATATGAACATCCTGGGATTTTTGTTGGGTGTCGGGGAGCATAGTTTATGGCTTAGCAATATAGTTTACAGATCAGTTGACCTTGTATAAGGAAATCAGACAAGATCAGAGTGATGGGCTTCTCACTGATCCCAGTGCAGAGCGAGTTCTTAAAAGAAGAAGCTGTTTCAAAGTCATCATGCTCAGAAGCGGTCAACAACACACCAGGGTAAACACACTTTGAAAATGCAAAGTTTAACATTTAAAAGGAACAGACAAACCCTGGGGAGCTCAGCCCAGGTTTGATGTGAAGCAGAAAAGATCAATTCCTGCTGCAGGAGCTTTGCTTAAATATACAATTGCACAGGACAGTTACCCTGATATGCGTTTGAATATGGAAGAGAGAAACTGACATTGGCACTGTCCCCATTTTTTTCTTGTTATTTCTCTCTTTTTTTTTTTTTTGCTGACAGGGTTACTACTTCCACACAGATAATCCTTACAAGGACTTGCCGAACGCATTTGAAGAGGGACTAAAGAAGTCTCGAGAGGGAGACTTGCCGAATGCTGTACTTTTGCTGGAAGCAGCTGTCCTGCAGGACCCTCATGATTCAGAGGTGAATTCATTTAGCCCACACATGCACAAACACCTAAATACAAACACACATTTTTTCATGTTTACTGTGGGGTCACTTGTATTTACAGCTGGGTGTGTATTTTCAAAAAGGAATGGAAGCCCATTTATAGCACAAATGGGCAGTAAAATTGCAGTACTGCTTCAGTCAACCCAACTGGAGTAGCCGGGGTTTCAGATAGTCCAAACGCAAAAACGTCACCCCGTGTTGAGTGAAGTTAGAGAGGAACAATGCCTCACCGACCTCAGGCTGTGTAAGGCAGATTTAATAGGCTGCACCACCAGCCTAGTCGCTGATTGCCTGTAAAGGGCAAATATTTTTTTTTCTTGTTAAAAGGGTTGTTTACTGTAGCAAAAATACTCAAGTTGTTCATACTCTTGATGAGAATTTCCATTTACCCAGTGAGCTGAATAATAGCTCATTCTGCAGGTTTATCCTCTTTTTTTGTACTCTCCTCATTTCAAAGGAAGTGACCTCTTTGCAGGCTGAAAGAGCAAAGCCTTCATACAAAGTACTTTCAGAATCCCCTGGAATATACAGAGATGTGGCAGTTATTCCGAGGAGAGGATTATCCCGCGGTGTATGGAACTAATACGATTCCAAAATTCCTCCTAGGGTGCTTAGTGGCTTATTGCCCCACTGTGAAGACCTCTGAATCATTCAGAAATAATTTCGACCCTCATTTCAAAGCGTGGAACAAAAAAGCATCTACAGAAATCAGCTTTAGAACAGGTTATTAAGTGTGCCCTTACAGATGCAATATACAGAAGAGGATTTGAGGTTAGTTGTATCATTGTCTGCCCTCTTGTGCTGATCAAGGGTAGTTTTCATTGCGTCTCTTTGCTGCAGACCAACAGTGGCAGAAAGATCAACCGCAGCACGTGGTCCAAAAACTCAACATGTAGTTGATTGATCTATTAAACGATGGCAGAGATGGAATTGCCAACTAATGTGATGATCAGCTGAGTCACATTTATGAATTAAAAAAAGCCAAACCTCTGTTCTAGATTTTCTTCTCCGAGGATGTGCCTTTTCTCTCCATTTCTTTGAGGTTTTGCACTGTTGGAAAGACAAAATATGAAATCTGAATACATAATTTTAGGCTCTAGGAAACTGTGAATTTTTCCAACGTTTTAGAGACAAAATTAATCAACTAACTGAGGACAATTTCGATAATGAAGGTAATGACTTGTTGCAGCTCTAATTTTCATTATCTGGTGCCTTAAGCATACTTGGTTGATTTCTAATATTAACAATTATTGTCATTTTCCTCTAATTTATCTGGCAATTTATTGTTTCATTTGTTGAAGGGGATGTCTTCAGTATGTTGTATTCTTTGACCAACTTTCCAAATACATTCACTGCAAAAAGATTTAAACATCATACAAATCAATTATCAAATAAGCACTGATTAATTTTCTGTTGATCAACTAATCTAGTTCTCTCAGTAAATGAGGTATCCTCATTAAATTACCTGAATTATTTTTATCTCACTTTTCAGAAAAGATTAAGCAATATGTCAGAAAGTCGTATCTGTACTACAGTGAATAATAAATGTCTTTCTACTGCTTGGATGATTTAATGGAATAACTGAGAGTATCTGAGGAAATCCCTCCAAGCTGAACACACCAATATTTAATCATAATTGCATGCCACCCTATTTGATCTCATAAGGTTTTATCTCCTATGGAGTGAATGTTTAAATGAACTGTAGCTCTTCTGTGGAGATGTGTCTGAAATGTTGGCATCATTCGCTCTGAGCTGGATCCCTGTCGGTTTGCCTGGCTGGCGATGCTGAGCCACTGTAACTGTTTCAGCCCCTGGAGAATACCAGCAATGGAGTCCAGGTTTCCACCCTGCTGTTTACTGTTACCTGTATTTTGCTTCCCTCCAGGCTTGGCAGGTGTTGGGGACCACGCAGGCTGAAAATGAGAACGAGCAGGCTGCGATTGTCTCCCTCCAGAGGTAAGGTGAAACAACTGCAGCAAACTCCCATTTAAAGCCAAAAATCACTCTCAGATTTGGCGGAGCTGACAGCTGTTACTGCTTGGGGACACCATATGTTTGTGCAAGTGGGACTCGCTGGAAATGTCATGTTAAAAGATGAAACCCAGCGTTTGAAATTTGCCTGAGAGGTTTCAATAAACTTTTTGGCAGCAGCCTTTTCAGCGAGAGAGATTTGTTATATTTATAGTCCCAAAAACAGCAACATCACCGTTTTACTTTGCCAACCATCAATCGGAAGGAATCATTTTACAATTTTTTATTCTTAAAATAGAAGCACCCCACATAGATGGTGATTGCACAGGGCCACGGAATGAACAGTCCTCAATGGGAGGTGGCCCACTTTCATTCATAACGCTGCTGCAGACAAAAATTGCACCTCTCTGGGAGTGTGAATACTGACAATCCAACTGAAAACGCAAGAGAGTCATTCAGGAAAACAAATGGCATGCTTGCTTTTCCAAGTATGACATATAGATGGTCCTTCTGTGACATAAAAGATAAAATAATAAAACATTTAACTGGTGTTTATATGAAATCTACTTAGAAAGGATGTAAGGAATTTTATTTTTCAGTTTCTGCTAGAATCTCACTTCACTCAACAGACTCATATATATTATCAGACCATCACCATTCAGATCTCATGTTGTTTGCATCGCCTTCACTTCAGTTTGTTTATTATGTAACAGTTCCATCTGTGAGGGCAGTGTTTGGTTATGAAGTGAGATTAAATGTTTACCTGGCATTAGTCCTGTTGTTGCTACACTGGCAACACTTCAGTTGGCAAGCCTCATGTTACCAAGCTCTGTTCTGGGTTTCTTTACCACTTCATTAAATAATTTTACTCAGAATTTGACCAAAATCTATTAATATTGAAATGTTTGACTATTTTTTAGTATGCAAAGAACTTTTACTTAGTTTTGCTATAACCTGTCATGATTATTTTATTCTTTTTTTTTATATTATGCTTTTTTATATCTACAACATTTTATGAAGCGCTGTAAGGCAAGGGTGCGACTGATTTGTGGTTATTTTATGTTGTTATTTAATTAACAACAAGCTCAATTGTGTATTAAAAAAACAAGTCTGACAAATGTGGGACTGTCCCTGGAGGACATGGTTCTCTGGCCACTATGGACCAGAGAAAAATATGGATTAGTTGACCTTCTCTTTCACTTGTATCCTCGGAAAACCTTACATCTTGCATAAAGAACGCATCCTAGTAAGCATGCAGTTTTAAGTGGCCAAAGTTTATGTAATCTTCACCTACATCACGTTAAACTGGGAGACTGAAATAATTTAGTTTGACTAAGATTATGAGGGTTTTAAGGAAGTTTGGGGCACCAGCTGAAGCAAATCTAGCTTGAAAATTATCTTGATGAAAGTTAAATCTTGTTCTGGCCTCTCCTCCAGACTCCAGACTAATCCAAGTTGTTCACCCACCACAGTGCTGCTCCTCTACCCTTTTAAATTACAAAGGCAGGCGTAGATCTTAGTGGCAGCAGTTCCAATGATATAACCGGTGATGTAACTTTAACATGCAACACAAACTCCTTTCCATCTCAAGCTCTGAGACAAACACCACAGGTTTTTTTTTTCATAATGCTAACTGAATGCAAATCATCTAACCCTGCTGCAGGGGCAGCATGCAGACCTGGTTGTCTACAGCAAAGGCAGAGCAGGAGAGGTGAAGCTCATCCATCCTGACCCAGCAATCATTAGCCTCTGCCTGATGTTCCCTTGCTTTAGCCTGTCCCAATTAATGCCTGTCAAATCTAGATTTCCCTTTGAAGTGTACACCTTACACCATCTCTTCTCTCCCATGCCCACGTCCTGTCTCCATCCAGGTGTTTGGAGCTCCACCCAAACAACCTCCCAGCCCTCATGGCTCTGGCAGTGAGCCTGACCAACACTGGTATGCGCAATGATGCCTGCGAGGCCCTGCTCCGCTGGCTGCGACACAATCCAAAGTACAAGCACCTGCTGAAGGGCAAGAACCATCTGATGGGATCCCCAAATTCCCAACGCAGGATGTCTCAAGTTCCCAACATGGGCAGATATGAAAAGTGGAGTATTAAGACTGAATAGGCAGATCAGCAATACTTTGGACCTCATGAAAACAAAGGAGGGGGCATTTAGCTGTTTTAAGAATTTGTAAACTAGACATTTTTAACTTTATGAAATGTTCACTGCACAGATCTTGTACAAACAACACAGCCCTGTGTGTGGTCAGTTGATTGGAGAATTTAACATTCACAGTAATTAACAAAATTGTTGCAAGCTAATTTTCTGTCAGTTCACAATCAACTAAATCAACGAACTCTAGCTACTCTAGTGGATAATATTGCTAATCAATTAGTACGTTTAATCTATGTGAATACTCTATTGTTATATGATTTTCTTTGTCCCGATTTTCCAGACAAAGAATTACATATATCGTGATGTACATTGTTATTATAATACTGTTTACCAAAAGTAATAGATGATGACCTATAGGTACAAAGCATGAAATAGAAGATAGTCAATTATTTATCCATATAAGTTGACATTAAAATGCCATAGCTGAATTTCAGCTTTATATCCAACAGCTTGGTCACTGAGTAACTGACAAACAAATGGTACATCCACTAGCAGACTCTCATTTGTTATACTTAAACTGCCATTACTCTGTCAGAGAGAGAGCAAAAACTTGTTTCAAGGTCTCTCAAAAACAGCTGGTGTTGGTGTAATTTCACTGGCGAGACAGCATACATGGAGCTGTGTGTATCCATCTTGTCAAACCACTCTAACTGCTGTGGAAGGCCGACTGTCTATGTTATCTTAAGACAGAAAAATTAGGTCATTAAGTATATCAGCTTGAAGGACCTAATTCTGCTCCCAAGGTAAAGGAGCGCTTTATCAAATCAGTAGTAGTCTAGTCAATCTAAAGAGATTCAGGTACAGCAATTATTGTTGTCTAATCCATGCAATATCATCCCTTTCATTTCTGCTCTTTATTCCATCTCTGACTCTCTGTTCTCCCCTCTGTTATGACCAGACTATTGGACATCAAGACATGACATAAAGGGCAAAAATGTTAGGTGGAACGAGTTGGATGAATCTGATAAACAACAACAAGAAAGCAAGAGTTTCGAGATTCAGGCCACTGATGTTCATTGTACTATTTCTCACTGCAATATTTAATTACAGCCAAATGACCAAATTGTACAGAATATGTTCATTTCTTGTCAGTTAGACTTGTTTTATTGAAAAATAACACTACTAATGAAGCTCAACTAACTTGGTGACAAACACAGAAGCATCCTACAGGTCTGTCAAAAGGATGCACTTAAAGTTGCAGTAGATAATTTCTGCAAATTAGCTAGCAAGCTAACATTAGCTGTAGCATGAGACTTGTTAGGAAGCAAATCCGCTGCAGCCATTTGCGCCGGCTCACATTTAGTTTTGTTTGTTGTCGCGCTCTCGTTTAAATCCAGTTTGAACTGAGACGAAAAGGTTGTAGTAAACTGGTTCGTCTCAGCTCGAGCTTGAGCCGACTGACGGTGTTGCTTGCAGATACTTTATTGTTGACAGGGGCAAATCAGAGCACAGTGAGCTAATCAGCTTGTACCGACGCCACCTGTCACTAAGAAGCGTAGCATAGACCAGCCAACTAGGACGGAGAGTATCACTGATTTTTCCTTTTTCCCTAGTACCAGAAGAAAAGAAAATATCATGGTAAAAACAGGGCTTGTTGGAGACAAATTTCGCAGCCAGTGGTGTCACTTTCAAACCACTATTACGCTCTTTAATTAGGTTACACAACATAGTGACAAAATTAAGCCAAAAAAGTTCTTTGGTTTAAGTGTAATGTGAAGCAATTTTAGCAGGAACAGTCTAGTTTGTAATAACAATAAAAGCTACAAAAGTAATGAGAGGAAAGAGACTATTAATATCAGCTTTTGGTCAGTGGGACATACAAGTTTAGTTACCAGTGAGGGTAGAATTCTGCCTCAGGTGGACTGTGTGGTCGACCATGATATCAAGCATGAAATATAAAACTCCCAAACACGAGTAAACTACGTTTTTCTGTCACAGCTGGAATTGCAGTGATTAATCGAATAATCGATTGAGAAAAATTAATTGTCAACTATTTTGATAATTGATTAATCATTTCTGTCATTTTTCAAATAAAAAAAGTAAAAGAACTGCTGGTTTAGTGTCTGAAATGTGAGAATTCGCTGCTTTTCTGACTAGTCTTTGTGTTTTGGGCTGTTATTTGGACAAAAGTAGTTATTTCAAGACTTGACATTGGGCTCTGGGAAACTGAGATGAGCATTTTTAACATTTTTCTGACATTTTATGGAATAAATGATTAACCGATTAGTCGTTAAAATAATCGGGAGATTAATAGTTAGTTGCAGCCCTAATCACAGCCAATAAACAAAAGCTAGATTGAACATCAGAGGCCCTTCTCATAGTCAACTGTCTCATTTTCCTTGCTTTTATTTCTCGTTTCCCCTCACTTCCTCTTTCGTTTACCCTCCTGTAAATCTCCCTCTCTCTCTCTCTGTTTTCCATTCTGAATAATGGCTGATAGCAGTACAGTGCACATCATAGGTCTCAATCTTAAGAGCGCTCACTCAGCAGCCTTAAGTCACACTAATCCTTTGCTGTGTATTTGTGTGCGGGCGTGTTTGTGTGTCCACAGCTCCCTGCAAACCGAGGTCAAGGAGCTCTTCTTGGATGCAGTTCAGCACAACTCTGACAGCATCGACCCGGATTTGCAGACGGGCCTCGGGGTGCTTTACAACCTCAGTGGAGAGTTCAACAAAGCTGTGGAGGCCTTCAATACAGCCCTGTCAGTGCGGCCCGAGGTATAAACACACACACACACACAAACATGCAGATTAGGTAGAGCGGCGCTGTAGTCATACCAAAACTTATAAGAGGCACAGATGCTCCGCAGGCGCAAACAATTGCATTGGTTGATTTAAGTCTCAGTAGGAGAAACCATGGAAAAGAGTGCAAATTAACAAGTTTGTAAAAGTAATATATGGAGGATTCTCATGCTCTGTATATTGTGCAATACATAGCTACATACAGATTTCTTGAATATATATTGTGGTAGTAAAAAGTAAAACTTCAGAAAATCAAAGAGAGTTCCAAACAGTATGATACTCATCATATTTTTAAAGGGGTCAGTTCAGCTGCACACATATGGTGATTTTTTTTAATTACCTGGTTATATATAGGTATCTAGCCAAACAGTTTCTTTAATGTGAAAAATATCATTCTTTCACTGATGCAGTTTTGCTCCTTTGATTTAAAAAAACTATGTAAGGATGTCCAGAGGCTCATTTAGAAATTCACCGATAATACATTTTTCAAAACCGTCATTGATCGTCACCGGTCATTGTTGTGTAAAGAGAATTTGAGGATGTTGTTTGTTTGTGTATCTTAAGTCGTAGCTGTATTTAATTTTTTACACTACATACAAGGAGTTATGCAATATTTATAGTATGACCTTTACCAAAACAGTGGTATATACATTTATCCAATATAATGGATGTTTCCATCAAATACTGGATTAATTACAATATTTCATGTTAATAATCGTCTTGATCAGAATACAAGCTGAAATTAGCTCACCAGGCTAGGTTACAACAATTGCATCTTTTTTTAATTTGTGGTAAGAGTACCACAGTAATACTGCAGTATTGCCACATAAAAACTATGCACAATATGGTTACTTTCTTGGTCTCCTTGACACTAAACTGATCTGGCACATTTACCACTAAAGTGCATGTTTTCAGAAAATGATCCATCACACATCGCATGTTCCCTGGCAAACACATACAACAGTCATGAAGCCCTCAAGCTTGTACACATCCTTAGGGAGATGTAGCCACAGTTGTCAGGGGAGAGCTCATGCAAACAAATGTAGTGAAGCACATCAAACTGTCACAGCAATATGTGAAGCAAGGAGCTGCCAAATCACGGCCTCATGAACTCTTGACTGGCACACATACACCCTCACTCGATCCAGCACAAGAGCAGGGCAAAGATCTAGTTCAAACATTTTAACGCAGAAGATTTAAGAAACCGTTTCTGATGTATATTTCATTAACTAGAACAAGAAAATAAAAATTCACACACAATTACAAACACAATCTTTTCTTCCATCCCTGCATCCCTTTTAATGTAAATCAGTCTCTGTCCTCTGAGCACTGTCCCAGGCCGGCAAGACTATTACTCACTGTTAAATCCAACCTCCCACATTTGAATTGGTAATATCTGCTTCCCTGCTGGAAAAATAGCTCTGAACACAAAGGGAGATAATTATATCCCGCTGCCAGGCTTAGTCAAAGATGAAGGACCCCTATACTGTAGCAGACCATGACCTCTGTTTGTGCCTGTCAACCTGCAGGTGGGAAACAACAGCAAGGACATCCTGTGTGATGTAACTGAGCTCTCCTTAAATCACCCATGTTAGGTTACTTACATAGCAGGGCGCTGTGCAATACTCCTAACACTTACTTGTTCCTTGTGCGTTGAAGAACAAATACAGCAAAATCTCACTCTAACACTGCTTTGTCATGCTGTCACTGCAGATAAGAGCAAAATGTTGTTTAGCAGCCCGATTATTCAGCTCTATTTCACCTAAACTTCTCTGTTAAAGACACTGTCAGCTTGATCAGCCTTCATGTAGAGGGAAGCATTTAATACCTAAAGATAACTGAGGAGGTGTTGCTTATGACATTTTTATTTAGGATAAAAGAAACCAATGTTGGCTAATCACATTAAATTAGAAATATACAGTATGTAAGCCACATTATTAAGGCTGGCAGCATTTGACAACATACATCACAGTGAACTTCACAAAAAAAACCTATCATCTTCACCACTGACATTCCTAATCCCACAACGAACCCTCCACCCAGGACTACTTGTTGTGGAACCGCCTGGGGGCCACGCTTGCTAACGGGGACCGGAGCGAAGAGGCAGTGGAAGCTTACACGCGAGCCCTAGAGCTGCAACCGGGGTTTATCAGATCTCGCTACAACCTGGGAATCAGCTGTATTAACCTGGGGGCACACAGGTGAGTGACCTCAAGCCATGGGGCAGTCTACCACTGCTGTTTGATGCAGTTAAACGGAATAATTTAGGGCAGCACCTGATTTTCCATCAGTAAACTTATTGCTGCCGCTTGTATTTTAATAATAAAATTCTGGAGCAGACAAACTCAGTTGTTCTTAAACAATGTTGTGGGTAACACTTTACTATAATCAGATTACATTTTTCTGTAACACAGTAACATAAGGCATTACTGTTGCTGACTTCAGTACAGTTCTTTTTTTGAGTAACTACCACAACACTGTTCTTGAGTGATGATACTCAACTGATTGGTTAATTAGAAAAGGAAATGTGGAGAAACTGGTGATTGCAATAAAATCATGTTGAACTTTCAATGAGCCAATAATACAGATTCATAATTTTGCAAACTGGGAGAAGAAGAAAAAATTAAGGTCATAAGCAGCAAAAACCAAACCAGCTTCATTACAACCAACATGACTATATATTTTCTCTACTCAATAACTACACAGACTGGTGATGCACCTGTCCAGACAACATCCAGAAATGATCAATACCCCAAGAAATAAGCTTACATTTTGGCTAAAGTTAAAGCTAATGTAAAAACTACACTTTATTACATCCAAGCAGCAATAGCAGCTATATCAGAAATTAGGAAACACAGAGCGAGGCATCTTCATGTCACAGCAATAAACCTAGCAAGCTGCCAACAAGCCAAGCACATAAAAGCCAACTGCACAGTCACAACTGTACGAACAGATATCATTTAACATGCTGGAACAACAAATCACAAACACTCACTATGGGGAAGAGGAGCAGAGACCCCGGCATCTCAGGGAAGAGTAATTTATCCTCATGAGGAAGAGCTGCTTCCAGACTACAGACAGCAAGAATAAGAAAATACCTTCAGGCTAACATTTGATATGACTGCTATCCCTGGTAAACATGAATAAGTTATTTATTTAACAAGTCATCAGGCAAACTAGCGTATGAAATGACATGGAAGCAGTCACATCAGCATTTGTTAACGGTTAGATATCATTAGCCTGTCAAAGGATATGGAAGCATTTAAAAGCTATCAAATGAAATGATATGAGAGCAATTAGCAATATTATAACTTAGTGACATTAGTTAGCTTATGAAAAGATACAGAAGCTATAATACTATGTTAGAATTTAGCCAAGTAGATAACATCAAATATTTAGAGAGGAAAAAAAACACCCATACATACCTACAGTGGTGACATTTCCTTGTCATATGAATACTGGATTTAAATTAGCCTGTTTTGTTTTGTTTTTTTGTCTTAAAGATATCTGCCTACATCAGAGTACAATGAATGTAAACCAAATGTGGTTTGTTGTTCGTTAAACAAATGTAAGGCTATATCTAAGTTCTGCTCATCCTCACAGGTGTTTGCAATATTCTGGCTAATTGGGCCTGGCCTCTGCTCCCTAAGTAGAACAGTAATGATATCATAAGTCACATGCTAACAGGTGCAAAAAGCTAACAAGTTACTCTTTGGGGAGTCACCTAACGTTTCATCCTTGTGAAATTGGCAGTGTTTAAAACTTGGTGTTGTGGCTACTTATAGCCACAACACCACAGTTGACATAGTTTTAGCCATTTTGCTACCTGTCATTACAACAGTTAAGTTAGCGTGGCTGCTAGAGGGAAGCAGCTCAAAGGCCGTATTTTGTTCAACTTTTGTCCAAAAACTGTGCCTCTTTTGGGGGGGGGGGGGGGGGGGGTGGGGGGGGGGGGGGGGGGGGGGGGGGGGGGGGGGGGGGGGGGGGGGGGGGGGGGGG
>JAQLOL010000020.1:16330246-16343905 GCA_029783665.1 Naso thynnoides | reverse complement strand
GTATTTTGTTCAACTTTTGTCCAAAAACTGTGCCTCATTTGCCCCCCCCCCCCCAGAAAAAAGATAGCGCTAAAAAGCTACATTAGCTCATCTCTTTTGGACTTAATGGCTAATGTAAAGGCCAGCGCATTTAACACATTTTTCAAATTTACTACTATAATGAAGTAAGTGCACTGATTGCAGTGATTCTTTTTAAATGAAGACTATAACGGCCGTTGTGATGAAACTCTAAGAGGATAATTATTAATCAGTGAAATCATTTTGGGTGTCCCATGGGTGTGTAGGGCTACAGCTGGATCAAGTTGCACGTTTGCTGAGCCTATACAGCATGTTCTTAACCATGTTCTGTCATTGTTGCTTCTCCAGAGAGGCGGCCAGTAACTTCCTGACTGCCTTGAGCCTTCAGAGGAAAAGCCGGAGTCGCCAGCAGTCCCATCAGGTGATGTCTGGAAACATCTGGGCCGCTCTGAGGATAGCTTTATCCATGATGGACCAGCCGGAACTCTTCCAGGCTGCAAATATTGGCGATCTGGATCTTCTCATGCGGGCCTTCAACCTAGACATTTGAAGAATGGGAGGTAGTGACTCTAGCATCACCCCCCTTCACTTACTCATTGATTTCTACCCAAGAGCCAAAAGCCCAAAGTGCACACATCAGAATGGATTGAATCTGATGTTAGAGACAATAGTGTGGTTTTTATGCACGTCAAAATTAACCATGGTCGACAAAGTTGTTTTATATTTTTCGCCCAAGTACCTTGGAGCAGTTCTGAGGACAGGTTCTTCCAAGTACTTGAAGTGACTGCTTTGTGATGGATTTGCACTGCAATTTGTGATTTCCCTGAAGAGCACAAGGACGGGCAAAGATTGTATGAGCAATGCCTTAGAGAACACATCAATTAAAAACTGACTCATCCAGTGGAACAGAGCTAAGCCAGGAGAGACAGGCAGACAGACAGTTTGAGAGTCTCACAGAAGAACCCTCACATGCAGTTTGCAGAGAAACGATGAGGTCTTGTGGGGAAAAAAAAAAGGTTTCGTTATCCAATTATTTTCAAAGACTCAAAACTGTCTCACCCTCCTGAAGGATGGATTTAGTGAGCAAACGATAAAGACTGCACCGTATGACCTGGAACTCCAAATCCACGTTCCTGGCTTGTTTTCATCCTCTTTCAATGGAGAATAATGATACTGCATGAATAAGCATTTTTGTAAAAAAAAAAAAAAAAAGGATTCTTGTTGAAAATGAACATACTTTCAGAAGTTTTCCCTTTGCTCTTCTGAAAAACTTCCTCAACCCAAGTGGAATGTGCAAGCCAGGTTGTAAAGCCTTACTCGATTGCATGCGAACAACATTTATTTATACTATTTTTATGGCAACACAAAAACTCTAAGCCATTTTTAGACTGGTTTTGATTTCTTTAAATAACTGCCATCTTTTGAACTTGAAAGCTCTCTGAGCCATTAATTTTTTGTTTGTTGGGTTTATTTTTTGGTCTTGGCTCCAAGCTTCTCTTTGTTCCCTTTATGCTGACTGGTTGGAGAAATACACACAGAAGCTGGGCAACTGTGATCTGTAAAACCTGCATTAGCGTGCAAACTTTCAAACTCATATTGAAAAAGGTTGTTACAGGTCTAAAATTAGCTCTTTCTCTTAAGCTTGTGGGCTTTATTAGCCCTCCCATTTCATGTATGAATCTTACACTTATTTTTCCGACTGTGCTAATTTCAATACAGTATAAAGCATTAAAGATCCAAGATATGCAGCTGCAAGCCAAGACCTAAGAGAGCTTAGAGATCTTTCCTAATGCAGTCATTTGTATCTTCGCTGCACCTCCACAGGCACATACATTTAATTAAATCACTTTGCCTCAGCTGCCATGCATTAAAATTAAGTATGTATTTAAGCCTGGGCAGAATGCCACATTTTTTTTGCAAAGCTATTTTTTTTACCATTTGCAAACTTCATCAAATCACAACATTAAATACCAAACATGAGGTCATTGTGCATCCACAAAACACAAGATTGTAAGGAGTCAGTTCCAAATAACTCACCAGAGAAGCAAAGCTTTTTCTTAGAACTTGCTTTTTTTGCAAACAGCTTCTCTTGTGTCACTGTGGCGAGTATGAAAGTCACTCTGTGAAGTGAACACCACGTTCCTCGCTGTGCAACGTAGTAAATGATGATAATCTGCTGTACTGTATAGCTCAGCACTTCGGTGTTTAACAGGCTTGTCCACAGTCTGGGTATGCTGCAGAAAGTAGGTTTTTATTCTCAGATCCTATGCAAAAGGTCATGTTTTATGTTGCCATCCTGAATTGTGAGTTTGTCCGTGTCTGCCTCAGTGGGCCAAAAGGAAGTGGCGATTCTGAGCTTGGAATGAATGCTATCAGGGGAAAGCAGAGGCCAGCACTAGAGCCATTCATCTTCCAAACTGTACAGCTTTGTCATGGTCTGTATAAGAAGAAGTGTTTCATTAGGAAACCGAGGGAGAACAAAAAAATATGTTCTTGTTCAGGAGAGAAATGTGGTCAGTGAATCTGAAAATTACAGACACACACACACAAATACCCTCCACCTAAAGTGTAGCCTTCATGTTTTATATCCCTGTGGGGTTGAGTTACAAGTATGTCTTTGACCTCAGTTGCACCCACATTCACTGTCATACATCACACTTTACTGTCAGATACATTCTTTATTTCACCATTTACCTACATATTTTCTCACTAAAACTTAACTTAGATGCACTTTGAGCGGGAAAACTAACTTTTAAGTGCACAACTAGAAAACTGTAACTGCTGTCATGCCAATTAAGTTAATATGTTCTCTCACTTGTTATGATTAAGCACCAGTGGATAATATTTCAGGCTGAAACACATGAGTGGCTGCTGCAGTCAGATCCTTAAAACTGTTGGCAGAGAGTCTCAGTGGCCAACCCTGATGTTTAATAGATCAAGGAGGCAGAGGTACCCAGTGAGACACAGCACATATGCGCTTGCCACTAACAGTCTGCAGCAGAGGGGGGCTGGCAGCGGACTGCACAATGGCAAAGGCAATGAGGCCAGAGATGTGGAAACACAAATGTATTCACAGAGAGATTTTATTATGATTTTAAAAAAGGACAGGCTGTGCAGCCTTTTTACTAAAATAATACTGGTAACATCCAGTGGTCTGTCAGTGCTGTCTGTTGAATATTTTATCATTATTTGAATTACTAAAGAAGTTATACTTTGGCTATGCTGTCAGCATGACTTTGTAAATGGAAATTTCGCTCTGTTGGTCCATCACTGTGGTTCAGACTAAAGTATCGCAATAACAATTGGATGAATTGTCATGAAATCTGAAACAGACATTCATGCTCCCCAGAGGATCAAACATTAGCGCTCTTTTTATTGTAGCTCTGGCACCACCATGAGGTTGACTGTTTTGCTTTTAAGTGGAATGATTTGATAACCATTAGATGGATTGCCATGAAATTTTAAAAAAAAACAACATTCATTCTGAGAAGGGTTGAGTTGTAATCATTTTAATGATCCCCTTGACTTTTCATCCAGTGCGTCATCGGGTCCAAATCTATATTTATCTAATACCTTGGTTTCTGACTGATTACATGCAAAACTAATGACAGTCTCATCAGCTTCAGCTGAACTTTGTGTTCAATGCTAATAAATAAATGTCTACATGCTAACACCCCAAACTACACTGGTGACAGTGTCAACAAGACACCATCTTGCAATGGTATTCAACCAACCACTGTACCTGTTAACATATAGATGTGTTCCAACCCATGGGATCTCAGTAGTCATTGTTACAGTATTACACAAGTATTCAGTGCAAATTGGACCGACCACATCCATCCTTTGAAATCAACATTCAATTCCATCTCAGCTGCAAATCTGTGAAATTTGGAAGCCTTTGACAAAATCTGTCCACCATCTTTTTACACCGTTGCTCTTTTAGCCTATCAAGCGCTCAGAGTGCTTGTCAGCATTCACACAAGTTCATACTCTAATAGTTTGGGTGTGCATACAAAGTGCCACCTGCTCCTCAGAAAGAGACACACGACAAATTCACACACATCTGGAGCTATTTGGGCTTCAATATCTTGTTCGAGGACACTTTGACGTGCAAACTGGAGGAGCCAGCGATCAAACCACCAACCCATCTCGCCTCTGTAGACGTGAAGACCTGTTACATAACTCAAAGCCACTTCTGTGGTAGTTCCAGCTACAGTAGTTGTCTCTGTAATGACATTTTGTTGATTCACAAGGTAAAAACAATATAAGACATGCTGTGTTGCAACTGATAAGCATTATACTTTCTGAATGAAAGGATGTAAGCATTGTTATTGTGAGCACCCCTGAGCCTAAGGAAAGCCTCACAGAGCTGCTAACACTCTTATAGCCTTGTTTGCATCTACGTACAACTGCATAGCCACATCTGTTTCAGCCAAACGCTTGATGATGTTCACATCCACCTCAGTCATTTACGGTGTATGTGCCAACGGTGACGGGTAGCACATTTGGCCAGCATGTTGAGCACTGTCCCCATGATAATTTTTTATCTGTATTAGTTCAGAGTCTCAGCACGTCCGGAACAAGTAAACCATCAATCTATTTGTAATAGTTCTCTGTCAGATATAGAGACGTGGGAGTTATTCTTCAGGCCAGCATCCCTCCATTTTTAAAGATTAACACACATCTTGTCCCAGCTGTCTGTTGTGCGAACTGTAGAAACTCCAAACACGATGTCTGTTAAATTGTGATTTCCAAATCAACTCTAGTTTTCTTATGAGGTTGTAGGCCTTCGCTTTTTGCATTTCAAGATACTATAGTTGTGTTAGAAAAGAAAAACTTATTTTTTTAAAGAGACCTTGATTGCCGGCCTAATATTTTAACTTTGACTGTGTGCTTCATGCTGCAGTGCACTGAGATAGGATGCCTGGCGACAGTTTTCTTTTTGTAGAACCTACCTACTACTGTACCTCCTCAGGTGAACTGGCCTCGCTTAACGCATGCTCCTGAGAAACATGTCAAGGTGGATCGCATGCTAGATCCTCTGCATTTATTTTTTTTGAATGCTTTGTTAATTTGTATGCATGAAATACATGGAAGTGCTTCTTTTCTCTCCCACTAAAAATGAAAGGTGTATATCATGAAGTTTCCTTGCAATATTTCTACAATGCACTTTTAAAATCTGTAACCTTGACAGACAGTGATGTATATATTCAGTATATATTCCACACAAGATGCTTTTTCTTGCATAGAACTAGCAGGGTGTGCAAAGCTCAAGCAGAGCAATGAGATACTCGAGCTTGAATTTTGGCACATTGCTACACCTGGCTAATTATAGATCTATTCAGTAGAAATTTTGTAATTTTAACTTCAACAAATTCTAAATGTGCTGGTAACACTTTAATTAACCCCTGCCTACAAATCCATCTGTAGGTTGCTACCAAATGCTTTTAAGTGTTGAAACTTTATCATGCCTGACACCATATCAATACATTGTTATCCACACATTCATAAAGCCAATGTAAAAAAAAATACAGACATATATAATTTAATAAAGTTTTGCATATTCATTAACTGTGGTTTTACATGTAAACAGATGAGTTTAATGACTTTTAAGCAAATCAAGATCACATCCAAATTATCTATGTGTATGTACATATGTATGGAGACCCGAGGTGTCGAAAACTAGCATAAAAAGCACTTCATAAACAGTTTTATGAATTGCTTTTTTATTTATTTATTTGTAACACCATAAAATAATTTATGAAAAATTTAAAAATAAACTTTTTATGAATGTTCACATTAACAGACTACATTGCAGATCATTTATATTTATGTGATTGACTGTCGACTTGGAGCCACAGCCATCACATAACTGCCTGTTTGTCTTGATTAACAGACATAACTTTGTTGAGAAAGGTGGAATTTCAAAATAAAATGGTCTGGGTGTGAAATAAAACAAACAGGAACAAGGACTTTTTAGAATAAAAAGCTGCTTGAAGGAAAGACAAATGATCTGTAGTTAACTCTCTTACTGTGAGGAGAAGCATGAAAACATTTAAGACTGATGATGAGTTTTAAAAATATATGAATTTATATTTAGATATGTTTCATGGTTCATGTATTTTGTCTGTATATATATTTATTTATTTTTATAGTATTACTTATTTCATATTTTCCTATTTCAAATTTTTCTGTAGCGGACGCTCAGCTTAATGTTATACCACAAAGAATGGAACTGAAAACCGTTTCACAGTAGCAGCCAAAGCATTTAAGTTAAATGGAAAACCTGTAGAGACACTATGGCCAGGTGTTATTTAATCTGAACTCACATTTCCTTGTTTCACATCCAGCAGCAGTGGCAGTAGCGTTTACTGCAAGTCTGATGATGCTGACTGACACTCTTTTGTGGTAGCAGTCCTAAGTTTAGTCATAACATCTAGGGCCTGATCAATATATTGGTTCTCCATATTGATAAGCATTCTTGACTGCTTTATGAGTGTGGTAATAATGATTTATAGATGTGTTTATTCTTTTATTACATGTAAAGTTCTCACACTGTATAAAGCATTTCTAAAATGTAATTAACAGTATCACTGGTTGGGGTTCATAAAGGTTATCAGTACATATTGTGTGCATTTTTTCACTTCTTTAACTCTACATGTGTACAAAGGCAGTTTGCTCTGGTTTATTTATTGATGCACCAGACATGGATGAATAAAATGATATTTTGATGAATGAACTTAGAAATTATATACTTTATATACAGTACTTCATTTACTTAAACACCTACTATAATGCATATTACTCTCCCTGTATAATCACAAGGAAAGCATTAGCACCTTTGAAACGTACAATATGAAAGTAATCTTTTAAAATAAACTGTTGTTATATATTCAGAGCTCGTGTCTTTATTTTCCAAAAGAAAAATGTCACACTTGAACTGCAGTAATTTGTTCATTTTGAAAGAAGCCAAGTTTCAACAAAGGTGTAGTTTATTAAATTATCCAAACCGGGTAAGTAAACAGTGCCATTGAGTATACTGTCATTACTCTATTCACATATACCTAAGCCATATTTGGATAAACGGATACATTACAAAAGTCAACTTAAAATAATCTCTTCAGGAAAACTATGTAATGAAAACTACAGAACTGGCACAAACTTGTTTGCAAGAAAGGCAACAGAGTAAAAACAGGTGAGGAACCTTTTTGACATTTAGTTAAATGAAAAAAAAAAAACGGGATAAAACTCACAAAAGTACAATTGTACAATTCAAATGACTAAATGTCAACGTCTAGTGCACATGCTGACAGTGAAAAGCTTTTCTGTGAATATTTGAACTGTTTCATTTTAACAACATAGAGAAAAAGAATAGAAGAGACCGAGCTGGAGGGAAAGCTACAACAAAGAGACAAAAATACAAAAGACGATAACGTAATCCAGGGGATGTTGGGGATTGAAAGGTGCTGAGAAATAAGAAGAATTGCACATAATATTTGAAGACATTTATGACTTAACATCATTTAGCAGTACGACAAGTTTATCACCCATCCGCTGATAATGAAGAGCAGAAACGCTGAATATAGACCAGGGTTTGACAGAAGGATATATTGGGTTTTTGACAAAAAAAAAAAATCCAGAAACCATTTATAAAGAACAGCAAAAACACAAGACTTGCATAGAGAGACCTTTGAGAAATCCCTGCTGCATAGACAATGAACACTGCAGCAGTTTATCAAGTAGTATCTGATGAAGTTGAGGGGTCTGATAGAATAAAACTCAGTGAAGTCCAGGCACAGTGTAGTTAAACGGGAGCACCGCTGTAAAATAGTTATTCTGTGAAATGGATATTTATCTGAAAACTCCCATAAAGACATTTTTGTCCTTAAACACATTTGCCCCTTAGGGAAAGATGCTCCTATGACTTTGACATTCCCTGACAATGCTGAAATACATTTTTAAGTACAATCATATCGTTTCACCATCTTCCACCAACCCTTAAGTGTTGTCAAAGTATTGTCCCCTCCTTGAATATGAGAGACTCCAAAATCAGCTAAAAATGACACAGTCAACTTTTGCAGAGTACTGTAACTCGCTGAAGTCTTTTCCAGCAGAAATCCCCTTTAAATATGCAGCAGAAGTGCAACATGGAGTGAAGGACAGTTTCACGGCATGCAACAGTCACCAAACTGGAACACTAGCATTTTGCTAATTACACTAAGATGCAGCAGATGAAACCAAATTCAAGTTGCAGTTCATGTGGCTTTCAACTGTAAATACAGAATATGAACCACGATGCTGACATATTTGTGACAGTCACACGCCGCAAACTGACAAATATTAGACAAACAAGCGCACAGTATTTATGTTGAATCTGTCCGGCACATTATGAACATACTGAGGAGATAAATGAGTGCAGAGGCGGCGGATAATCCTGCATAAGGGCCAGTTTCTACGCTCACTGTTTTCTGAGTATTAAAGCTGAACAGGAGGTTTGAGTTGCAGTAAGCACCATGAAGTTCTACATTCAGCACTGCAACATATCTGTAAGTACACAAATGCACATGTGAGAGGAGGTGCAGCTCACTGTACAGCCTCTATCATACAGTTGAGTAGATTTGGTTGTGGTGCATGTATTGCTTGAGAAGTGATGCATAAGTGAATTAAATGACCTGTAAAAAGTGACAACAGGTCAAGGAAAACATTCATTTTAACTTTTGGGTCATAGTCTGAATCTGTCAATGTGATAAAGGAACCAAACCTGCACAGCTGCGGCTGAGAGTTTAAGTTTTGCCAGCTATGCGAATATTTTGCAATTTGGGCAAACATAAAAAATAAACTAAGTTCATAGCGGGATATAACTTATTTGTACCCTGATTACTGGAACGCCATATTAAAGTAAGCACATTTACGTGCAATACAGTCATCTTTCCACAGACCAATGGCTGCTTCAGCTCAGCAGAACTGAAGTTAAAATTTGAGATATCACATTCACTTGCTTACAGCTGGTGAATAAAAAGTCCAACTCATCTGGTGCAAAATATGAACTCATTTTAGTCAAAAAGTGCTTTCAGGGACGATAAAATTCTTGTGTATTGATAACTCAGCCAGTGTTCCTCAGAAAGTTTCTCATTAAAGGGACAAACTCATCATCTCCAGGTTAAAGTGGGGCAGGTCTGAGTCACCGTATTTTTAACTAACACCTGCTCACTTGATTCCTAGAGCTCTGTCTTTTTGTCTAAAACTTGCATACAGCATGTTGTTAATTTATCTCAGTGTACAACCAAAACATTTTAATTCTTATCCTTTAAATTTCCTGCTGATAAAAAAAAACATTCTTCTGTATTTCAACATATGAAGCGAAGCCACCAGCAGTACATTAAATTCTTGTTTGTGTGCAGCTTCAGATCATTTCAGGGCTGGCAGTGAAACGTTCCTGCTTCGGTATACATTTATAAAATGTACCACTTTGAAAATCCTGGCACAGTAGCTGAAGGCATAGAGAAGGAACAACGAGATCTGATATGTGACGTTAGAGCTCCAGAAGTGGAAATTGCACACATCCCTCTGTACCTCCACTGTCAAGAAAATGTCTTTCCTTAGACATAAACACTGAAATATACATTTAAAGCACAACATAAGACAAATGCACAAAAAGCACATTGCTTTCCCTTTCTGACCGGTGTTGCTCAATGAGTAACATCACTGTAAGGCGAGCAGCTGGTCTTAGAGGTTATTTCCATCGTTTCTGCTGTGGCTGTTGTTAAAGTTGTCTGCCAGTCGTCAGATTGAACAACTGCGGTTCTTTAAACGGTTGCTTGGTGGAACGGTGCAGGATCTTTAACTGCTAGACAATCGATGGTAAAAGTAGATGTAGCCCAAGTCTTTTGGAGGCCTTTCTGACAAACACACTTTGTGGTCGTTGTAGATCACCCACCTGCAGGACCATAGGACGTAAACATGGAAAATAATACTTTAAACTTCAATGCAAAAATGTTTTCAAAGTGTAATTTCTTACAAAGCTGACAGCTATGAGGACGGAGGAAATGGGTCAATTATTTTTTTTTCCATTCAGTCTAAAATAACTAACTGTGCCTGTCAGTTTGAATAATTTATTTTGATATTTCTGGAGGCAGAGCTTAATAATAATAAAGAAATAATGACAATTGAATTTCTTCAGAATTACTGCTTCCTGAGATGACTGATAAGAAAGTGAAACACATTAATTTAGACATTTTCGTGACTGATGCAAAGTTCTTCCTTGTGATGAACAATATGCTGCCAGTTTTGTACAAAATGAACTGAATGTGTATAAAGGAGTGAACGTGTGTGTTACTCACCTTCCCTCCTTTTTGATGTGACAAACGTAATGTCCAGACATTGTGGATGCTCCCATGTGACTGATGAAAGCAAAGAGCTCATAACCTGAAAAGGGGACATTGAGTCACATGCAGAGTTAGTGTTAACAAGGCGGTATTCCACAACTCATTAAAGTCAGACCTATATATCTGTGAGAGGAGACCTTGGAGAGCTCGAGGGATCTGCAGACCTGTGTTTACATGCTACCCAGAAGTCTGGTGCCAGCATCAGACACCAGACATGCCCTAAAATTTATCCTGCAGATATGCAGATAGTGTGTGTGCGCACCTGAACACAGCTTCTAAAAATACAGTGAACAGCTAGGCTGAAAACTGGGTATGAGTGACGTTTTTAAAAAAATAACTTGCAGCACAAGCAGTATGGTGGTATTTTATGGTGTTAGTATCTTGTTGTTGTTTTCTTTTTCAAGTTTGAATCCTAGTCACCATTTGCTTGAGTTGCTAGGGAAATTACTGCAATGCCATTTTCCTGTGAAACTCCAGCAGTGTTTTGTGAACTAAAAAAACTTCACCTGACCTTCCATCCGCATGAGGGTAAGCAGATAATGACCAAATCTTAAGGGCCCCCCACTAAACAGACAACTTTTGTGCAGATACACAAAACACACTGTCTTATGTTTGTGAATGCGTTCAAACTGATCTCATGAACATCCCCAAACTCCCTTAAAAAAGCACAATTGTTAGCAGTAAAAAAACAAAACATAAAAAGCAAACATTGTATGAAACAGCTAAAGCAAATTCTTAAACATTAAGACCTTTTTTAAAAGAATTTGTCATTAAAACCAAAACAATAAGTTTCTTTTTTGACACAGGGTGGAGCTGAGGACAAAATGCATTGCTTCCACTGATTATATAATGTGACGCTTACCAGACAGCTAGTGGCTGCTGTCACTCAAAGCAGCCACATCTTTAATTACTGTACGTATAATTTAAGCCTTAATTACATTTATACGAGTGAGTTGTAAAAAGATTCACCCCTACTGAGGGTGTTCGTGTCAAATTTTACAAATAACAAAAACTGGAACCAACGTAGGGTTCTGCAAGTGATATTCAATCACACAGGTGGTCACCCAAGATACATGTGGGAACGCAATTCAGTGCCAAGTGTTAACTAATGTACTTGGTGCTGATCGCACCACTTGATGCAAGTTCAAACCAGGTATGAACAGCCTCTGTCAGATTACATGCAGTTGCTGATGCTAATGCCTTCATGCTCAAGATAAAGCAAAGCATACAAAATAAATGAGAAAAATAAAACATAAATCTCTACTGGTAAAAGTACTGTTTTGTTTGTTTTTTCCTGCTTCACTGTCTGTCATAACAGCAAGTAAACAGGGTCCTCTCATACAAAGACTGTTCAGAAAACGCTTCTGTGAATAGTAAAGAGAATTAATTAAAAAAGATGACAAGCCAGAATGTCTGCATTTCTAATAGGATTTTATCATTTCACCCACCACTTATAATTTGCATGATTATTGTTAAAACACTATTGGTATGCAAGAGAGGAGATGCATTACTATGTTGTGCACATTACTTCTGAGGAGTGTTTGGAATTAAAAAGCTCTGAATCACATTTTTGATGCCACTGTGCCTAAAGTTGTTCTGGCAGGGCAGGTCAGTGGCCAGGAGCACCAGCGTTCACTGTGCATCAGCATCAGACATTAATTGGAGCTGAGCGTAAACTGGCCTGTGAGGGTTCAGAACATCCAGGTGAATCCAGAGGCAGAAAACACCCCGACCCACTTTTTGTTTTTTGTTTAAATTAAATTCTGACACCATGTTCATCTGCAGTGAAGCAGAACTTTGTTTTAATTTACTAAAGCTTACTTCGAACTGTGTCCATGCAAAAAAAGCAGTAGCTACAATGAGTGACACAAGAGTAACTCACGTCCTGGCCCGTCTTTGATCCGCGGGCCTGCCGTGTCTCTGTCTGGGGACAGTGTCGAATCACTGTGTGTGTTTGCGTTGGAGAAAGCGTTGTCGTTGGGCTCCGTGTCAGCCATGTCTGACAGTGCGTCACTCTCCTCCTCCTCTGGGTGGGTGAAGATCCAGTCGAGTGCACGTTCGAGGTTATTGTTCTGAAAAGTTGTGTCTACGTAAGATCATTGACATTCCAAGTAAAACACTTTTAATAAGCTACTTGGAGAATTTCTGCCCCCCTTTCGATCTGTCAGGGCTGCAAATGCAAATACTTAATTTACATTTTTAATGGTTTAGAATCATAATCAGGTTTTAGCTATTTCAGAAAACTGTTGAACATGAGGTGTAGGAGGAAAACATGCTTTCTTGAAATCCTGTGAGTCAGAATGTCATGAATTTATGATGTTATGCCTAAAGCAGCACTCCGTTTGAAAAATTACTCAAAGTAGCAACAATATTAGCACAGACTTAAAATATAGCCCTCTGATACACAAATAACATCAATCTCCAGGTTAAGGGAAATAATGTTACTATTCTTGTTTTTTTCTTTCCCTCACTTGTTTCTTTAGGTAGCTTCTTAAAAAAACAGGATGATGAAAATGTTTGAAAATGAGCTATCGGGATGGGTAATAATCAGGGAGGTGGCAGGCATCCATCTGTGCTAAACTCCCCCTGAGAGTGTTTACTTTTAATCCAAAATAGAGCTGTGATTCCTGGAAAATGTGTGTCTTGGTTGGTGAGGAAGCGACAAAGCTGCCTGCTTTTTCTGTCTTTCCCAGTCAGGTCACTGAGGTTGAAAAAAAAAGAAAAAAGGTCCCCTGCTAATTTTAGACTATTAATAAACCAGTCGAAAGCCCCTACTCTGCTTCACACCTCCATGTGCCTCACCAGGAACGTGTTCCTTTTTTTTTCACGTCAGTTTCACCGGGAATGGTAAACAAGGAAGCTTGATGTCTATTTCCGTGTCTTAATAGCAGGGCTATGTTTTGCGGAGGGGACAGTTTGAAACACTAAACATGAAACATGAGAATCAGAGGCCATTTCATTACAGAGGGGCTAATGCATTTGCTGCAGCTGTGTAACCTTTGACTCACATTAAAAATCAATTATTTTGTACTGTGCAATTTAAAAGCTTTCATGAGGTGTGTTAATAAAACAGCCTGACATGTCACAGAGCCAGATGCTGCTATTAAACCAGAAATGGCTGCATCAGCTGCAGCATCTATGTGCCGCCGGGTCTATTTGCAAACACCATGCAGTGCAGACATCTCTAATCACTCTGACATGTAGGACCTACTAAATTTGAAGTTTGGAAAGCAAACAAGTGGGCAAGCCAAGCCTG
>JAQLOL010000020.1:16314613-16329131 GCA_029783665.1 Naso thynnoides | reverse complement strand
TCTTTCTTTGCCCTCTTTTCAAACAACGTCTTACCTCAAGCCAACTTCCTACTTTCTCATGAACTGCTGTTTGTACTGAACATGACAGTCTTCCTCTCCATAGTGTCCGATTATTATTCTTTCCAGAGACACTTAACAAACTATGTTGGTGGTTCTTCATCTGCAGATTTTTTCTCTCCACAACTTTTGGTCTCTGCGAGCCACAGACTAAAGAATGAGTGCCACTTACAGAAGTCTGATTTTCTCTAAGTTGTGCCCTTTCCTCTGTCAGTTCAGTTATGGCAGCCATCGCTGAAAGCACTAGCTAAATTTATTTTGCGGGTGATTCAACACAAATCACGGCTATCACAAAAGCAATACGTCAAGAGATTTTAGTATTAAACCCAAGAGAATGTAGAAACTCATGGACTAAAGGCTGATAAACGACGACAGAAAACTCTTAAAATGAAACGCTGAGGATTAAGACTCTTTTGAATTTATAACTCATAGAGACACATTAGCGGAGAATATGATGCCTGGAAAAGAAATCTCAGCACCAGCCAATGGAACAACAAAACAAAAGTAACTTCTTAGTACGCAAACATGAACAGAGTGGGCTGAAGACTGACCGTGGCTTTAAGTGCCTGGATGCTGTGAGTGCGGGGGAAGCCCATCGAAGTGAGGATGGAGATGCTCTCCTCAGGGGGCGAGTTGCCCAGCGGGGTGGCACCCAAGGGGCTTTCACTGGTGGAGGGACCGGGATCCATCATGGAGGGCAGAGTGAGAGGCTCAGCAAAGTCTGAGAAATATTAAAGAGGCAGTTACAGATGCTGTAGCTCTCTGGTTATTTCTAACCCAACAGATACACAGATTTCTGTCATAGGTCAGTCATGAGTCAGCTAAACCTAGACGTCTGCTTGCTGTTTTGATGTGGATTTTGATGCCTGCTACATATCACACTTAATTAAGATAACATTTAAACACACAAAGTACAAGTTTAAGCACACAACTGCTACATGTAAGAAGTTCTGTACTTTGTTGCATGTTCATAAGAAAGTCAGGATTAGTATTATTTGAAAACTGTTCTCTGGATTTTTTCGTAAGAAACAAAACATCTCGAAAGGTTAAACACGGACCCCTGATCAGGGCTGGGAAGGTTACTTTGGAAATGTAGCAGGTTACAGATTACTAGTTACCCTATTTAAAATGTAATATGTAATGCAACTATTTCAATTACTTTGTCAGTCATGTTACCTATTATATTCAATTACTTTTTGATTACTTTTCTAAATTCATAATGAATGTTTTCCCAACGCTCAAACCAGGCAGTGTAAACAGCAGACGTGGGGCGCTCCAATTTTAAACAAGAGAATCAATCAAAAGCATCAGAATAGCATCAAAATGTACTGAACGGCCTTAATTGGAAATGGCAAAAATAGACATTGTGCACATCAAAAACATGCAAAACAACAAAATGAATATGATTCGACATGCAGCCTAAGCTTTTTACAGAAAGTATATAGATGTTCGTAATCATTAACATTGTCACGAGTAACTGTAATTCAATTACATATTTTTCTCAGTAAGTGTAACTGATTACAATTACATTTATTTTGTAATTAAATGACATAATTTAATCACATGCAACTAGTTACTCCCCAACAATGCCCCTGATATTACTGCTACTCAGAGGAGAGAATACAGGAGGAACTTTGCAGCAGTTCAGTCACTTAAGAATAAAACTAAGAATAGTTGTCTAATTTCCAAGTGAACTGCAATGCTTTGTACACTTTCAACAGATTCAAATGAAAGTGAAGTGACCCTCAAACCTAAAGCAAGGACACTTCTACTGTAATTACTCCGCTGTTGGCCATAAACAGAGCCTCATTTCTGTCCTTGCCGTAAATGAAAATGCATACCACTTATCTCTCACTGCCATCTCTATGTCTATCTCAGCCTCCTTGTCTTGTGTCCTTTAAATTGCCTGTAGCACAGTCGCTTTTATGCAACTGGAAGAAGACTATCACAGCAGAGAAATAAGAACTAACTGGACAGTGGATATATACATGTTGAGTTAAGTGACTGTTAAATTGGTAGTTATTATTTAACTACTAACATACTCTCATTAAGATCTCATCAGAGCCTTTATTAAAGACATTAAATAAGTTATTTTAAATTCAGGCCCTATTCAGTAAGGCTCCTTTTCAGCTTTTAGCAAATACACCCAAATGTAATTTGAATAAAAAAGAGTTATCGCCTTGCCTGCACTTTGGAAAGCCATTAGTTTATCTTTGTAAATGCAGCACTCAGACATGTGTGGTAGTTAATGAGTAAGTGAAAAGTTTAGATGTAACAAAAATAACTTAAAGTGATGCTAATGTGAAAGTAATGAAACCAAATAAATGTGGGGGAGGCAGGAGAAGAAGCAACTTTTGCGCAGCAAGCAGTGACGGACCGTTTTACTGATGTTATCGAGCCTGAATGGAGCCCATTTTGCAGATACATTAGGCCCATTTAAAAACTAACAAGGGGCTGCTCTAATTTCCCTCCACTGTAGAGGCCCTTCAAAGCCAACCAGGGAAATAAAAGTGACGCGCCAACACCTCAGGGGAACGTCTCCACTGCTGAGAGACTCTACACGAGACAAAGTCAGACAGCTCTGACAAAGTTTCCGGTGATGATCTCGCACGTGGACGTGCAGAGGTAAACACCTGCGGTACACAAAGGGATGCAAAGTCTGACAAACAACTCATTTCTTTCTGTGGAAGAACTGGAGATGTTACGCGTCTCTCATTTTGAATTACCTTTGTGTTTAAAAGGTCCCATAAAAATAAACCTGCCTTGGCTTTGTATACTTAAAACGTTATTACCACGTGTGCACAGATTCAATTTAAACGTTACATGTGAGCTGACTGGCTCACTGAAAAACATGTGACTGCCTGTGTTGTGAAGAAGCCTTGAACTAAATACCCATGTCTCGTGCTAAACTCTCACAGTCCGTAGACTCAGCAGACTTGACGTTGTTGGTGAACTGCAGCTCTTGCAGTGCACCTGCTGTTCAGATTATTTGTCACCAGTATTTTTGGTTTCTCAGGGTTACAGTTACCTCTCATACCCTCAGCATTCACTTAACACTCAACCCTGACTCACATGACTATTTTGTCTTGACTATTTTTGATCATGAGACTCTTAAATTTGAACATAGGCACTACATTTTAAGTTTCAACTAAATACCCTGACTTCAATATTTTAGCTACATAACTGAAGACTGTAATACACATACAACCCTTTCAACACTACTGGCATGTAGGCTCATTTTATTGAACAGGATCAACCCCTTCAGCTTTTTTCAAACCAAATACAAGTTTTTCCATTATTTTAGACTTGGACAGTTGTGGTTGCAGCAGTAAGGAAGTTGAAACAAAGGTTGAAGCAAAGTCAGCTTTCGGAGAAACTTTTGTTTGGGTATTGTTGTTAAATGGGGATAATAAGTACCCAACTCAACAAAATATATCACTAAAATACAATAAATTTGAGACACTTTAATGTACAAATGTTACCTATTGTAAACTAAAGTTAGACTATTACAACATTGTAATTTTCAGCTGTTTTGCCAATACGTTTTTTTGGGCCCGATGCAACGTTATCGTTACTGATATTGGAAGCAAGAAAATTTCTCAAATCTGATATAGCAGCGGATATTATCAATATACAATATCAGCTTAATGTGATATACCCTGTTACAACATATTTGCGATAGGTCAGTGTCAGCCAATAACTGGCAAACCAGTGCATTGGTTAGGCCCAAGCAAGCTGGGGCCTCACTGATGCATTCCCATCAGTTTTAGCATGCTAATAAAAAACAACAAATAGTATTTAAAAATAAGGGTATCATCTATTAATGCAAGGTACACATCCATAATTTTTTCCCCGCAAAGACAAACTATTTCTTGGCTAAAAATGTGGCTGCAGAGATTTGTTTGTCTTTCTGCTTCCAGTAAAACTTTGACTTTGCTGCCAGTGCACTGGTTTAGTGTTTCACCTCTATCTCTCCTCATACTTCTGTTTTTGTGAATGGAGTGCTGTTTTCTTACCAGGCTCCTCCATGTGGGCTATGATCCAGTTGAAGGCCATCTCGGGGCCCATGTTGCCTGTGTAGTAGACCGCCTTCCTGCAGGCCTCCAGCGGAAAGCCCATCTCTGCCAGCTGCATTACTGCTGTCTCGTCTATTTCTGGAGCTGAGTGCATGACAAACAAACATCAATAACTAAAACTTAGCTGCTGCTGATTCAACGCTACTGCTTGCCTTCCAGTTAAACAACCAAGCAAGATTTTGTGGTGGCCTTCTCCTTGGGCCTCATTAAACAAGGAGACCAGAAAAGAATCAGCCCTGGGGAGTTTCTTTAATCGAAGTATGATTTATCAAAGGGAGAAATGAGTCTGCTTAAAAGATGCAGAGCTGCATGGAAAAGTAAAGTTTGTTTGGAAGTAGAGAGCAGCTGCAGCACCTGCTCAAATCTAAATATACATGGTCAGAGGTTCAGCTTCATAGCATTCATCACTATTGCCTGCTGTCCAAAACACATTTTCTACAACTTTTACTAATGTTACATATTCATACAGAAGTGAATAACAGAGAAAAATGAAATACTTACAGTCAATGGAGCTCATGGAGTTATCTGAAAGAGAAGAGGAAACTTATTTAAGGTGATGGATCACAAATACATCACACAATATCACTGCTGTGGTGTATAATGTTTTTTTTAATGAGGTTTTGCTTGCTTTTACTTATATCATGCAAATCAAACTAGAACAAATCTTTAACAATTTTGGAAACAGTTAATATTAGCTACAGGGCCTCTATTAACTGTTGGTTTGTTACTAGCAGTGACTAACGCGGCGTTAGCAACTGTGCCAAAAACTCTCACTCTGTGTTGACATGTTTGCTCTGCACATGAGGTTTCAGGTGTCTTTGCCTGCAATTGGCTTTCGAATTTTGTCACATACAAAATCGAGCTTTCCCTAGGGTACGTTTGAATCTCAGATTTAGGGAAGTGCACTGAAATCTCCTCCTTAAGTTGATTAATGTAAAAGCACCCCTCTAGCGACAAACTCTGCACATTAAACATTGACTTAAACATAGTCTTGTGTTTGTCATTTCTGGGCAAAGGGACTGCTGCCCATCAAAAACTATAGAGGCTCACTTTACTGTGTCGTATCAATTATAATATGGGTGTCATTTCACAGACAGAGTCAATGCAACATCCCTGTATAAGAACAAGTCAGGCTGTCAGACAGACTTTTGGCGGGGCCTTGTTGTCACCACCTGCAGTGAGGAGACTGATCGGCACCCACTGTGCCCGAGCACTGCAATCACAAGTCACAGCTGACAAGGAGCGAGCCCTGCTCCCTTCGCACATGCCTGATTTCCGCGATGCCTTTCCAATTAAGTCAGTCTGGACAGTGAATCTTAATAGTGTCAGTCATTAGGACTAATCAGGTAACTATTATCTGTTTGTTACATGTTGCATTATGTTGCTTTCTTGTTCTTAGTTTTTCTTTTACTCCACTTGGACATAATTTTTTTTGCTTTTATTCTTTCTTCATCAATCCTTAAAGCAATGTAAGTATTCATGAAATAATGACCCAATAAAGTCAGTTGCAGTTTGTTTTGTTTCACTGTCTTCTGTGTGTTTCCTGACTGTTAAAAACAGATCATGGTTCATTCTAATTACCCACTAATATTAAAAATGGGGGAAAAAAAGTTTTTTAGCTTCCCAGTTTAATCTTGAGCAAGACAAGTTTTTAATTGTTTTCTGCTTTAGAAAGACTGAAAAAAAAGCATGACAGATGAAAGCATGAATTTTCTCTGCCTTCCATTTTTTAAATGGTCTGGAATCACTGAACTAGAGGATGATACACCGACAGATGAGAAATAATGCCGTTCAAGCAGCATACAAGAAAACACATTTGTGTGGTGCTGTGTAATCAATGAGGAGCACTGAAGCCTTTTAGAGACTGAAGGGTGACCAATGATTAATCACTGCTGCCAGCTGGGAGATAATGGGCCAGAGGTTCATTTACAGCCGACACAACTTACCGCAGAAATGTGAAGAAAAATAAATAAATGAGTCACAAAATGTATTGAAAACAGCACATCATTTCCTCTGACCTCCTTTCACTGAATGTGCTTTAACCTCTGTCTGAAGAGAGAGAAGTTCTGATGGAAATCAACAGGGGACGAGTGCAAAATAACTACCACCCAAAACATCAAAAAAACATTTACACATATTTCCTGCATCGATTCCCCGGCAGCACTCCAGACAGCTGCATAACTTGCTGCTGTCAGTTGTGGAAATGCACTGCTGCCTAAGGATGATAGTTTCAACTAGTGATGTTTTAAAGTGTGACAGACGAAGCAAGTTTCATGTGCTCGAAAGTCTGAGACAGCAGGTACAGCACGTAAGGTTCAGTCGTGAAATATTGAGGCATACTCGGACAAACAGACCTCAGTTTCTCCCTCTGAGTTTTCTGTCCCAAGAAGCAGCGGGCTAAACGATCGTGTAAGGCTCTCAGAAAAAGCCTCATGAGTCAGTCAATGTGTGAAGCGCAGCAAAGGCTGCTTGCAGATGGACCCCTTTTTGTGTTTGTGTTTGGAGACGACGCGGAACATTTTGTGTTTCACGCCTGCTGAAATATTAAGGAGGACACTGATAACTCGATGTAGCTGAACTTTGCAAACAACAGAAGGAAGAACAGAGAAAAAAAGAGTTACAATCACAGAAAATACAAACCAAAGAGAGGCCAACAAAAAGGCTCCAGCACAGTGACTGGAACACTTGAAATATCATTTAGCAAATGGTCTGACACAACTAAGTTTTCAGAAAAGGAATAAAACCGCTGCCTGAGCTCTAAAGCACACTTCCTAACTTCCTGCATGTTATTCACAGAGCCCAGGGAAGTGCATCAGAAGGGGATCTCATAAAATCATTAGAACTTATTAAGCTTAGGCACACTGTGATCACAACAACTTTCCAGTAATTGATTGAGCATGCCCTCCCCATGGGACTCCAGTCAATATGCCCTTAAGAGAAAAGTTGGGTCGCTCTGCGCAGAACGTCATATTAGAGACAATTTCACGGATCATTTGTCTCTGTCACAAAAATACCCCACACCTTCAGTAAAGGATGTCAGGTAGCAGCTTTGGAACAACACACATCTGAGTGTGTCAAAGCAACACTGTTACTGTTTCACTGGATACAATCTAATATATACTTCCTCATATGCTGAGAGGTGTTTTTGATTTTGTGTACTTCATGTATGTAATTAGAGTGAACAAGACATGTTTGGCTATCAGGATGAAAACAACAGAAAAACGGGTGCCTGGGGAAAACATCTTGAAATGACCTTTAAAATTAAAAGGACTGAAATTTAACATGAACTGCCAAAAATACCCTTAGTAGCTCAGTATGCCGGGAGAATTTGTATTCATACATGCATGCGAATACCCTGTAGGCTACTGCAGGTGAGTCATGAAAGCTTGTGAGCTGGTCAGTAAATTCAGGGGGAAAACTCTTGCATTTAAAAACAGAGAAATAAATCTGAAGCTTTCACTTTGGCTTTCTGGCTTAAACCACTCTTTGTGTAAAATAGACCTTTTCTGTACCTCTGGTGTCTTCAGGCAGCACGATGGGAGGCATGAGGTCAGGCAGCTCCTCTTCACCCGCCTGCAGCCCCGTGGCCCGCATCCGGCTCAGATCCAGAAAGTCTGGAACATCTATGGCCAAGTCTGCACAGGAAGAGACGAATAAAAACTTAACTGAAGAATGTACCTCTGCTGTAAGTCTCCTGAAATGTGATTTCAAAAGCATCAGGGAGGTACAAATGATCTTAGCCCAGACACTTAAGAAAATAAAGCAATGAGTCCTCTTTTTTTATCTGATTAAGATCTTTTCTCAAGACGCACATTTAATAATGTTTATTTTATCTAAAGATTGTTTGTTAATGTTTAAATGTTTTCATTTTTCATCAAATCATTATCTGCTGCTTTATTTTTAAAAGTGTTTTTTAAAAATTTTAAAGTGTGGCCATGCACTTTTTTCTAACACTGAAAACACTGCTGTGAAAATGAGTCACAGCAGTCCCTGTTGCAGTACTTCTGCTAGCTGGTTTCGTGAGGGATGCTCAACAAAACACAATTATAAGTGGTTCAGTTATATTACTGAATAGAAATTTATCATTTAAATTCATTAAAGCTTTTTTTATTTAAATCTACAGCAGCCCTTTACTGATATGAACAGCATGAGAGATTTATATCTATGTGTCCTGCAGTTTCACCTACTTCTGTCAGGTGCCTGTGAATTGTGGTTTGATGGTGCCCTCTGCTGGGCATTTGCAGCACTACAAAAACTCTTCATAACTGTGTCACTGCATTGCTGAAGGCCAGTAAAGAAATTTAGATCCCATTAAACATGGAATGGTGACAGACAGTTACCTAGTTTCTTTGGCACCCAGTCAACCCCAAATGTGAATTTCTTGACCTGCAAAATTAGATACTCTGGGAAGGAGGCGAAACGGGAAGTTCTGCAAAGGAAAAAAACAAGTTTATAAATACAACCGGTCATAATTTAAAGATGTGAGGTGACAAAAAAGGTTGTACTGTAGACATTCCAGACCCAGGAGCAGGTGGCCCTTTGCTTACTTGACTCCAGCTGATTTGGCCTGCAGCGCTGAGCTCCAGAAGTCTGGCACGTTCTCCGGCTCTGTGAAGGCCTGCAGGCAGGCAGTGAAGGGGATCCGCGCTCTCACCGGCTCAGGTGGCGCCCGCATGTTCTCCTCAGCCTCCTTCCGCTTGGCCTCATAGGCCAGCAGCTCCTCTGGAAGATTCAAAACAAAAACAAATACTTTCAGCAGGGCAAATCTCTACAAAACTGTAATATTTTGTCTTTTAAAACCTGAATTTCAGTTAAAATAGGTGATGCAAGTTGTATTTTAATATCACTAAATTATTCAAGGTGGTAATGTCAAAAAGACTGTCTTCCCCATCGAGTAATAACTTAACCTACATTGTCACAATTAATATGGCAATGCTTTTTAATGATGTTAGCCACCTTTACATGTCTTTTAAAGGAGTTATTACAGCACACATTTACAAGGCCATAAAAAGTCACATTTTCGTTTAAACTACACAACTGTCAGTCAGGACTTTCTGTGCCCTTCCAGAGAAGGACCTGCTGATTCTCCCAGCAGCTGGTGCCACCTGAGCCCAGCATCACGTCAGCTGCACCAATCAGAGGCAGCTGCGGGAGCTCCTTTACCTCGATTTGTGGCCGCCTCGATGGGAGCTGGCAGCTGGATGCAGTAGTCCACCCGCTGAGTGTAACGAACGCGGCGCGTCTGGCAGCACTGAATACGCTCCTCCACCAGGAAGCGGAAGACGTCGCTTGGATTCTCCGAGCCCGCGCTGTTCCTCTGGAAACACAACAATGCATTATCGTCAGCAATATCAGACTGTGAGGCATGAAACTGGGCAAATGTTTTAGTTTGACGGTTTCTCCCACACAAATAAACAGAATTTTTTTCACATTTAATTTTAAGTGTGTTTTTTTCATCAAGTAAATCTTAATTTAAATGAGTCAAATTATATCTTAGTGGTAGATATGCTGCCGTGTGTCCACTCTGGGTAAGTACATTGATAATCTCATATACACTTCAGGTTTTTAATGTCGTTTGGTCTAAAGGCTATTACAAAAACTTAAGAAACCTAAATATTTTTTATGATTAATTTGCAAAAATTATTTGGAAAAACAAAATTATTTGGAACAGTTATTTAAAACATTGAATTTCTGTTTAAGAGCTGTGAGGATGCTCCACCGTGAACATAGAAAGCTTCTGTGACACATGACAGCCTGAGTTCTGATGTGCAACTCTATCCATTAGCTATTCTCTGCCGTGGTCTATTACCGTCTCCTGGCACGACTTTGACGCAACTGCTGTTTGGCCTAGATCTCTTAATACAGTCATTCATAATTTACATGCAACTCTTTAATTTAGGATATGCCTCAATTAACTGTAGCCGTCTTGACTGGAGTTTTATATCTTTCAGAATCAAAAGCACGTTAATCATTGTCACTGAGCGACTGTGCGAGGGTCACTGAAGTTTACATTGCGTTTATTTGAAGACTGTGACGAAGGATGGCATTGCGGCTTCACACCAGTTTGCACGGCAGACTTTTTGCAACGTTGCCCTTCTATTCTAAGATGTTACAGAAATACACAAGTCAGAATTGTGCTCAGGCTGAGTCTGCAGGCCGACATGGACGGAGGAAAATATTGCTGATGGTCAAAGGCTTAAGTCACGCTCTCTATGTCTGGAAAACTAAATCAGTATCTAGTTAACAGACAGCTGTAGGGGAAGATACAACCCTTCTTCAAACAAACCAAGTTATAGCACAAAGTTTTTTATAGATAATGGGGCAAATATCTCAACACTGAAATTCAGATAATCTGGGTGGTGTGTTTTGTTGATATTCTTAACATAAACTGGAGGAGGAGGCAAGTCTGAGTAATGGTATGTATCATGGCTGAGGCAAAATAGAAAGCATTATCTGGCCACTCTGTGTAACAGATAGCACTGAGCTATATATATCACGGTTGAGAAAGTCGTGTCAAAGCTCCCCATGTGGACGCACCAGTCAACCAAGGAGACGGTGTGCTGTGTTTAGTGAAAAACAGACCCCACCCTCTCAATCAAATGCCTGTCCATGTGTGTCAGGGGTCAGATGCCACTTATATAATTCCATATTATAATTTATTTAAAAATATTACAGTTTAGTGGAATTATCTACTAGTGACTCAAAAGCCTGGATGCAATACAAGCTCATTCACAATCACCTATCACACGCGTTCATCTTCGCTCACCTCCACAAGATTGATGAGGTGCAGGAGGAACTCGTGGGCATCTTGTTGTCTGTTGGAAGAAAACTCTGGGTGTCCCCTGCTGACCAGGGCCTTCAACATCCGGGGAGAGATGCCCTTCTGCTGGTGCTGAAATGAGAACATTTTAGTGTCACACCACTAGTTGAGCAGGACTGCTCACCTATGTTAGAGGGAAGCAGGAATATACGGGAGATACGGGATGTACTTTGTTCCTAATTTTTTAGAATAACTGACACAACTGTTATATGCCAAAAAATCTTGTAGCTGTAGCTCTCTCTCTCTCTCTCTCTCTGATTGTTTTGGTCAGAATTCGTTTCTCATGAGAAGCAGAAGTGTTGCTACGATACACCTGTGCTCCAGTCCCCTAACAGCATGACCTTCAAAAAATTGCTAAGTCTGAGAGTCCGCCTGTGGTAAAAAAAAGAAGATTACAGAATTATAGAATTCAATGTGGAAATTAACACGACTGTCAGGAATGCATGCTAGATAACATGGCCTATATACAGCCAACTGCACCGTCTGTCACGAGAATTTCTCGGTTTAGCCTCAGTGAAACAGGCTCCTGTTGCTCCCCTAACACTGAACCAGCCCTGAAGAAGGTGAGCAGCACTGTGTTAAGTTACATATCGACTGGCATACTTGCGAGAGATAATCACACAATTTTATTTTTTGTGCTGAGTAATCAAAATGTAAATAGGAAAATTTACATAGGAGTCACGTGCTACCCTGCTTCTTAGCTATGAGCAATTGCCCGGCAACCAGGGGAATTTGCAGGAAGTGTGCTCAGCTGAGCTAATTTCCTGCCAGGCTAAAATGCTATTTAACAGAAAGACATGAGAGTGGTATCAACCTTTCCATTAACTCCCCGCTAAAATGCTGAATTAATCCTTTAATTTCTCTGTTTACTATACTCAACATACTGTGCAACACTTATACACTACACCATACATTTTACAATGTTTATAATTGAATGATTTTAGATAAATCCAACGTGGACATTTCCCTGCTGCACTATGCAGTCTAACAAAGAAAAGTTATTTCATGCAATTGTCGGCAGGGGAAAAATCTTTCAGCCATTTTAATGTGAATATGTAAATTTCATGGTTAATATTTCACTGGTGCAAACTCACAACAGTGTGCAAACTCAAGCCCCCGATATCTTCCCAGCTGTCAACATGCATCCAAACCTGACTCCACCATCACATGTGTAGGAAGTGTAGGATCACAGCCCTGCACTATCAATTACTGAGGCTGGTGAGGCTTAAAAGAAGCCAAGAGCTTACAGACTGAGTGCTGGGTCCAATTATGCTTTAATGGTTTTCCTCTGTTTCCTGGCAGCTGCGCACTATGTGATTTGAAAAGGCAATTATTCCATATGTCTTATATATATTCATATTAGCGAAGCAAAACAAACAAAGGAAAAAAAACCTAAAATCAATTACTCTGTTCAAGAACTGCAGAGATTGCAGGAGGCACAAGACAATTATGAAGCACAGCTGATATTTGTGAAGAATTAAATGCAAAACACAAATGTTAGAGCTGCCTGGAGCTTAAACAATTTGAGTTACACATTTGGGACCGCAGCCAGCAGCTATTTTCAGACTAAAGGAAGAAGGTCAGAGCACGAGAAAAACTTGACAATGCATCTAAAGATCGCGTCTTTCTTTTGTTCTGATCAACATCTCTCCAGCTGTCACAATAACAAGAAAGCTCAAGTGTATTACAACAGATATTTTGCATTATATGAACTTCTTTTATGTCTCAACTGAGAAAAAACATCAAACTGACAAAGTCTCTCTTGACAGTTAAATGAACTAATTTTGCTGTAGCACTCAGTATTAACATGCTTCTGGACCCAGTTTGGGAGCTGGACATACCCAGTTTAATACCTTGTATTCTTCTTTCATCACCTGTTCAATGAGCTCAGATTTCATGGGTGGTTTGGCGTACTGGCCTGAGAGCAGTCCATGTCCCACTTTAGCCCTGTCGCACCAAAACAAAGACACAAACATTAGCACAGCACATTTTATCATCACTTTATCATATACTTGGATAAAGTAACCGATAATAGTTACATTACTTATTACATTTTAGATAGGGTAACTAAAAATTTGCACTACATTTTCAAGGTAACCTTTCCAACCATGAAGTAGCTAATTTGTTAACACCGGCTTTTCAGTGTCAGAGAGTTGGCTTTAGTTCAAAGTCAAACCTGTCGTGAATATGTGACTTTTCTATCCTCTGTCTTATCTTTATTCCTTAATTCTTCACATTTTCACCATTAGTTTGGTTCATCAGTGGTCTCTCATGCAGACATGGTAACTCAAATCCCCTTTCTCTCGACATTCTAGCATAAATATTTGTTCCATCATCAGTTAACAGACATTTTATTTAGAAAAATCCCTTTTAATTCACAATACCAGACATTAACTGTAGGGGGCAGTGGCACAACCCATTTCAGTTATGTGAAGATTCATCTGTGACCTGTGTTGTTTTATTCTTATAAAAAAGTATGGAAGCAAAATGGGCATAATGTCTCACAAAAGCTGAGCACTGAGTTGAATTTAGTTCTATTATCCTCTTGATATAATTGATGATTGATAATTGATGATAAGATAATTATGCTGATCCCTTACATCATAGTTTTTCAAGTTACCCCTGTTACGGACCAGTCATTTAGGGGATTTTGTTTGTTTGTTTGGTTTTGTTTATTTTTAAACCTCATTGAACCAGGACAGCCTAACTGAGATTACAAATCTCCATTTCCTGGCCAAAATGGCCGTTTCTTTAGCTTGACTAGATACTGGTAGCTAGCTATGAAAAATAATAATACAAAAACAAAGACAACATGACAGACTATGAGACTAACTGGGGTCCTGCACTAATAAACAAAGACAAAACAGGTGAATGGGGTAAAAATTTTAACTGATCACTATCAGTTGATTGAATGTATTAAGACAATTATATTCTGGTATTGCAAGCTTTCTTATTTTTTTGGTTTGAAAATGCAAATGAGGTGCTAATTAATAAAATGAAAAATGTACATATATGAATTAATTCTCTAATTGCACCTGACCACAGTGCTGGATTTTTTGCATACATGTACAAAACTGAATGCTAAACTAAACTAAGCACCGACTTGCGTGTTTCAGACGTTTTCTTTTCACAAGTCTGAAAAAAAGAAATTTCATGGAAGCAGGACAGCCCGTAATCTGAAAAAAATGTACATCAACGCAGTATTTTCTGAATCTTTCCTTGCATTTTATTATTTATTCATTCTGGTATCAGCTGTATTAAGTAGAGGAAAAAGGGTAATATATTAATTCAATTTAATTTATTTATGTCCTTAGTACTTTCAGGGAGAGACCATAATTAATCAATACCGTCTTGACGCATCAGGGGCCAGATTTGTATTTAATGACCTGTTTTGTGCTGACAGGCTCTGACACATACATGCAGAGACGGTTATAAACACATTTATTTATCTGGCAATGTGAAACATTTGTTGTTTCACATAAGTGATATTCATTACCTGCCAGGCTGAGACTCTACTTACCTTCCATCATGGCTGCATTCACCAGCCTCTTGCAACACACGGGTT
>JAQLOL010000020.1:16304085-16314513 GCA_029783665.1 Naso thynnoides | reverse complement strand
ATATATATGAAAGTCTATAGATTTATAGTTCAGTATAGTCAAACATTTTGACAACAAAAATCAATCTTGAGGTTAGTTGTGGGTAACAAATTCACAGCCTTTTCCAGCCTTTTTTCAGCCACAGAGACAGCAGCAGCTGGAAAACACCTTCACTTGTTTTGTGTATTTGAGCGCTGCATTACGTAACACTAGAGTCACTTACATTTGTGTGGCAAAGTCCTGGCTAGGGTCGAGGGGCGAATAGTCAAATATCCTCTGAAGATTGCCCACATACCTAAAGATCAAAATACATGTTACACACGCAGACACAAGACACCTGGAAACACACGAGGTGCTACTGAGAAGACCAACACCGTCTGCTGGTGGCCTTTTTGGTATTTATATACCCAGTGTTAATTAAAAATAATAACAAATACTGACAGAATAATAAAAACTTCACGGACTCTGCCCTTAAGCTTGTAGTAATGAAATTAGCATTGCAAAAACTACCACAAAAGGTGGGTCCCGTTAAGATGTTCATCATATCCATATGAATTAATTTCAATTCGTGGCTGCTGTCTCTCTTTCTAATGTCATTTATCAATGATTGGTACATTTCATCTACTTTAACATACTAACAGAATACTTCTCATTGTAAGCATGTATCGTAATGTATCAGAGTGCATTAACCATTGAAACACAATTGTTTTAGCCATTTGAACTTCCTGCTAGGTGTTTCATGTTGCTTATTAACAGTATTATAAACTCCCGGTAGCATTGCAGGATCTCTTTTGCAGCTGACAAATGTTGTTATACCTGACAATTGACCTAACATTTAAAATAAAAAAAGATTTTACAAAAGATAACTCTTCATGCAAAAAATGTGTATTCAAGATGAAATATACTACTCATAAATAATATTTCCAAAAGATTTTCTGTTTTAATTATCTCTCAGAATCCCACATCTTTTATCCCAAATATCATAGTATAAAACTGTGAAAAAAAAAGAAACTATCCGCACATTTTTCAATTGACAGATAAAAGCTTTCCTCAGAAAACATAACCTAATCTTAACATGGAAGAGTGATAGTTCAGAAAAAGGTAATTGGATTCAACTTGTCCTATTTAAACAGAACAAAAATTAATAAACAGGAACAAAAAAATGCTAACAAAAAAAGCATTCACACTAACCAGTTTAAAAAAAAAATCAAAAACCATTATATTCACTGCTCCTCTTTACAACTGGAAAACCTTGAATGAAAATGAAGAGCCTCTTGTTTTTTCAAACATTGACAGCACTTGCAGACACTTGAAAAAAACGTTTAAAAAAAAGTTTCAAAGAAAATAAACTTGCATTTTTGGTTGTTTTTTTTTTTTTTTTTTTAAGATTTATTGTGTTAACATGCATAAGAGACATTTCTGAGTTGTCCCTTCCACTAAACACAATTGTGCTGTTTCACTGAAGGTGCACGACCTACTGCATGTACTACAGTGAAAATCAAGCAAAGTGAGCAGAAATGAGACAGGAGCACAGCTTCATCACGGTGTACTCACATCCTCTGGAAGTCGGGGATGCTGAAGAGGACCTGCATCACTGCGCTGAGGTAGCAGCTGTTGCCCAGGTTTTTGATGCCCGTGTAACCAGAACCGAACACCGCCTTCAGCTTCATGCCCGACTCCTGGATCTCCTCCCATTCACTGACCCGCGGCCGGGGGTTGGAATTGTCTGTGTGGTGACCATTCTCTGTCTAAAGGAGGAGAACAGCTCAGTTTGAAATCTTACAGTGGAAGCCTCACATGATGTTTTTGTCTGGTTTGTTAACAGCTAGACAACTTACTCTTTTCTGCATCTGTAGCATGTCTATTCCAAAGTGTGACAGGTGTTCTGATATGTGTGGGTCCAACACAGCTTCCTCCTCTTCAAACGAGTAAACATCTGAAACCAAGAGATCACTATGATGGGCCTGATTTTTTAAATTAAACTTTCTGTTGGAGGGAGCTTGGCAAGAAAATTTAATAGCCAACGACTGTTTCTTTATGAATGCTGTGCGTAAGACAAATAAAGAAACTGATGCGTGAACCTTTGCGTTAGTTAACTTTGAGGCAAAAAGTTGACGATTACCAACACTACACAAGAGCTTGGATTCAAGAATAACACAAAAGTTTCAATAATCACGTTGTGTGTTTCAGACCTGCTCCGTCTGGTGTGATGGTGTCCAGTTTGACGGCAAGGGGGTAGTTGGTCTCTCTGTAGTGCTCCAGCGCGTGGCCGTTGCCTCCGCTCCCATCAAAGAACCACTTCCCACAGAGCACTGCTCCATCCGTCAGGTTCAGCCACAGGTTTTCTCTCATCTCACACTTCTGACACTTCCAGCCACTGAGGGAAAAGAAACAGAGACTCTTGTTACTGTTGTGTTCAACAATTTCAAATATCATCATTTGCAATGAACCATTCTCTTTACCGCTGTGAACACATAAGCTGTTTTCCCTGACAAACAATCATGCTGCACATATTACGTTTAATGTCTTTTTTAAAAAAAATTTCATATGTTAATGTCAGTTTAAGACATTCCTTTATGCTTTTTGTCTTGCAATACTTGCTTTCTGCATTTATTTTTGTACACCAGTATCCTCTTCTTCGTTTGGCTGCTCTCATTTCTCCAGGGTCACCACCACAGTGAATGATCTGATAACAAACCCGAGCCAACCCAGCATTGAGATACATATTTAATCTGGCACAGACTTTATCTGGCCTGGGACCAGCAATTACTGTGCATCTGGGTTTAGTGTCTTTCCCAAGGACACTATGACATGTGGACACACAGACCCACTCTACCTCCTGAGCCACAGCACCATCATTATATATGAATACATGAATGAATAAATGATTGAATGCTTTTATCTTAATGTCATGCCACCTAGTGGCCCGTCCCCGATGGGACTATACCACCTTTGCAGCAAAGAGAAAATTAGTCCATCGTACAAATACAAATAAAACATGCAAATGACTACTAGCCTTGCTGGCCACACACCAGGATTACAGCTATATAGGAAAAAAATAAGTAAAACATAAAAAACATGAATACATACAGAAATACACCCACTGGTACAGTGTTCCCTTCTTCATGTCTTGTGCTTTCTCTAAATAATTGGCCAACCTAAATGTCTCTTTTTTTAAACAGCCACTTTAGTCGTTTAATCGTCATCGATATTTATCCAATTGACTCTGTGTTCTGAAACAGCTCCTCACAGATTTTCCAATAAAAAGGACAGCGTAAAACATAATGACACTCATTTTCTATTTCTTTAAGGTCACACCCTGGGCAGATTCGACGGTCTTCTTCCAGCCCAACACACCCGCCCCTTTTAGTATGGAGAGACAATATCGCTACTCTAATCTGAGCACAGAGTGATCTTTTTTTCTTTGACGGGTTATACAGGACATAGTTTTCAGTGTAATATTCATATTTAATTTCACAGTAGGTACATAACTTTTGGTTTATGTTTTGAAGTTTTTTTTCCACTCATCACTCACTGTTCAGCTCATAATGTCTGATCACTTCTTAGACTATTATTTACAAATTCTAGATTTTGTTTGTCCCACGGCGTCACGTGGCAAACCAAGCAGCTCAACCGGAACCAGAAAAACCTATAAGTCCTTATTTACCCACATATTGTTATTCACCAGAGCAAGCACCTTGTACATGAATATAGTAATAGTAATAAAAGTGCTGTCACACAACTTTTCCGTTTGCATAAACAGGAATCAGCTTTGACAATAATTTGAATATTCTGGGAGAAGAATGTGAAAGATTAGAGAAAAGTTTGAAAGAAGTTTTTAGCACATCAATCCAAATATACCAATGAATAAATAAAGATGCGGGGTGCATGAATAATTTCTCTACACAATCACTAAAACATAACCCGACAAGCCAGATGATCTGTTGCCCAGAAGCATCTGGAAAGACTCCACTGGAACTCCTTTGGAAAAGGGCAGGCACTCTGAAAAAATCCTACGCAGGTTATTGGATAACCCATCTGTCTGTCACCATCCACTGCAGACTGACTTCAACCAATCATCAACAAATCCCATTAACAGCAGAGCCACTTGGCAAATCAAACTCTTACTGAAGTCAGTCAGGACTCAGTAGAAGAGTGAAAGCTATTATTTCCCTCGAGAAAAACCTTCAGGGTCATTCTTTGTTCTCGTTTCAACGAGGAAATATTCTCCAGTTCTTAAAGAAGTGGTGTTATTGCAGCTGTTTAGGATCTACTTGTACTTCTACTACTAGCATGTGTATTACGGTGTGGGAGGTGGATTTGTGGAATGGATTAAATAAGGAGTTAAAGAGGAGCACGTTTATAGAGCACTTTAGAAAGATGTAAAGACAAAATATTTCTTGACTGTATGCGGAAGGAGGGACAGCTTGATGGGTTGGCATTTTAGCACTGGGCATCATTTGGGCTGCAAATATGCTTGAGATCGGGATTATGTATTTAGTACCTGTTGTAAGTAATCTAGGATTTGTTTATTTTCTACATTAATGATTGTAGAATGCCTGGAACAGTTGACAGCAATTTTGTTCTTTAAATGAAATGACTGATGTATAAGTGAGGAGTTGTAAGATTTTACAAGTGTACACTTCTTCCTTCTCCTTTTCGAGCATGTCTGCCGATGTTTTGTTTGTTTTACATGATTTTGTTTATTGTTTTGAATTTTATTTTGCTTAAAATAAATAAGTCAGAAAAAAAATTAGCCGTCACCATCGTTCAGCACACACGTAGTTGCCGGTAGACCCTCCTCAGGAAACAGTGATTGGCCTGCACCACACTTGCTGCCTGCTCAAACCCCCAACGTGGAGCCTGGCCAAACTGATCGCAGAGCACAGCAGAAATCCTGAGCTCACCAGGCTAACTACACACACACTGCTGTCAAGTTTTCTAATCCTGTCACCTTCCAGAAAGCTGAACATGCTGAATAAAATCACAGAATCTATCGCTGGCACTGAAGTGACTTCTTTTCTTAAAGGCTCATTGTGTAAAGGAAACGGTGGTGTGTCAGTGTAGTTTGGTGCTTTTCCTACCTGGGTGGGATCCTGACCCCATTATCCAGCTGTCTGAGGCTCCTGGCATGTCTGGACACCTGGATCTCCTCCTCCCAGGACTCGGGCTCCTGCTTCTTGTAAGCTGAAGGTGCATTGAGCACTGCGTCACAGGCGATGGTGACCTGAGCGTCATATGAAACAGAAGAGACAGAATTAATTTTTGGAAGTTGGTGTGACGAAGATTATCTCTCTTCGTTCTTAACAGTGCATTTGCCAGATTTGAGAGTTTATCTTGAATACTGTAGAAACGCCCAACTTCGATAAAGGCGCCTTTGATGAAATATGTCAATAACAGTAAACAGAAAGGACAGCCGTGGACATGCAAGATCTATGCAAGACATTGTGAAGCTGCGCCATACGAAGCAACTGATCCAGCCGAGGAAGACATGGCAAAGCTATTCTGCTACTGCAATGCAGAAACAAACCATGCAAAACATTTTAAAACAAAAACAATAGTCATCAGTAACACCACATTTTCTGCACTCACAACATTAAATGATACATGCATAAAAAAAATGAAAGTTGAAGTCCATAACATGCCCAAATCAAGCCTCATTCAGTGAGGAAGCTGCTCTAAAAACACAACAGAAGTAAAATGTCTCCTCTGCAGTCCTTACAAGCAAACGACACACAATGATAAAAGCACCTTTATGTGCATCCAGTGGTTCCCCAGAAGTTTTCTCAGCAAAAAAGGATCCCATGAAACAATGTTTGCCTTTGCGCCAAACTTTTTTACCAAAACCCACCCACAAGGAAAACTTGAGGTGAGCTAACAGCTGTTAGGTGATAAGAGAAAATCTGAGCTTTTACAAAATATATTCTCAAGTGCAAAGTTTTGTGACCATTACACTTAAACCTAATCAAATGAATGGATTCAGGCTTTGAGGTTTTTCCAAGGTGACAATGACCTGCCTGTCGGCTCAGTGGCGGGGGAACCACTGTGTGCACCCTGCCATCCACATGCATGGAAACACACACAGCCCGCGCAGCAGCGACTCACTGACCAGAGCGGGTAACTCCTCAATATTCGGTAAGGGGATCTCGAAGTGGTCTGGAAAAATGACGAGTTTGGCCTCATCTTCATATTCATAGTCCTCTCCATTAAAATCGCGGTTTAGCTCTAAATCTACAGGGGAGGGAGTAAACACCCAATCAGCTGCTGTCAGAAAAGAACCGCTGATGATGTCACCTGATGAACAAGTTTGTTATTTTTATTTTCGGTTTGAGTGTGACGTCTGTTCTTTTTTTGTGTTCTTCATTCTTGAGTCAATACCATAACAGTCTGAGGATGCAGCGAGCACAAACAGATGAATCCTCGAACAAGAAAACCATCAATGGCTTTTATTTTACAGCAGTGACAGGATGACTTCATACGAGGTCAACGACTCTCTTCATGTGGAGCTATTTATAGGAATTTATTTCACACTCTTATCACCAGCAACTTATAGAGTTACTGAGGAAAAGGCTTCAGTGACAACTTTGTCTTTGTAACTACAGTGTGCTCACTTTATGATTGATTACACGATGAAACTAGATTTATTGTTAATCTGCTTGTATTTTGTCCAATTACTGATTGGTCTGTAAAATGTCCACCACAGGTTCCTAGAGCCTGAGATCACATCTTATTTTGTCTGACCACCAGTTCAAAAACAAAATACATTTAGTCAAACAAAAGGAAATATTTTGTTTGCTCTTGTTTTAGTTGGGCAATCCCTTGTGTGACTCTCATATGGACAAAGTGCTTCCTAATCCAATATTTTTAAGATTTGGACGGTCATATGCAGACCTGATGTATTTATGTTTGAGTGACTGAGCAGTTTGCAACTGAATATGTTTTGTTTGTTTGTTTGTTTGTTTGGTTGGTTGATTTGTTTTGGTTGTTTGGTTAGCTGGTTCATTTTTTGGTTCATTTTTTGGTTGGTTGTTTGGTTGGTGTAAGAACAAAGCATTTGAAGATATCACTCCTGGCTATATGAGCTTTTGATAAATATTTTTCACAACATTTGCACTACTTTTAGACGAAACAATGAATTAATAAATTGAGAAAATCATCTGTAGTTTAATTTCTAATGAAAAACATCAATTTCATCCCTTGTTTGCTATCAAGTAAGACAGAGATGCATCAAAGCCTCACAACAAAGAAACTGGAACCAGAACCCTTTTGGCATGTTTGCAGAAAAAAAAGTGACATTCATTTTCTGTCAAATGGATTATGACTTAATAACCTGATCATTTCGTCTTTCATCAAAATTATATCAAGCAAAGCCTCTCCTCCTAACACCCTCTCCATATAGAGTTGTCCATTCTCCACTCCAGCCTAAAGTGGTGTAATGACTCATGTGAAACAGGGTCGCAGGTTATCCCCGACATTGTTATTGTACCCACGGCTTTCACAGCTAGCAGCCTGATTAGATCACTGCTCTGGTATGGAGATGACGCTGAATACATACATGCCCTCCGTCATATGAAACATCCAAAATGGACAACGGAAAGAATCATCCCAGAGAATCAAGAGTCAGACAAGTCAGAGACGCAGACGTTGGCTAGAGGGGTGACCTGAATTATGAGCATCAGATTGAAGGCAGTGGATCATTTAGTCTATGAAACGATAAGAAAACAGACATCAATTACATTGAGGTTGAGTGGAAGGAATTCCTCCCCCACCAGGCCAGCCGTGAGGGGGAGAGTGGGGAGAGTGAGAGACACCTGGTCCTCTCCGAGCAGCGTCATAGCTGCAGTGGAAGTGTGTCAGCCTAAAAGGGAGGCTGACAGGTGGTGGCAGCTGAGAGGCCGGCGACCAGCCACCCCCTCCCCACGCTGAGGAGGAAGAGGCCAGGCTTTGATTTAGAACAGTTACCAGCCACATATACAAATAAATGGGCTAAATTTGGTGCACAGGAGGAGGAGGAGGAGGAGGAGGAGGAGGAGCAGGAGAGGCCTCATCATGGGAGATATCTGACGCTTGGGGTAAAGGCCGGCTAGATGGGGCAACTGGTGGGTCACCACAGTGTGACAAACAATAACACCAGCTTTTAACAGGGAGGGGGTTCTCTGAGCAAAGAGGTGTGTTTTTCTGACCACAAAAGTCACTTTTTCTTTAATACTGAAACACCAAGTTAATGCAAAACACGCAAAACTCATCCAGAGGTGAGTTTTCTTTTCTATCACCAACAAGCCATATTTTTTCTCACTTATAAAGTGTCCAAGAGCTTCTAACTAAGGCTACATTCATTACACATCACATTACATTACATTATTATTAAAATGTTGAAGTACTTTCAAGCTAAGTTTCAGTTTTATACTACTTCATACGTCTTTTTTCACTACATATCTGAGTGAAATACTGTTCTTTTCATTCTTCTACCTTTACGTGAAAGTTACAGTAGGTAGCTACTTTTCAAAATAAGATTTTACGCAACAAAATCGATAAATTTAGCAGATGTAATGCATTGTAAAGGAATAAACCAACGTCTTCAAACCCTTGTCACATTTCAGATGTAAGTGAGTTGATAACAGTTCCAGAGAGAAACATTTTCGATTAAACATCTCAGATGCTTTCATTTCAATAGCATTTCTGAGGACAAATAGGTAAACCTCTACAACACCCCACCCACATCTGAGAGGAATATTTTTTTTCTCTTATGCTCCATCAATCATGAAAGAACAAACAAACAGATGTTTCTTTTAAAGAGGTTTGAAAATTTACAATATGATCAAAAACAGTATAAGTCAAGGGGCCACTTCTCTCAATCAAGAGTATTTTTACAAAGTGAAATCACTACTTTTACTAACTTAAGTTACACTTCTTCCGCTTCTCATCGACAGGCAAACCTAACCTACCTAGAAACACTTTTCCATTTCTTCGTCTGGGGATGGCTCCTCCTGCAGCTCCTGTGGCTTTCTGTGAGAAACAGGAAGGAGGAGATTAAACGGGATCAAAGAGCCCTCATCGTATTAAAAAAAAAATTCAACACCTTTGATGACTCTCTATGTAAAATGCTGTAAAAAGCTGTTGAGCTTTCCTGTGGCAGCCTGTCCAGATGGTTGTCATTTTGTTCGAAATAGATCCTGGATGTTCTGGTTGCCAGGTCAGGTTACAAGGCGAGGGAAAACCCCCTTCCATGTCATGGTCAAAATTATAGAATGATAAATGAAACGCCTTGAGTTGCACCGTTTGATTTGTGGACTTAGACAGATACCGTTTACAGTAGTTTGGGCCTGTCTCTGCCTGCAGAGAGTGTCATCACTTCTCTGGTTTTTCTCCACAGCACGTGGCCAAGAGTTGTTGAAAACTCATATTCCGTTACCTTATACAGAGTCCCAGATAAAGAGCTGCAATCAACAAACAAAAGACAATCAAATCAACTAAACTTAGATCTGCATGCAGCAGATTGGCGCAACTGGTTCAGGTGACTGCTTCCCATTCACTCAGCAGGGAGGGAGGACGTGGACAGACAGAAAGACAGAGAATGCTGACACAGTCGGGACCAAGTGGACTCATGGGAAAGAAACAGCAGACAAGGGAGCTTGCAGAATGTGAGCAGCTGTTTCTGGACAGATCCAGGCATGGAAATAGCAGCTCTTTACAAAGCAGAGCTTATCTGAGGGCAATAAAAGCCAGCAAGAAAACACAGCAGCGGCACGGATGTTTGTTGTTTACCATTAACTTTTTTGAAGACAGAAGTTTTTTATACATTAGGAAAATAACTTAATAACAAATAAGCTTTACAGTATAAAACACAATCCAATGCAAAAACACTGCATCAGTCTTAACAATAATGTTCAAAAATATTTATTTGATGGTTTTTGTTTTGGATTGCCTTGTATCGTATGATAATCCAGCTTTTTATTTTTTAATATTAACAGCTTCTGATAGTTAAAATGATGTTGTTTTGCATTCTACTCAGCATGATACTGTTATCTCGGGATTTCTTAGAACTAACTTTTCAGTATCTGTATTTTCAGAGTATTTACTTGATAATCCTCAAGCATGTTTCTTGGAAAGTACAATGCAAACTGGTACTAATTAAAGAAAAAATATAAATTAATTATAATAGAACTTTATAACCTCTCTCTGTATTTTTTATTGTATCTTTGCAAGAAAAAATCATATTCTTGGATGTTCAGCTGACCTGCTGTGTACTGACACTAAGACTTCTCTGGGTTTTGCTGGAAGGAAAAAATTACATTATTTTTCAATTAACTCTTAATATCCAAACATTCAAGCCTCAAGCATATGCAGAGCGCACAATGTAATTAAATCCTTGATATTCAAAACAATGGCATCAGTGCACCTAGCGTCCCTCTGCAGCATCACTCGCAACAGCCGATATTTGACCTGTAA
>JAQLOL010000020.1:16274854-16303985 GCA_029783665.1 Naso thynnoides | reverse complement strand
TATTAAAACAAACAATATACAAACAAACAATATACAAACAAAGATTTTCATGTAGTCACACACATCTACAAAGACATTTTGTTTACTGTTTATTAGTGGACAGTATTTCTCAACATTGTAACTCTTTACATAAAGACAAATCTCATAGTTGTACATCTGTTTAGCTTTATTATTATTTTGCATCTTTTTAGCACCAGCCTCACACTACAGAGGCTGACAGGAGGAGTCATACATGTTGACAAATACATTAATATAAACATATCTCGTTACAGTATTTCATAGCCCATTTATTATTGTGTTTATATGTTGCCTGTAACTGATAAGTAAGAGTAAAATTAAATGTTTCCATTATTTAAAGGTCCACTTCGTATAAATGCTTCATGTCTGGGTCTCATTCTCAACTCGTCAGTGTTTGACAAAGTGGGAAACTCGACTCGTCAGATATTGATGCTTTGGGTCAGTGGAGGGCCGAACTACCGACCCAAAGCATCAGTTGTTGACAAGCTGAGAATCTTTAATCTTTACTCTTCCACTTTTCCACAAAACTTTTAGAAATTATCCAGATGTTTTAATATTTTGTACATGACTATATCAAATGTGGATCAAAACAGATTTCTTATAGTGGTCGCAGTTCATACATCTATGGTTGTATATATTTTTGTTGTGCTGGCTTAATTCAAATCATGTTGAGTTCTGTCTACATGCCTTTTATGTGGTTAACTAACTGCAACTTCTTTGTAATGTGATTTATAAAAGTACTATATGAACTTGGTTGCCATTAGTAATCAGTGCCTGGCAGAAACATGAGTGTAAGTGCAAACTTACCTCTTTGACATGTCGTTTGAGGTGCATGTAAACGCTCTGTCCTGTTTTGCGATAATGTCTCTCCACATGTTCTCGTCCGAAGCCCAGGAATGTGTTCATACACACATACAGGCCTCCCTCTGACTCCTGCACACCAGAACAGCCACAACAAACAACAGCATGAGCGATCAGCCATCAACACGGCAGCATTTTTGACACACTGAAAGCCTTAAAACTGCACATTTTACGAAAAATCTATTATTGCGCAGGTCCTATAGCTGGCATTTTGCCTGCTTAGTAGCTCAGAACAGTATTACTGTACTTCGTACAGTGTATTATATGCAGTATATCCGCACACAAGTATTCCTCCCAAACAATACATGTTTAAGCAAACCCACAGAGCCATTTTAGCTTCTATCAACTTGTTTCGCATCAAAAATAGGACAAAAATAACCATTTCAGTAGAAGTAAGCGACTGTCAGAAAAAAAAAAAACTGTTTACTTTGTTACACTCCACCTGGCAGTAGCTCTAAAGGTTTAACACAACATACACAAGGGAAATGCTAGTGCATGTGTGCCAATGATTCTGAAAGCACATTTTCAAAAACGCCCTCTTGCTTCCAGCCAAAAATCTGTTCCAGCTCTCCTGCACAGACACCCAAAAAAATCTCACTTTTATCAAGAAATTGCCTGCTGCGGAAAATCCTGTTTTTTTACTGTAAATCCACAAAATCACAGTCACCTTTTACACCTTAATTTAGCCAAAGAATGTCTCAAAAATGGGATTAATCTCTGATATTTTGTTCCACACAGGCAGTCTGATAGATCAGTGTTGCTGCCTCTGTCGTTCCAATGGAAGAATATTGGCATCCTGTTACATGCAGCAACACTCTTGACAACCTCGAACCTTTTTGCTTTCAGGGGAACAAAAGGTTTTATTCCTATTTAAAAAAACAACAGTAATTCTCAGCTATTCTTCATAAGAACGCTGGTGAGTCACATCTTAGCTTGACTTACTGTAACTTCAACAGCTTTTCATATGATATCAAGGCTTAATTTTTTGTCACATTAAAAAAAACTGCATTTAAGGTGGTTTAAAGACTTTCACACGTGGACTGTCAGAGACAATACACATCCAGAACGGCCTTTGAAAACTAATCTAAATGTGCAATCAGTGCAGGCCTTATAAACCCCTGTGATAAACCTTTAAGTGGCCCAGAGTGACATATGAGCTTCAACAGTGCACGGATAAAAATAAACCAGTCCTCAGGCCAACATGATGAACTCCAGACAGCTGAGTCACCTTTAATAAACGGTTTCAGGTGGAAAAAGTCGGGCACTTTTTTAATTCTAAAAATGTATTTATTTGTTCTTGTCGTTGCTTGTTTGTTTATTGTCGTTGTGTGTATAAAATTTATGAAGTCTTTAACACTCTGACTCAACTGTGTGGACCCAAAGGCTTTTAAAAGGTAATTAAATTCAAATATGTCATTGTTAGACACATACAGAAGAGCTGAGAGTGACTGATTAAATGAAATTATATTGGCCCTGACATTTCCTATAAACTCTGTAGTGACATAAAAACATTCTATCAGAAAATAAACTTGGCCTTCTTAGAATCAACATAGACTTTAAGCAGCAAAAAACACCATGGATAGCATGAATTTTTGCTTGGTCATTGTAAACTCACTAGTGGTGAATATTAACTGCTCTTCACATCACACATGGATTGCTATCTGCTATAAGAGGCTAAAAAATGAGCCCACGGTTGTGAGTTTACAACTGTGAAGTGCCACTGACACACTTTAGACGATTTTAGACGATTTTAAATCGCACAGCAGCTGTTTCCTAACGGCAGCCACGAGCTGTCCAGGCTGCTGGATCTGGTGAAATTAATTGAGAGCTCGGTGCAGGTGTGTTAGCTCCTGTTTTCACTGGTTTAACTGGCTGAAGCGGTGGATGTGGCCCGAACTGGACCGACTACCTCTCCTCGCACAAAGGGGAAACCCCTCCAGCCCTCTCTCTCTCTCTCTCTCTCTCTCGTGAGATGTAAACAACATTTATTTATTTATTTGCGTTCAAGTTCACGGAAAAGGCGGCCATTGACACACACGCGCAGACCCATATACACGTGTGTTCACATCAGACAGTCAGCCCGCCTGCGACGCACATCCTCCCTGCGAACAACCCGCTCGTGTCTCGGTGTGTGTGTGTGTGTGTGTGTGTGTGCAGCGCGCGCGCGCGTGTGTAGGTGTGCGTGGGTGTGAGAGGCAGACACTCACGGGAGAGTCGAAGGAAAAGGCGCACTCGCTCTTGAAAACCCTGTCTCCGGTCCTGGGCACTCTGATGGTGGGCATGTACGGGACCAGCAGCTCTCCTAGGTCTGCAGCCATCTTCGCATTCCTCCTTCTCGCACCACAGTGCTGCGGAGCCACCGGAGCAGCGCTGTCAGAGGAGAGGATGCTATTTTTAAAGCGCTCCGTCGCTACATTCCTCCAGCCAGCGGGATGTGACGCTGAAAAACATAAAAATAAAATGACAGAGGGGTGGAGGGCCGCCTGCTACACAGGCTGCAGAGCGGCGGCCTTGAAGGCTAATGTTGTTCTTTTGTTCTTTGTTTTTCTTCTTGCAGAAAAGCAGCGTTGACCTGCGCAGATATTACATGGCTATTGTTGACTGTGATGACGCTCCGTGCACACAGGAATAATTTACCAGAAGGGCCCCTCCCACCTCTGAGGATGATTCATAAAGCCACCCACACTTACTACAGCATGTTTCCCCCTTCAGGATTCAGGAAAAACGTGGTTTTATGGTGAGCTTTGAAAAAATGCAGTGTGCTGAAAGCCCACTCAAAAGCTCCATCACTGTTTATCTGCAGGAGCTTTATGTTTAAATGCAGACAATTTAAAAAAAAAAAATTCTCACATGCATTTTTCTTCCATAATCAGCAATAAGCTAACAAATGACGGGCGCCATACCTGTAAAGACACACATCAAACAGCTAATTCCGTGCTCAATAACTGATGAATATGGGATTTATACAACCATGAAGCCTTTTGTCCATCAGACAATCATCTTGTCTGCACACTTTTGCCACCTGGTGGACGCTCACGGTAATGCAGAAAATATGAAATGAATGATTTGTCAAAATTGCATCCAGTTACACACTGTTTGTCATGTAGCGTGTGCCTGTTGACAGGCTAATGTGTGTGCCTGCCAACTGTGTTGTGGATAAGAATAAATAAATAAGATCTGTTCATTATAAGACATATGCTAAATACATCAGCATTTTGATGGTACATCTTGATTTGTAATACCATCAAATTTTCAGCGTTGCGTTTATTTTCATATTAAGAAACGCAACAGGTGTGATGTAACTGGGGCACCTGACTGGTACAAGATGCTCTATGTGAAAGTGATACTTAAATGCAGGGCCCATCTCTACTGGAGGTTCTACATTTCAGGGTTAAAAAAAAAATATATATGACATCAGCAGAACAAATTACACACCATACCAATGTGCATATGCATATATATGTGTCTGTGTATCATAGAGGATTGTGTAATGGCATGGAATTTATTAAATACATCAAAACAGTTTCAGTGCTTGGAGAGCAATAGAAAAAAAATCAGCGTTGACCTGTTGACCATTGACACTTGGTTGTCCTTTGCAGGTTGGAGACATTCTTTGCACTTACTGGGTGAAAGTCTGTCACATTCTGTCACCGATTGAAATGTAGAGGCAAGCAATGGAGAAATCTCAAAGTAACCCGTTTTGCATATTGTTGGAGTGCTATCGCACTGAGGGGAATCTCACACCAATACAGGAAGAACATGCAGTGAAATCCTTCAAAGATTTAAATAATTTTATCCACTCAAAGTGAAACATCTTTGCAGCATGGAGTCAACAAACACACAGGAGGACAAAAGTATCGGAGTACATATAGATTCTTTATTTACGCAGAAAGGGAAAAAATGTACAAACAGTGAAATTTGACGAGCATGGCTGACAGGCAGGCAAGTCCGGATTAATTATCAGGCGACGACTTGTGGCTGTGGTCGATCAGCTCCTTGTTAAGGGTGTCCACCTGGAACCACGGCCCGTCTCCCTTCTGCCTCATCTGTCGGCGCACCTCCAACTGTGTCAGTCTGTTGACGACAAACAGGGAGGAATTAATGAAACCACATTTCAAAAATAGAAAACAAAAGCAAGTTATGACGGCCAGAGCAGTGCCACAACCTACTTCATTTCCTTTTCACAAGGCAAAGAGAAAGGAAAAATCATGACATGTCATGTCCATCGTTACGCAAGTCCTGCTTTTCCTCAAGTCCCTCCCTTCCATTTTCAGTCCATGGGATCTTAGTCATGAAAAGTTTTGTACAGTAGTCAATGGACAGAGACAAATTATTTTTCGATCCTGTTTAAATTTTTCCCTCATTCTCAAATACAAAGTTTGTCAATTTAAAGATAATTTTGTAAATCTATGAAGTTGCAGTTTGTCTTTAAAATAGTTAAGCAACACTTAGTTTTTGTTAAACTGCTCAGTAAACTACGTCTCTCGTCTGGCGCAATATACGTCACCAGTGGCTCTAACTTAAGCACGGTTACTTTCGTTCGCTGCAGCTAAGCAAACAGAGAGTCACTTCTGTAAGAGGCTGTTGTTAAACGTCACTTGTGTCACTTTTTAAAAAAATTGACAAACACCATATTTGAGACCTGCGGTGAAATTTAAAGAGGATCAAAAAACAATTTGTCTCTTTCCATTTACAACTGTTCATATTTTTTTCCCAAAATACGGTCCCATGGGGTTCGCCTGAAAGGGGTGACCTAGCCACTCTATATATGGGATTTGAGGAATTCCTTGAGCTGCACCATCAGATTCTTACTTTAGTACTGACATTAAAATATAATGACGACGTAATGATTACTGGCTGAATGAGAAGGAACGCACAGCACCTTTGATATTATGATTGACAGAGGAGTGATACTGGAACAGATTTACGTTTAGTCACATGTCACACGTTCTGCTGCTGTTATTAATTGTGGCAGCACAACTCGACAGGCTCACAAAGCTCAGACCAAACTGTCGAACCAGGCAACGCTGGTCAAACGTGAATCAAGATTCTGAATCAATCGGACTAACACCACACCAACTTGCATGCATGGCTCAGAACTCCTTCAAATGTTCTGTTGTTCTTATTGGTTCTAAATCAATCAGAAAAGCAATTTTTCATCAGCAGCCAATGAGAGCATCTCTCAAAAAATGAACTAAGAGGTACCAGACCAACTCACAAATTACAAGAAACACATCTCAGAGACTGTTCATTTCTGTCATGGTTTAAGTTTAAGGATGATCGTCAGTAGAATATTTTTCCATTACTGCTTTCTGGCCTCCACATATGACAAGACTTTGATGAAAGAAGCTACAGCATAACATCCCACTTTGGACTCTCACCTCATGTCGGCCTTTTCTTTCTCTATTTGGATTGCAGCCATCATCTTTTCATAGTCCTTCACCGGGGAATCATAGATGTTTCGTGCAATCCACCTGGTGATGGGGTGCTGCAATGACACACAAGACAGAAGTAATATTAACAACTGAAAATGTATGTAATCTTAATAAACAGTCAACAGAAAAAGCAGAGAAAGAGAAACATCTTTTTCTGATAGCTGGCACTGCAGCAAAGGCTTTGTGATGACAAGGAGGATTAGGGCATGCACACACTGTGAAGCCCAATTCCATATTTAATGCATGATTGAGCTCATCCGGCGCTGAAGCAGAGTTCACACCAGAGCCTCAAAAACACACACACCCTCTGAAAAAAACTAATGACACCAGTTTCCTGCCTCTTACCTTGTAGTACTCCCAGTGCTCAGGTTCATAGCCCTCTGGAATTTCCGCCAGCTCTGCCTCACCTTCATGAAATAGTCACAGTAAATTTCAATTCAAAGTAACGTCTGAATTCTCTCGATTTCCTCTTTAAATCACATCTTAGAGTGACCAAATAAAGTACAGAGGCATACAAAAAACGTGAAGATAAGTGGTCACTTACCAATAAAGACATTCATAAATGTGACAATGACAGCCATGGGAATGCCAGTCAGCAGGACATAAAATTGCTGTGGGGAAAAAAGAGAGAGATTCTGAAAAACTCTAATGTTGTTCTCCACTGGGAGTGATCGAGACTGGATATCTAACCAAGTCAATGGGGATAACTGTTATTTTTGTGCAAAAGTAGTTGTGTGGCTTTTATTTCAATTACATTTTACCTCCATATCATGGAAACTACAAGAGGAGGAGTAACTGTTAAACATTTTGGCTTTGACATGTGCTACTGGCTCCATTTATTGCAAGCAATCTAGCTGTGTAATCTTATGCAAGTCCTTCTGGATTAGTGGATTGTCATTTGTGAATTATAACACAAACATAATACAAATATACGATTGGCATTGTTAGACAATCCTGTAATTCATAATATTATGGGAGACAGGTGAGATGGTGTCCCAGGACTCACCAATGAGCGCAGAAATCTCCTGTCATAAAAGTCAGATGGTTTGACGACAAACATTTTCTTTCCATGACCCCAACGAACAGCCACTGCAAAATAAAAGGGACATGGTCATGACCTCATTTCTAAAATTACTTATTATTATTATTATTATTATTATTATTATTTTATTTTTTCCAATTTAACTTGGTGCTTTATTGATCAAATACTTGGATCCTTATATAACAATAGACAGATTGGCTTTTGGTTCTTGTATTGTTATCTTGTATTGTTCTTTTTATCCACATATCTAACAATCATTCTTCAAATGTGTCTTGAATAAATCAGAAGTGGGCAATATGAGCTTAGTCTTACAAAATCAAGCGCAGCCCACCGAGTCAAATGGGTTGTTATAGCGTTTTTGAAATAACATAACGTTATAAACGTTATAATTAGTGCTGTGAATAAAAATTTTGACGTGGGTATGATTAGAATTACTACACCTGCTTCCAAATACGTTTTCCCGCAATGGGAAAAAGGGAGCAAATTCTATAAATTTCATTTGCTAGAGTGAACTTCTACCTGTAACTATTCAGTCACTTACTTCCTCACATTTTGTTGACAGTAGGACAAGCGTTACCTGCTAGCTCGGCTAAAGTTAGCATGCTAACAAACCCGGCGCAAGGTCACAAGAGGAGAAGGCAACTTTAACAGTCAAACGTCTCACTGTTCAAACGGTCTGAACGTCTCTTACCTTTATCTGTCCGCGGGATTGTTCGGGTCAGTAAATTTACAGCATTATTCCCAGATTTCAGAGGACTCAGTCTGGCTGCAAAGGCAGCGGCAGACCTGAGAACACTCATTCCCACCATCGCTACTGTGGGACGACGCTTCAACAACGCGTCTTCTGATTCGCTGATGAAAGGTTGAAGCGGAATCCGCCATATTTAATAAGGGCGTAAATGTATTTTAAAATAATATTTTAGTAGCATAATTGTACTGAAAAATTACACAAAAAATTTTCATAACTATGTTAATAAGTCGAAAAATCAACGTAAAAAGTAAAATAAAATATTTATTTGGTGTAGAAAAATGCATGACGGGTAATGTGGGACGGATCACAGCAAAGATGGCGGCGTCCTCATCAGTCGGACGCATTTTGACTCTTTGCAAGCAGTTTCAAAATGTCTTTAGGATATCTCCAGCGATAAATACTCGGCACTGTACTGCGCCTGTTACCAAATACCAGTCTCATCTTTACAGGTAAGAAGCTTCACCTTGGATTAAACACGGCTTGACAGCGAAGTAAATAACCATCGTGTTCATAGCTCACAGTGACACTGGCTTTGCTCCTTGAAGACGGTTGGTGTAAACTGTGGAAAATAAGTCAGTAAGTCAATAATATAAAACAGCACTGCAAGTCTTAGTTTTTCCGATGCCACTTGCAGGTAGTTGCTGAGTGTCATGAGCCTAAAATTCCGAACTGTGGGACAGTGTGACAGTTAGCTATAAGATTTTAGTGGCAGGATTTTGGTGGTCGTCGTTTTTTCTTTTTTTAATAAGCAAAAGTTAAAGTTTAGTTTCAAAGTTTAAGTTGCAAAGGTTGTATTTACTGTAATGAAAAGACAAAGCAGTCCCCCTTATAGGGAGCCACACAGGCCTGTTGACCGCTCAGCTTTTGCTTTTGAGGCTCTTCATGTTCTTTCCTCATACTTTCAAGTGTTAAGTTTCTTAATGTGACACTGACCATTTTTAATGTAAAGATTTATCTATTCTTGTGCAAAAAAAGAAAGAAAGAAAGAAAGAAAGAAAGAAAAGCCCACAAACGTTTAAAACTGTTTCTGAGTCAGACAGGAAAGCAGAAACCTGGTGCAGCTGTTTGTGAACCTAACTAAAACAAATGCCTGTCTGCTGTGTAATGATGGACAACTTCTTCATGTGAAACATTTAGTATGTAAGGACGATTGTCCCTTTGTGTCTTGTTATTTAAATTTATATTGCACTCACCAGGGGGAAGTCTCCATTCGTTTCCCTGTCTTCGTGCACTCCCACCAGCGCCGTGGGTCAGTGTCGAGCCCTGCACACAACCATCAGCCGCAGAGGGCTGGAAGAGTTCTTTGACCAGCCTGAGAACTGGGGAGAGACCACTGTGAAGTCAGGTACAACACTAAAGCAGGGCTGCAACTAACAGTTATTTTCAACATCGATTAATGTGCTGGGCATTGTCAAGATTAATTGAGTAATAGTTTATTCTACAAAATGTCAAAAAGTGTGAAAATTGCTTATCTCATTTTCTTAGAGTCCAATGTGATGTCTTCAGATTGCTTTTTTGTCCAGACAGCCGCCCAAAACACAGAAACTCCTCATTTATCATTATAAATTCCACAGAAAAACAGCAAATCCTCACATTTAAGAGGCTAAACCAACAATTCTTTGTACTTTTTTATTTGAAAAATAATAAATTTATAATCTATATAATCAGAGATTATTTTTCAAGAGATCAATTAATCAATTATTTGATTAATCATTGCAGCTCTACACTGAAGCACTATTTGTATTATGCAGCTGTAGCACCTCGTGGTATACGTAGGTTTACCAGGGTTTTACGAAATCTGTTAATGGGAGCTGAGCTGAAAAACACTTGTCTCAGTTGGCTAATTGTGTATTAGATACAGCAATGTAGGTTATAATAACTTCTGTCATCATCATCATATGTCATATGGCATTTAATTTCAATGCACTAAATATCTGGAACAAACTCCCAGGTAACTACAGGTCTGCCAAAACTCTCAATGCTTTTAAATCAAGACTTAAGACTTTTAATGTTTGCTGCTGCCTTTTATTAAGTTATTATTTCTACACTGCACTGCAACTTATATGTATTTTTTTACCTCTTTTATTCTGTTCAAGCTGGTTTTAGTTCCCTTTCCCTTGGTATTTCAATTGTAATATTGTGTTTAAATGTCCTTGATGTGGAGCACTTTGAGTTGGATTGTTTCTAAAATGTGCTATGCAAATAAACTTCCCTTGCCACCCTTGTCTTGCCTTATATTCTGAGAAATGTCAGTAAGGTACAACTGCATTACCAAAGTCCAGTCACACCTCTGTATCAGAAATATACACAGGCATGCTGGCAGCGTCTTATACTTACTAGGTTTGTCATACTTTTGTAGGTGGACCATGGACTGCCAAACAGCTTAGAACAAAGAGCAATGAAGATTTACACAAACTCTGGTAAGCACTGTGTGCATTGGTGGTTAATTGTGTATTAACATTCACCAGCTGTTTGTAACAAAGTCGTTGTCATGCTCAGGTTTGTGCTGTTGAAAGAAAAGAACATGCTGCTCACAATCGAGCAGGAAGCGAGGAGGCAAAGGGTTCAGATGCCGAGTCCTGAGAGATTACGAAAGGTTGGTATGATGCTTAAGTGACATCTCCACCATTTCTGCAGACAGAGTGAATTATATTTGACACAGCCAGGTGGGATGCAGGGGTTTGCTCTTGCAGCCCTGTGGGTGGTTTGTGCTAAAGAAGGACTTTGGTGAAAGGAAATCGTGTTGTCTTCTTCCTCCCAGGTTGAACGGTCAATGATCAGACTGGAGACAGTAGTGAGCGAGCGAGAGACTGCACTGCGTCTGCTGCAGACAGGACAGGAGAAAGGCCGACCAGGTGCCTGGAGGAGGAACATATTCGGACATGTCTACTGGTGAGGGCAGAGTCCAGCTTAACCTCTTAAATGTCCCTGTGGAGTTTCTGACCTCAAGCTAGCAACCATTGATTTAACCTTTGCTGAATTTAAGCTACTTAAAACAGCTTTACAAATGTTTGACAAGGGAAAAATGATTGAAATTCTACAGGTCAATGTGTATTGCGCAACACCCCCTGTTCATTCATGACATATCCTTGATAACAATGGCTCTGCTTAATATTGGTGGAAATGCGGGCAGGGTTACTTGATAGAAGGTTCATGGATCCTGAATGGAAGCAGTTCAAGCACCAGAGCTAAATCCATGCTTTGGAAAATGAAATTTGGGAAGGTGCATCACTCTTTAGCTTTTTCTTTCTCACAGGTATCGTTTCAAAGAGTACGCTATCCCTTGGTACATGAATAGAAGATACAAGCGGAAGAGGTTCTACACACCCAAGTTTGTCCAACCACACATCAGGTAAGATATGAAACGCATGAGATATTGTGCTGCTTTAGCAAAAGTATTCGGTGGATTTTGTGGAGAGATGTTATGTAACGTCCTGTCTAACAAAAATCCAAAAGTATCTTTTTTATTTAGTTTTTCACAATTTTCTGTCTTGCAGGCTGCGCATAGAGAAGCACCTTCAAGAGAAGGCCAGGAAAGCCAGCTTAGAGAAGCAAAATCAGGCCAAACTCAAGGAGAAGTTTCCTCAAATGAAAGTTCCCGCATCATGAAATTTCAGGCTCACATTGTACAGTTAAGTTCACGTTGACGGCTGTGATCCCTGTCTGGACACAAGGCCTTTAATTTGCTAAGAAGTCTGAGACAGCTCATGTTAAATAACTCAAGATGGTCTAGACTGTTTTCCTGTGTCCACTATGAGTGTATTTGTCCAACTGTTATTTGATCCTCTAAGATAAACTGTGCTACATAACTTAAAATGTTTTGGTCAGTTTTTTTATGCTTAACATTAAAAGAGAACACCATGTATTTTTCTTCCTTATCCTGTTTCACTGCCCTGATACATAAAGTGTGAAGACGTTTGACTCTGGAGAACTTTTAAGAACTTGTTTATGCAACTTAACTGTCACTTAATACTGTTAGCTAAAGTAAATCAAACAAACAAATCACATGGTGGTCTTACATGCAGTTGATACAAAAAACCATCAGAATTAAAATCATGATTGGCATGTATGAGTGGGCTATTAATACTTTTATCACAAACTCATTAAAAAAATTATGTAACAAAAAAACCCTTTATTTTTAAAAGACCACATGTAGCCCATGACAAGCAAAGTGAAAATTAAATACAGATTTATTTTGAGTTGACGCTCACAGCAATAAGCACAGACGAAAACTGACTGGCTTTGCTTAAGATGAGCTGACTACACAGAAGAGAAAGCTATGGACAAAAGACATTCCCAACAAACTGCTGTTGTTCCTTCAAATACTCATCACCCACATTTTACCGTCAGTATTCTGCAGAAACCTTAGACAAGAAATTTTGCAATCATGAACTTGACTTTAGCACCTACATGCTGATATTTAGGGCCCTTCGACCACGTCAGACTATTTCTAAAGTGGGAGAAAAAGCATGATCAAGTTTGTCGGTTCAATAAAATCAGACTTTGTGAAGATGTAAGGTTCCAGAAAAGTACCAACAATCCCAAAGATAAGGCAACGCACCGACTTATGATATCAACAAAGGAACATAAACCTCGTTTCATCATAGCGACAGTTAATTGGCAGAATATCGACAAACTTAATACTTTTTTAAAAACAAAAAATACAAAACAAGAGCGATCATCTTTAGATGTTCCTGAGTCCAGGGTCAGAGGGAACGACTCGTGATGAAAAGCTTGTGGCAAAGACAGTGACGAGGAGGGTGAAGATGGCTGGATTTTAAAATCAAGGGCACTTCCTGTCCACACACTGCTTTCCTCCCTCCTCATACTCCTGTTTGGAGATCCACATCTGCTGGAAGGTTCCCTGGTAGACGGAGGAAACGTTCAGTTTGAAAACACCAAGACAAAAACACGTAACAAAAATACTGTTTAGGAATTTGTTCAACTGTTCTTATTTTTAGGAATGGGATGACTATAGTTTTTTATTGTTAATCGCAATATAAAATGCTCAACTTAATTGCGGTGAATTCCAATTAATCGCACAGCTGTCTTAATAGTGAGTTTAAGTGTCTGCTATGAATAACCTAATGTAATCCTCACTATTCATGCTGGTGAACGGTGAATAGTCCATGCTTCAATGCAAGTTGGACTTTACAGAACGGGGTAGACTTACTCATGCATTCTTTTTGTTTTTAATTTAGCCTTTATTTATGCAGGGAAACCTTACAATTTATCGTTTCCTTATTATTATTATTATTTAAATCCAAGATGTGTCCCCAAGGAACATGATTCAATAGAGGCTGTGGGGTGAAGTGATGACAGCATGTTTTCTTGCCATTCTTTTTTAAATTTCTTTACGTTTTCCTAATGTATCTATTTATTTTATTTATTTTTCCAAGTTTTTCTTTTGATAAAAATTTAATTTTTTTGTCGTGATAATATCTTAATCAATATTCAATATCAATTATTTTGGCCACAATAACTGTGACATGAAATTTTCCAATTGTCCCATCCCTACTAATTCTGCCACTACTTTTGTTAAATTACAGCTAATATAGATCTAATGTCAAACAGCATATACTTTAAAGAATTTCTCCATACTCTAATTTCTTCGGCCACTACTTATCTAGACCTGAAAATGACTAATATCAATTTCTAAATTTTTTTATACAGCTAAGGACCTTTTGAAAAAAAGAATCTATCAATGTAATAAATCACAGATATAAAATTGAACATTTTTCGTTAAACCTCTGTTATGAAAAACAGTGCTAGGGTGCAGATGCATTTTGCCTCTTTCATTAAAAAAACATCAGGAAGCCTGATATTTCTCGAGCAAAGTCAACGGCTCTGGAGCTGTTGCTTTAAATCCCCTAAGTTTGTCAGAGACAGATTCCTGTCATAAAGATTTTTTTAAAAAAGCATTTCTTATAGCAGTTTAGCTTCTGTGCGTCCTTACGAGTGATGCCAGGATGGAGCCTCCTATCCAGGCGCTGAACCGGCGCTCCACTGTAGTGTTGTTGGCTATCAGCTTCAGCCTCATGCTCTGCAAATCACAGACAAGCACAACATAGTTTGGAGAAACAGTCGTGTTCAGTGACCTATGCTAGAAATTTTTCATACTGATGTTGTTAATCAGAGTATTTGAGGAAGCAGCCGCATTTACTCACTGGAGGGGTCTTCTGGGAGAGCTCTCTGTTCAATCGGTCTGTGAAGCCCTGGATGAGTGTGTTTCCTCCAGTCACCACCACGCTTCCATACAGACCCTGAGACATGATCACATGCAGATGAATCAGAGCTTTAGTTTTAAAAGCAACGCTGAAGATTTAGGAACAAAAGCTGATACAGCAATCACATTCACTGCCTCTTGTCGATCACTTCATCAATTCCCTGATAATCTCACATTGCTGGATATCAAACAGCAACAGTAAATAAATGAGTCATCTACATTCCTGTCCAGGCAAAATCTATCTTTATCAAAAAAGTTTGTGCCAGACAACAATACCTGTTCAGATATCTGACATTCTAAGAGCATCATTTAGATGAATAAAAATTGAGCTCAAGTGTCTCTAAGAAAAGAGAAGTTATTCCAGTCATCAAAAAACTCACTGCCACCAAGGACTGAGCTAAAAAAAAATCTACTGCAATGTAACATGATTATCTATTTTTGTGATATCTGTATCAAACAACAGCCCCCAAAATCAATTTGGGGGGGAAAAAAAGAAAGAAAGAAAAAAATCACGTTTTTAACCGGTTGTGAACCGAAACTTCCTCTGTTTCAGTGTGTCCTGTCCAGTTTAAGTCCACGATAGCACTTTTTAATTTTGATGTTACGGCAGCTACATCAGTGTGTTCGTTAATTTGCCAATACCAAAATATATTGGAAAGATCATTTGGAATTAAATTGTACTGACTCGAATTGTCCACTGAACTGTTAAAATAATGTGATGTATTAAGACTACCCAGATAGTACACAACAATTTGTGTTTCAGCTCTGTTTTTACATTTTCAGAGAACTATACGACATAGTGCAATATGCACCATATCACAGTGTATCATGATGCGTATCGTATCGTGAAGTACTGCCACCCATGTCTAAAACTTTGAAATAATCACCGGCCGGATGTCGATGTCACACATCCCCACGCTGGTCGTCACCACATGTCCGACTCCCAACATGGTGTTTCCAGACAGACCCTAAAGACATCAAAACAATCACAAATTATATTTTCAAAAAACAAATTTGGACGCACAAACAGCTTTACATAATGAGGCATTGATTATTTATGCAGTACTCAGTGATGGAACATGTTTCTATCTTCTGCATTCAGAGCGCATACGCTCACCTTTGCATTGGAGGGGTCAAACAGCCCCTCTGGGATCTTCAGCCTCTCAGCACCGAAGTCACAGTTGTAGCCGTTGGGCAGCTCATAGTGCACAGTGGGCATTTGTGCAGCAACTCTGATGAAAGAGAGAGGTGTTAGTTCTACCTGTTAGAAACAAAGGCAGGTACATGAGTCTCAGTTTCAGACTAAGTTCTAAATAATCTCTTACTGTTCATCATATGGCGAGTCTGACACCTGCAGCACAGAGGCCTGGAAGTCCTGGATCACACACTGCAAACAGTAAAACAAAGACAAGTAGGTACACATTCACCAAAGCAATACATGACAACCAGATCACACCAGGAGTCTCAGATTTTGCTGCTTACATTGCACATGTAGTTGTGCCATGAGCGGGTGACTTGAGGTAGTTTCTCCTTTTTCTTCCAGCTGGCTGGGGATCCCTCCCGCACTGCGTCCTGTTAATAAAAACACAGTTGTTGACTTGTCTTGTGTAAAGGAAGATGACAACATGGACAAATGCAAACGGTGGCGTAAGTACTAGGGCCCGACGAATATGGGGTTTTTGGAGCCGATGCCAATACTGATGTTAGGGATTAAGAAAATTTCGATATCCGATATATTGGCCAATATTCCATATATATAAATTTGAATGTGGCTATCAAATACCTGTGACATAGCTATGTAACGAGGGCAGAATATCTAACAAACTTTATTCTAAACATCAGTAGACTGAACAGCAAATACTTTACCTATTATCAATTAAATAATGGACCGCCCTCTGCTGGACAAACTATGCGATTACACAATTTTTAATTATTTGTTCAAGCATTTTTTTCATCCTTAAAAACTGTTTTAATATTGGCATTTATTGGAGAACATATACATCAGTATTGATAGATCTGCAATAGGCCGATATCGGCCGATAATATCGGCAAACCGATATATCCGCCAGGCTCCAGTAAGAACATGTTCATTCATTCAAAAGGATGTGTGGGACACTGTCTTCACCTGTCCTGAACAAGTACCAAGTTCACATTTAAAACCGTACCTTTTTAATTAAGTCACATTCTAAAAAACAAGACATTTGCACACAAATAGCTTACCTTTGACGCTATCATGTAAGGGGGGATTATTTCACAGTTTAATTCTTGAAAAAGCTCTCTACACTGCATGCTCATGAAGTCTCCAGCCAGGGGCGATTTGACGATTCCTGTCAGAGAGAATAGATAAATTACTTGAAAGTAAACAGTAAATCCTGACCATGTTTACAGCCAACACATCAACTCCACACACTCTTTAAACTTGCTCAAATTGATACGTCACTCTGACTTGAACAGTTCCTCAGATTTTTAATCTCTTGAATTGCTCTGCTCCTTTTGTTTCTTTGCAGCTCACCAGGAAGCATTATATTACCATTCCTATATAATTCAGTTTTATCCCATAAAACAATTTAAATCAGACACCAATGATACAAAAAGACTGGGATCACGAGAGATTAACAAAGCTTGACTCTCACTGAAACTTGCCAACAACAGTTTAATGACCATGCCATGCAAGCTCCAAACAGTAGATGGCACCATAAAACATAAAACTGAGGCACATATATCAATGGCGATAGACATGAAAACATGTTCAATCTGCAGGCAGACTGCCACATTATGACTGATTTATAATTGGTCACCTTGTTGCAGGACATAGCCATCATGCACTGGAATTGCTGTGGTGTGTGTAGCTCCGCTGTCCAGTACCAAGCCTGTGGACCGTCCATTAGCAAAGCTGAGACACTCAGAGTAAAGGAAATGCAATGAGGTTCAACATATATCTGTTTATTAGTTCAACAGACGAATGTAAGAGAAATAAAAGAAATGCTCATGTGAGTCCATTATCAGACAGAAAAGGAACACATAAATGACTCGTATTTGCTTTCCCATCCTGTTCTGGATGAGGTGAGAGTAAAGGATACGCAGACAGCACAGCAGATTTGCAGAGGAAAAAGGCGGGAATGTTGTAATGTTCAAACATCAGCTCTGTTAGTTTCTCCCGTTTCGCTCGTGTGTTCCACTGCAGACAAGAGAGACAAAAGGCCATTTGCAACAAATTACCATCAGCACAACACAAACCACTCAACTTTCCCATGAGGCGATGAGGAAACAAACTCTTCACTTCAAATCCTTCCCTCACAATATCCTGGTTACAGCCACAACAAACAGCAACTCCAAAGGTCAACAGCTACTTTGAGTTTTGACAGACAAATTAATGATTTAAAGCTGCAGTAAGTAACTTTGGGTAAACATCAATTTTTTATGTTGTATTTGGAAAAAAATAGTCTGATGCAGTCATCTGATTAAAATTCAGATTATTGCACTTGGAGCTTGAGTGTGCTGTCTCTTCTCTTTCTCTCTCTCAACCAGCATTTTGCACCGTCACCAGCACCTCATGAAAAGCTATCGACAGTGTGCGTTTTCTCTACTTCAAGTATTTGGAAAAAATGTCATAATACCCGTAGGAAGCTATTAGTAGGTGCGTCATGATTATCATGAGATCTCTGTGTTGTCCATGTTTCTGTATTGAGGATTGGTGAAAATCCTATCACTCCCGTTCTATTTGCCCAATCAGTGACGCTCTCTGTACTTGCTGTCCAAATTGTCCGGTCTAGGCTGCGCTTCTTAGCAACAGGTGATGTTGGTACAAGCTGATTAGCTGTTCGCGCCTTATGTGGACTCGTCTCTGCCAACAACAGTCTGCAAGTGACGGTGTCAGTCCGGAACAGTTTACTCCACTGCAACTTTTCGAGTTTCTCGGTTGAAACTTGACTTAAAAGAGAGAGCGACAACATAAAAGATAAAATGCGAGCCTGCTCAAACGGCCACAGCGTTGTTAATTCCCAGTGAGTCCCATGCTACAGCTAATGTTAGCTCGTTAGCAGAAGTTAGCTACTGCATCTTTAAAACAGAACAGGACTTTAAAAATTGAACATAGAGGATTTAAAATCTGCCAGCATTTTGTTGTTGACTGATAAATTCTAACTATATGAACACTGTCTGGACTAGAGTCACAGATTCAGCAAACTCAAGTTTTTTACAAATACAAACTCACCGATGCCTCTGACATGAGCACTGGATGCAGGCTGGGTTCAGACTTGAAGTGCATCTTGTAGGTGTGATCCAGAATGGCCTGGAAACTGTCCCAGTCCTCAACTGTAAACAACGCAGAAGAGAAAACAAGGGCTGAGCTTGTTCATTGTCAAATCACAGTCAAATCTTACATCTGATTTAGAATTTTTGGGTTATTAGATAAGAAATGACCAACAGTTTTCGGTGCTAAACATGAAATAATGACAGCTGTTAAAATGTATCTTGTAATAGCATGCGGTTATTTAAAGAAACTGGAAAGAAAAATGGGTGTTTTATTAAAAAAAAAAAAAAACAATCTAAATATGTTCTTTCATATGAAGTTGTTATTCTGTAGCAGCTATGTGTTCAAGGTATGTCTTTACTTTACTCGTGGCAACTGGCCCACAAAACACACAAAAAATAAATCCAACGTCACAAAAAATGTGTCTCTTTCATCGTCACTGTCGGGTCAGATGGCGGAGAAAATAGAGCAATGATGAGTTTTTTTAGATAATAATTTGAGCACCAGGCGCCAATGTTCCAGGTCAGCCCACCGAGGGAGCCTGTGGTCCCACGGTGCTGTTCTGCTGCAATTAAGATTGGTGTCACACGTGTCTCTAAATAGCCTCACAGCCAAACTTCACAGGACCAAATCCGATGAGCATCATCAGCTAGGTCAGTTCATCGGAGCGCCTAATTCATCTCCGCTGTCACTGATACTACCGAGGTGACAGAATTAAAAGAAAATGTGGCAGCAGTACTCAAGAATTTCAACTTGTTTTTAAAATGTTTGGGCCAGAACTAAAATGATAAGTCAGTAACAGATTGATCATTACAAAGAAAATTAATTGGCAAGTTTAAATTACTGATTAATAACGCTGAGAATCATTTATCAAAAACAAAGTTCAACATTCACTGGTTCAAGCTTCACCAATTACAGGCTTTTAATGCCCCTGTAAATGTAAACTGGAAAACCTCTCAGGGGGCTCTGGGAAACAGGATCTTTTCACTATTATACACTAAACAAATAATCATCTGATTTAAAGAAATCGGGTGAAAATGAAAAAAAAAATCACTGGCTGCAGCCTTTTTTGGATATTGGTCAATGTTTTACACCACATAGTTTTAGCTGGAATAACGCTGATTATATATATGAAGAAAAATTCTGCAAAACTTACAGAAAATGGAGCACAAAAAAACATATAAAAAAATCTATGACTGAAACTGAGCACCAGGCCACGGCATTTAAAAAATAATTCACGATTAAATGGTGATTTCTTTTAGTTCAGCACCAAGGACAGCTCTGGAAATGTGACCTATATCTGGCTTTAGCCAATCCCAATGGGAATAAATAAATACGGTCAGGCAGACGTGGTGGTAAACACAAAACGGAAAAGGGGATTGCCTTCAAGAGGACACTAGATGGTCTTCGTCATCTTATTAATATTCATGATGAGCAGCAGTTATCTTTACGTCAGTCAGGGCGGTGACGAGTGCAACTACAAAGTCGGTTGTCAGATCAAAACAGACCAATTATGGATATGAATCAAGCAGACCGGGTTATAAATATTCATTGCTTAGTTTACGTCATAGAATATGACCAAGAACGAGTCATTTACATACTCACGTCATGTGTTTTTATACCAATTCTATATTCTCTGTAAATTTAGACACTACTGGGTAAAGCATTTGGAATACAATCCAATTTTTATTTTAGTTTTTTTTTTTTTTTAACATAACACGAAAAAGAACTTGGGAGCAAAATCATGTCATGAGTCATCACTCACTCATGCCGTTCTTGAGCGGAGACATGACCTCCATGTTCTCCCTGGGCACCCTCAGCTGGTTGGTATCGATGTAGTAGGTGGTGCCGCTCTGCTTGCCCTTGTCACCGTCCGTCTCCATGGGCGTGCTGCCATCCTCTCGGTCCAGGGTCACACCTATCACTGTGGGGAAGTCCGCCTAAAACAAGTCAAAACAAAACAGGACACAAGAGACATTCTCACATGCTGGATTAACGCAAATTCCAAGAAACAGAAAAAAAAAGAAAACCTTATCAGAAGATCAACCACATCTCAAACAATGCATTACAAAAAATCCCATTTTTGTGAAACTGTGAAGGTGAGGCAATGCTCTTCTAACTTCTGAATAGAACTACAATTGTTTGGAAATGCTCAAAAGTACGGGATTTCACTGTGCAATGATTTGGCTTGTAGTGAGTAATTCATCTTGCATAAACAATGTCTGCACGTTGCAACTGGAAGCAAGGACTTGAGCTGTCTCACGGATTTGTGTTGATGGGGTTTTTTTTGTTTGTTTTGTTTTGCTTTTTTGGTTTGTTTGTTTGTTTGTTTTTTGGATCAGTTAGTTTGACTTGTCATAGTAGGAAAAGAACAGGTGCTACAAAAAACATCAACAATGGCTCCATTCTATTACAGCGTCGCAATAAGTGGTGACAGTGTGACTGTGAGCCAGCGTGCACAGTACTCTGACCCTCAAACTGATGCAGCTAAATGGAATTCAGCCGTCATTAATCTCATTATATGTTACACAGCTGTGCTGTTCCTACTGTGACATGTCAAAATGTTTTCCGTGCAAAAGGCCTGTTCAACAAGGACAGTCAAACCAGACAGGAGCATTTAATATTATTACCAGAGCTGAAATATTTAATTAACTAATCAATAAAACTATGGTCAGACATTCAGTTGCCAAACATGTGACTTTGAAAAAAATTGCCCCAAAATTTACTGGTTTGAGCTACACATAATACAATGTAAAAAGACTTTTCAAGGGGCTGCACTGCTGTCAATAAAAACAGGACATGTTGAGTATGTCAGCTTAAGGCCTATTCATACTTTTGGCGTCTGTGTGTCCACAGGGATCGCTCTGGTATGCATTAGTAGTGGGGAAAAGAATCAATTCTTAGATGCATCTGGATTCAGACACTGACAATTCCGAATAGAGTCAAAAATGTCCAATAATTGATTATCTTAATTTTAAATAATGTAAAAAAAACACAGAAAACGGGAAGTGCAGCGCGCCGTGCAGCCGGACAGTTCACAGAGTGCACGCATTAGAAAACAAGAACCACGGCCCACCCTGCAGGATCCGACCAGCAATGAGTGGATTAAAAGCTAGTGTTTGGAAGCACTTTGGCTTCTACAAATTTGACAGTGTAAGTGAACTTCACAAGAGCTACGCTATATGTAGGCTGTGTCACACTAAGATAAAATCAAGATGCATCAATTGAAGATGCATCTTGATACAGTGGTAATGGTTTTATAATCTAATTGTAGGCCCCTGGATTGTAGTAGAATTGAATCATTAGGTGCCTGGAGATTCCCACCCCTGGTACGCATCACGGAAAAATCGTCATCTGCCCGTGTCCACCAGGGTACGCCTGCACCCCTCTGTGGACATCCGCTTGCAGCTCAAAATTTGTGACCATGCAGACTGAAAGAGCGCCAACTGCACATGCTCCAGGGTACAATCGGTTGCTCCACACTCCAGTCCAGTTGTTATAATGTCTGCATTGACTTTTTCAAGTCTTTTTTATGAGTTTTTTTTTTTAAACCCACATTTACTTAGTGTGACACCTGCCAGTCTTTGTTGTCAATAATCCTTTTCAAGTCAGGCTTGTACTCTGTTGCCGCCTCTGAAAGCAATTCTTTCACGTGTGTGAATAGAGCGATGTTTTGCCTAACTTATTTTACTGTAATAAATACTGATGCACAGCATCATTTAAAACTTATGGAACATTAAAAAAAAGAAGAAAAAAATGAAAAATAAAAAAGAGAAGAATATAATATGTCCCATTCAGGTAAGGATGTGTTCTCCTTCATGTCTGCAGAACCTTTTTATTTTCTGTTGTCTCTGCCTGGTTGACAAGAATTTAGTTGAAGCTGGAACATTAGTACCTAGTCTGGCTAAAAAAAGATAAAAGAAAAGACGTGTAGCCACTAAAACCTCTTCTGTTATCTTTTGTTCATTCTACTGCAATCTGTGTACTGCATATCCCCTATCACCAGACTGGCACGGACCGCTGTCAGTATGAATGAAACAGCTTTCCCAGTCCACATGAGCGGACGAGTGCACATACACTTTCTTCCACATTTGCCATCTTAAGTTTATTGACTAAATGATAAACTGTTAGAAAATCAAACGGTTGATTGTTTAATCTTGAAAGTTATCGATAGCGGCAGCCCTTATCAGAATAAATAGCATTACTGTGGAATACACTCATATTTACTCTTTCCATACCAGAGTTCATGCTGTGATTGTGTGTGAAGATGATGTATAAAGACAACACAGAATTTCCGAAAACAAATTAGACAGTAGAAGAATGGGCGGTGGTGTGACAGATTTTGCATTATATGGCACCAAGTATTAAAAAAAGAACTTATTCTCACAACAGATTTTGGCAAGGGAAAATAATTCTGTGGCTTTTGCTTCAGGCCAGTATCACATTGATCAGTGAGAGTATGGTCAATCAGTATCCATCGCCCACACTCTTCACTGATAAATACACAATAAATATTTTCACCTAAAACAGATACAACAAAACCAGGCAACTACTTCAGAAAGATCTGAACTCAATTTCTTCCGTCTGTCTCCAGGGTGACAGCCCTTATTTCTTGACATTGACATTCCCCCAGCGGGAAGATGAAAATGACGGAGGAAGAAAAGACACGCACTTAATCAGGTCATGAGTGATCCATTTACCTTGGGACAGTCTTCTCCTGCATAGCCGGCCCTCACAGAGTATGAGCCAATGTCGAACACCAAAGCTCCCACCTCATCTGCAGACAAGAGCGAAGGAGTGTGAATCAGTAAATTTAACAAGAATTTTCACAATGACTACAGCCAGGGATGCAACGCAGGCCTGTCCGAACTTCACTTTTTTTTTTTTTTTTAACATTCAAAGTTTCTAGAAAATTTAAAATAAAGCCTCAAAAGTCTGTCATCATGTTTTAACAGGGGGGAAGAGTAACGAATCACATTAACTCAAGTTACTGTAGTTGAGTGGCTTTTTTGTGTACTTGTACTTTTTGGAGTATTTCTTAAAACTGGTAATTTTACTCTTATTTAAGTACATATTGGGAGTGACTGTACTTGACTGCATTTTAAATAGCTTCCATGACAAAGAAAAAAAAAAGAGCTGAAACAATGAGTTTCTCCAAGTTTTCTACAAACTGGTGCTGCGTCTGCATGCCAGTAACGGTCCATCTGATTGGCTCTGGCTGACTAACTGCAGGGCCAGAAGGTAATTAACAGTCCGTCACACACACGCAGACAGCAAAGGGACGTTGGCAAGCAGAGACGAGGATGAGTTGAGATGGAGAGATATTATAACTCCCCTCCTTGACCCCACAAAAAGTAACTAAGTAACTTTTAGTACACTTTCAATGAGCTACTTTTATTTTTACTTGAGTACAGTTTTACAACAATAGTTTAACTTCTGTTTAAGTAAAATTTTATCAAGGTAACAGTACTTTAGTAGATTTTTTTGCACTCTTCCAACCATTGTATTTTAAAACGTCAGTTCCTGGTGCTACGTTCAACAACTCAAAGTTTTTCTGTTATTTCCTCTCAGTATTTTCCTTTTTCTCCCCCTCTTCTCTCTGTACATTGACAGAGTAAAGTACAGTTCCCCTTAGTAAGATGTCAGCAAAAGACAGTAAGTACAGTGCAAGCAGTCACTCTGCAGCTTGCTGCTGCAGACGGGTTGACAAGTAAATAAATCCACCTTTTAATCCCAAAAGTTAGAAAAAATAAAGTTCTCTGCTCCCACTGGTTAACAGATGCGGATAAGATCACAATCCAGTGTGACTCATTGTGTTTATTTCTCCACAAGTTTGTACTGAATGTTGATGTAGAAGGCGAATGTCAGCATTAAGACCCAAGTTTGAAAGTTCAACAATAATGCAATGATATATCGTGTATGAGCAAACTACGGATATCAGCCTCTGTCAGTTATACTTGCATTAAGTGTGATATGCTTCCATATGAAAATGTTATTCTCCTGAGAGAAAGCTCAGAGCTCAGTTTACTTCCTTCGTATGGAAATTTCATTTTAGAATAAAATGATGATTCCCTTTTTGTACTACCATCTCATAAAGACATGTCTAGTTGAACCTGTTGTGCACACGTATATGCACTCATCTGTTTTCTTGTCATTGGTTGATATCAGTGCTTCCCCATTAAAGTAATAAAGAAATAAAAACATAGATGAAAACTTGTGCTGAAGTAAGTTAAGGTCTATTAGATGAAAAACAGACAGTTCATCTATTCTGACCATCATCAAGTAATAAAATGAGGTAGGCCCATGTAGTGTGAAAATGCTTAAGGTGACTAAAATGTTACTTCAAACATATTTTCTCCTCTTTCATCAAACTGCTGCGTAGTTACTCAGATCTGTTTCAGCAAGCTACCATAATAAGGTCTGTTATCATGTTGCTATGAGGCTACTTATAGTTTTCATAAGGATCCTGTTGCTGAATGCGTAATGTAATGACACAAACTAGGGTATAATGACCAGATCCGCTCAACAAAGACGCTGTTTTCGTTCAGAAAACATCAGTGCAGTTTTCTCTTTGATACGTGGATGGTAGCAGAGGAGCAAAAAATGGAGCGAACGCAGCCTTACGTTGAATAAAACGTTCAATGTTTGAGCATAATCACATTCTGGGAAAGCTCTGTTTAACGCTAACGTAACAAACAGTACGGGAAGTTGGTCTTGAATTCACTGAGCCCTCCTTCATTCATTTCCTTGCATGATAGCTAAGCAGCACCGGGGTTGGTTTACCTGGTTGTTGCATACACAAACTAAGCTCAGTCCGTTACACGACCTGCCTGAAATGTAAATACGCTCATACATTCATTCTAAAATGCTCAACGGTTACAAATGCTAGCAAGGACGCAGCTTTTATTTACCACGGGGCTACTTGAACGTTAGCCGAGTTAGCAGAGCTCGCTAACTGTAACGCTGGCTAAGTCTACGGAACGGGGCAACGTGGATAACATTTTTGTTTTATTTTTATCAGAAGATCTCACTTACCGCCTCCATACACTCCGCCACTCATCGTTTAAATTATATCAAGAGCAGGTTTGTTAAAATGAGGTTCTTAAGCCAGAAACACAACCGATAAACGGCATTCACAACAAAGGAAAACTGCTAGCATGGATCAATCTAGCAAAGCAGGCGCCACAGTGCGTAGATGCGACTGTCCAATCAGAATGCGGCACAGGGACAGTACTTCCGTTTCAGATGTGACGAAATATCAAAAGACTGTGAATACTTCCATGCTGTGCGGTGGACGTGGCCCTCCGAACTTGACATCAACGTGAGTGAAAAAACTGATTAAAAGAAACGTAAACTTCCTTTGAATCATTAAAAACCGACATGTCGGTAGTTTGAAGTGTTACGGTTATAAAAGCAGCGCGACGTTAGTGAGTGTAACTTGCAGGACATGGAGTCTCGGTCGATAGATTGACGTTGATCTTTGCAACTATGGCACGTCATGCTCCAAAAGTCCCTTAGTAGCGCTGACATGCAGAATGTAGAATTTCGAAAAGCAAGCTTGTAAAATACTCTTTTGATTTACGGTCAGTAATGTTTAAGCCATGTGGAATTTTTTTCCCCATGTCAAGTTTCCACAGCCTCGTGGTCGTCCAAAGTTGGATTAATGGCGCAAGCGCAAAGAGGGGCTATGCTTGAGTAACTTGCTATACAATATCGTATAGTGGAATCCAAGAAGAGCTGTCATTATGTAACCTACGGTGTGTTTTGACGACGCACACAACTGCAAATTTGTTAACCAGTTACAATCTATTATGTATAGTTAAACGTGTGCACTCATGCGTTCTCTTTCTGCGTTATGCATTATGTTAACAGGAGTGTATCAATATCTGCACTATCTGTTTAAACAGAGGGAAAAAAACCGTTTTCCATGCCCAAGGTGACGTCTCCACATTGTTTGCTTTGTGCCCCAACATTGCAAATCCCAAAGAGCTTTAGGTTCAGATCAATGTAGTTATTTAAAAACAGCAAAACCCAAATTATTGATCTGTTGGGAGCTGGAACCACAGAATTTATCCACGTGTCTGCTTAATTAAATGATAAATGAGTAAAACTGTTGTTGATTTACTTTTGTGTCAGTCATTTATTAATTCGTTGAAAAAACGTTTTTAGTTTTAAAATAAATGTTTTATGCTACTCTTACTCGATGCCTTCATGGACAAGAAGAAAACAAAATACTCCTATTTTTATCCCGGCAGTCACTGGTCAACACCTGTTGACTGTTCACATTCTCTGTAGCACGTGCTGGATGTATCTGGCACTGAAGGACACGCAACTTCTGAAGGTTTATATTAAGTTTGAGATCGACAGGTCATTCTTGACCTTGTAAAAGCAGCTGACAGAAATTTAACTGGCACAATTGCTGAAGTCAGTCAGTAGTTGATTGACGTAAAACTTAAAAAAATATATTATTTTGATAATGGATTGTTGTTTACTAAGGAAAATGTGAAGGATTATGTGGTTCAGGCCTTTCAACTGTGAGGTTTTGCCACTTTTTGTATTTTTTTATAGTATGGCCAATCAATTTTTTTAATTTTAGGCTGTTAGCTGAACAAAGCAAAACATTTGAAGAGGTGTCTTGCAGCCAGAGAGAATGTAATTGTCATTCTCTGCAGCCATAGAGAGAACATTTTTCTCTAGTTCTTGTGGTGAGATTGTTCTGTCAACCATTAATTTCTGTAAATGTTCATCAAACATTTTTAAACTTGCAAAATGTTTTTTTTTTTTTAACTTGGCTTTTTTCCAGCACCCATGCAGCGCTGCCTCACTCTGACCCTTGCCCAGCACAGCAGGCTACTCTTGAGAAATAAATTAACATCTGTTCGCTGCCAGCCGTCAGCCGCCATGTCAGGTCTCCTCATCAACCAGCCTAAATACTCCTGGCTGAAAGAGCTGGGCCTGTCTGAAGACAACCCTGGTGTTTACAACGGGAGCTGGGGTGGCAGCGGGGAGGTCATCACGTCCTACTGCCCTGCCAACAATGAACCAATTGCCAGAGTAACTCAGGCTACTATGGCGGAGTATGAAGAAACTGTGCAGAAGACGAAAGAGGCTTGGAAGATCTGGGCAGATATTCCGGCTCCCAAGAGAGGGGAGATTGTGAGGCAGATTGGAGACGCACTTAGAAAGAAAATCAAAGTCCTTGGTAGCCTTGTGTCCTTAGAAATGGGCAAGATCTATGTTGAGGGAGTGGGGGAGGTTCAGGAGTATGTTGATGTCTGTGATTACGCCGTTGGTCTGTCTAGAATGATTGGCGGGCCCATCCTGCCCTCAGAAAGACCAGGCCATGCCCTGCTCGAACAGTGGAACCCAGTTGGTCTTGTTGGCATCATCACTGCCTTCAACTTTCCTGTCGCTGTCTACGGCTGGAACAACGCCATCGCTCTGACCTGTGGCAACGTCTGCCTCTGGAAAGGAGCCCCAACCACGCCTCTCACAAGTGTTGCAGTTACCAGGATTGTGGCTGAGGTGCTGGAGCAGAACAACCTGCCCGGTGCTATCTGCTCCATGACCTGTGGAGGTGCTGATATTGGTACAGCCATGGCGAAGGACGAGCGTGTGGATCTTGTGTCGTTCACTGGCAGCACCCATGTGGGCAAGATGGTTGCCATGATGGTGCAGGAGAGGTTTGGCCGTAAGCTGCTGGAGCTCGGTGGAAACAACGCCATCATTGTGTTTGAAGATGCTGACCTGAACCTCGTGGTGCCCTCTGCTGTCTTTGCATCTGTAGGAACTGCTGGCCAGCGCTGCACCACAACAAGGAGGCTGATGCTGCACGAGAGCGTTCACGATACAGCGGTTGAGAGGATCGCCAAGGCCTACAAACAAGTCCGCATCGGAGACCCCTGGGATCCCAGCACCCTGTATGGGCCTCTGCACACCAAACAAGCTGTAGAACAATATCTGGCAGCTATTGAGCAGGCCAAGCAGCAGGGTGGCACTCTGGTCTGCGGAGGAAAGGTCATGGACCGCCCTGGAAACTACGTGGAGCCCACTATCATCACAGGGCTGCCTCACGACGCTCCCATTGTCCACACGGAAACCTTCGTCCCCATACTGTATGTCCTCAAGTTCAAGACGGAAGAGGAGGCGTTTGCCTGGAACAACGAGGTCAAGCAGGGCTTGTCCAGCAGCATCTTCACCAAGGATATGGGTCGGGTCTTCCGCTGGATGGGGCCAAAAGGATCCGACTGCGGCATTGTGAATGTAAACATTCCTACAAGCGGAGCTGAGATCGGAGGAGCCTTTGGGGGAGAGAAACACACAGGAGGTGGGAGAGAGTCCGGCAGCGACTCGTGGAAGCAGTACATGAGGCGTTCAACCTGCACGATAAACTACAGCAAGGATCTTCCTTTGGCCCAGGGAATCAAGTTTGAGTGAAGCCTCAAACTTGTTCAAGCTTGCTGTTCAAGCTGTTGATGAGCCCAAAAGGACAACACTAAATGATTTATTGGCAGAGTGTTGACGAGCAAATGCTAGACATCGATCA